>VZSR01003049.1:21456530-21711017 GCA_013398615.1 Brachypodius melanocephalos
AGGTTTGCAGCTAAGACCACGTAGATGGCCAACACTTGCCAGATGTTTGTTGTTCTTGATTTGGGTTTTGCTTGAATGGACATTTTGCTGTAGGAAACAGAAAGAAGAGAAGGTAGGGCCAAATTTTAATTTTGAACAGCAGCTAAAACTCTTGAAACCTTGCACCATTTTATTAGTAATCTCACATTATTTGTTTTTTTTTAATGTTACACTGTGATGTCAGTCTTCCTCTCCTTCTTAAGCTTCTCAGCCCTGCAACCATGGTGTGTTACTCATCCCTGAGTACAGCCATATCACTTGTCAAGAGCCATTAAGGACCATTCTTAGTGTCCCACCTTTTTATATGTACATTGGCTATGGCTCTCACCTTTCATCTCTCACATTATGCCTCCTCTCAGCAAAGAAGCCAGAGCTGGATGTTTCAGCCCCAGATGATGGAGAAGATGGTTAGATCATCAATGATCTGGATGAGGGGATCGAGTGCACACTCAGTTTACAGACAACACCAAGCTGGATTTGGAGTGTTGACCTGCTGCAGAGTAAGGAGGGTCTACAGAGGGAGCTGGATTGGATGGATCCATGGCCTGAGGCCAATTGTATGAGACTCAACAAAATGAGTCTCAAAATGCACTTGGAACACACCAGCTCCACACAGCAAAAAACACTGGGGTCAGAGTGGCTGGAAAGCTGCCCAGCAGAAAAGGATCTGGAGGTGCTGTTTGACAGCAGCTGAACACGAGCCAGCTGTGCCCAGGTGGCCAAGAAGGCCAATGGCATCCTGTGTCAGCAATAGAGTGGCCAGCAGGAGCAGGGACAGTGACTGTCCCATGTACTCAGCACTAGTGAAGTGATACTTCAAATGCTGTGTTCAGTTTTGGACCTCTCACTACAGGAAGGACATTGAACCTGCTGGAGCACATTCAGAGCAGGGCGACAGAGCTGGGGAAGGGTCCAGAATGCAAGTCTTAAAAGAACCAGTTGAGGGAACTATAGTTGTTTAGCCTGGAGAAAAAGGAGTCTCAGAAGGGACTTTATCACTCTCTACAACTGCTTGAAATGAGGCTGTAGTCAGGTGGGGGTCAGTCTCTTCTCCCAGGTAACAAGTAATAGGAGAAGAGGAAATGGCCTCAAGCTGCACGAAGGGAAGTTTAGATTGGATATTAGGAAAAAATTTTCACAGAAAGGGGGGTCAAGCACTGGCACAGACTGCCCAGTGAAGTGGTGGAGTCACCATCTCTTCAGGTATTTAGAAGACATGCAGATATGGTGCTTAGGGACACAGTTTAGTGGTAGGCTTGGCAGTAACTGGTTAATGCTTTGAGTCAATAGTCTTAAGGTCTTTTTAAACCAAGTGATTCTGTGATTCTATGATTACAAATGCTCACAACCCTCGCAGTATTAGCCTGCCCATTCTGTATGCCTACATGGCAGGCAGAAGCCCAAACAGAGCCTGCTCCTCCTCTCAGCCCTTCCAGTGGCTGAGGTTTCTAACATCACAAACTTTCCTGGAAGAGATCTCGGGGTCCCCTGCGTGGAGTCTCACCAGCCTCAGGGTTCCTAAAAGCAGAGCTCCTGCCACACCCTTTTGCACACTGTGTAAGCATTTCACATTCTCTACTGGAAAGGCAGAACAAGCTGATATGCAATGAAGTCTATCAGATTTTCTGTAAAACACCACCAGTAATAGATGGGAATTGGATGTTACCATCACCCTATAAACAGTGCATGTAATTAGAACAATACTGATTTTAATGTAAAGAAGGGCAGTGTTTCCTGCCACAGGGGCCAAAGAACACTTCACCAAGTTTGAACCGTGGCCAGTTCCAGTACTGCAGTACCCGTAAACACTGAATAAGGAGAGTTTAAGTACTTACCCTGTGTACTGTGTGCTGTGCTTCAGTCTCCCTGTGTGCTGGTCATGGCATCTGAATGGTCACCTCATACCTGCAAACACAACAAAAGCTGGAAATTTTTAGCAGGTCTGATGAGGTGACAGTCTCGGAGTGAGAAAATATTTCAGCCTCAAAATATTGTTCTCTTCAGACAAAACTTCATGTTCCCAGTTTTCCAGTGTCCTTTAACTACACAGTGAATCATACTAGTTTGCACCTCTTCTCTCTAGTCGTGGCTCCCCTGAGGAAGAGTCTGGCTTCTGAAGAGTCCAGGATTGTCCAGCACCTATGGCTCACCCTTCAAACTCACATTTTAACCAATTCTATCGTTTCTGCTGGCTGGGGACACAAAAATGAGAACAGACTGTGGTTGAACTCTCTTCTTTGAAAGAGAAAATTTAGTGTCAGCCTCTTCTTGCTGTCAGTCAACTCCCATTGCTGGAAAGGATGATGCAACCATTTTGCGCAAGACATTCTTTCATAATCACTTCCTTCACTATTAAGTGCAGAAATAGTTCCCAGGCAGAACTGCATTCACCTCCCTATATCTCTACTTTTGATACTTTTTGTCTGGTAGACACTGGGGGTTGTTCACTGTGCGGAGAAACAGAACATCTCAGCAAAAGGAAGTTATGTAAGTTCTGTAAAATATTATCAATATATACACACATATATTATATTAAGTGTTGGAGTGAAGTTGTTTAGTCATGGAGAGTACTATAGAAACACTCAGTATCCTTTAATTTCCTAGGACATTACAGCCATATGTTGTCAACAAAAAATGAATAAGAATGGGAATGATATTCTGTCTGAAGCACAAGACACAGTCTGAAGCAAAGTATCTCTCTGTAAACATCAAAGGCAATTTTGAGAGAGGAGGTTGATGGTACTCATTTTAACCTGACTGAAGTAATACATGTTTGGTCAAATAGCCAAGTATGCTGCTTGCATAAAGGGGCAGAGACTTGTCCTTCCAGCTCTGAAAGGGAAGTCCATTAAATTCAAACATTAACATTCCTATTGCAGTTACCATTTCTTTCTGTGTTCATAAAATGTCTCATTTTGCTGCCCTCTTGCACCAAGAAGTACCTGCCTAAGAGCAGACAGATGGACTGATTCCTGCCACATTCAGAGGACCAACAGCAGCATCTGTGTGATCAAGGATGGCAAAGCCACAGAGAGCCCAAATGCACCTCATAGCAACCTTCAGTCCCACTGCACTGACATTAGCATTGCACATCAGGTCAAGAGAGAAAGGAATTGAAAGACTGAGATACCCTTGCATTTTCTGTCTACTACAGCAGGTAGCTGATAAACGTAACATTGTAAAATAGAGGCAAAGCAGCTGTGGGGGAGAGCAGAGAAGGGAAATAGTCTTTTAGTGAAAGGATGTCATTAACTTCCCCAAAGTCACCTCTTCCCTGTAGAACCTCTCAGCTGAATTGGTTCTTGTTCTTCAATAGGGAAGACTTCAGTTTTCAAAATATTAACTCTGAGTTCAATGAGACTTGTTACTGCATATTTTTGTCTTCAAAATTGCATCTTCCTGATTACAATAAAAAATTTTAGTTAATTTGGGAAGAGTTTTGGAGAGGACCATGTACATAATTCAGCGTGAAAAAAAAAAAATGGGCACACTCTTCTGTCTGTTACAGCTTCATCACCACACATTTTTGGAGAATTGAGGTAGGCACCAGCTGTTTTTTCAGAAGAAACCACTATCTCCTAACATCCAGACTCAGCCAGCTCTCATCACAGATGGATCTACACTGGGCCAGGTTTCTGGTTTCTCTCAGAAAGAGAGGACTGGTGTGAACATGCCACAGTTCACAAACCAAGCAGCCCATTTCAGCAAGCTGCTTAAAATGCCAAGAAAAGGGGGTGATTGTCGGGGTTTATCACATTATCCAGACTCAGGATGGTTTAAGACTGAGCATAAATGCTCTCCACAAGCTGACCCACATACACAGACAAGGTACCAGCCAGCTGCCTCCCAGAGCATTAGCTTTCAAATTGAGCTGCAGCATGGCTCAAAACATCTTCTGAAATCAAAGACTCTAAAGTAGGAGAAAGCTACTCTCTTTAAAGATGAGAAAACTCTTCAACTGCTTTTTCTCCAGAGTAACTGCATGTTTAGTGTTGCACCTTGTAAGTGGTTTCTCTCCTCTTCCAAGTTTAAGCTCTGATTAACCTTTCTCTTTCATATTGTTTAAAACCAGTCGGGTGCCTTCACTTACACTACATTTTCCTAAGAGAAGCACATGGATCTGCAACAAGCCTGTGCTTTTGCAACTGCAGATGTTCCAAGCAGAGACACCACACGAGCCTTTACCAGCAGGTAGCTGGGGATAAGACAGAGATGTGGTCATTATTTTTGAAGCTGTCTTGCTTTAAATGTTCCCGTTTATCCAACGGCAGCACAAGCAGTACCCAAACTGGGTGTGATGCACTCTTTAAGCACTTCCCGTTCCCAGTCTCATAAGGAAGGATCCTGCAGCCCATCCCCCCCTTCCCCTCTTTCCTCCTGTATGTCAGCGTCCACACTGAGAGCTGCCTGTTGCTTTTCTGCTGAAAAAGGACAAGCGAAGTGCAGAAGGCACCCAACCTGGGCAACACCCTGCCCCAGATCCCTGCCTCAAAGGAAAAGCAGAAGCAGCAGAAAAGGGAGGGAGGCATGAATCTATGAAGCCTGTGACGAAAGCATGCTTTCCAAATCTTTGTAAACAGCACAAAACTGCTTCCTCATACTTACCACTGGTAACCAGGATGTGCCAGCAAGTCAGCTTGGCCACAGCACAGCCAGGCAGGCTGAACCTGGGAGGGTCTCACCCTAAGTGCCCCTGGGAAAAGATGGCAAGGAAAAGCCAAAAGTCAAATCTGTCCTTACAGTCTTTGGAGCAGGAGGTACGATACTCATGGAATTGAAAGCAGAATGGTTTGGCATCCTTTCATGGTCCCGGGAACAGATTTCTTTGTGTGCAACGCTGGTGCCTGTGCTTTAATCTGTCTTGCAGGGCTTCAGGTATTCATCTTCAAGCTACAACAAAAAGGTACATGATAACAAAAAGTAAACCATTTAAACTTTGTTGTGTTCTGTATCAGGCCTACCCTGCCAGCTGCTCAATCCCCTGGTTCAGACCTTCAGACTGGAAGCTTAAATGCAAAGGACCAGATTACCTTTGTTTTTCTTCTGGGCAATTCTCACCCTGCAGTTGTGGCAGAGTGTGGTAATGATGTGTAACAGGTTAGTCATTCAGCAGACAGCCTACAGCACTGCCTCTGCCAAGGAAGCAGAGTTGTGGATTTATTTTTGTCATATCCTTTCTGAAAGCATTCAGTCAGAAAAACAAAACACTGATTTGCTGCCTTAACTGAGGAGCACCTTGCAGGGAAGTTCGCAGGCTCAGACATCAAAGCTTATCTTAATGATATGGAATTTTTCATTTTTCTAGAATAGTTGTAACAGCATGACTCAACAAAAGAAAACACATAATTTCTGCCAAAGTATTTCTGATGAGTTCTTGACTCCCAAGGAAACTGCATCAACAGGAAAGAGCCTACATGCAAGGCAAAGCTGGACAATGTGGCTCCTTTCTTACTTGTCCTTTTAGGCACAGTGAAAAATCTTTTTTCTGACTGGAATACTAGGATATACAGCAAATCTTTTTTTTCTGACAGGAGTGCTAGGATGCACAACAAATACATATTTTCCAGTAAGACACAGTAATAAAAGGCAAGTTTTGATACACTATTCTGAAGACGACCATGCCAAACACACAAAATCCTGTAATCACCACACAGATTTGTTGCTCCAAAATGAGAACTCTGAGACAACTCACATGGAACAGGACCCCACAATCATTGCTGCTTGTTCCCCCAGCCTGCATGGGGCTGGACACCAATCAAGTGTGCTGATGAGTATCTCAGCCACACACAAATGCTGGACACACAGTGAGATCAATGGGACCCATATCCGGCATGAGGCTTCCTGGCATGCTGCAGAGAGAAAGGCAAAATACAAAGTTGATACCAGCAACTGATGATCTCCCTCGATGCAAATGTGAGAGAGGTCTGTCTGGAAATATATTCAGTTGAGAACAACTTCCTTTGAGCACCACCCAGAGCTTCCTGCATCCCTGTGAAAGGGGGCATTTCTCAGAGAAGATGCAGGGATGGGAACTACGCATGGAGAGAGGTGACCAAGACCCATGCTGCTCAGAGCAGCCTTAACCTCAGCTTTTCTGACAGACCAGCTTGGCTGCACCAGCCCTTATACTTGCCATATTCACAACCCTGGACCTCCACAGGCGTGCCAGAGGGAGAGCCTCATGGGTTGTAGGACTCAGAAACGTGAATCACACACATGGTACTGGACCTCAGAGTTCAGCCCAAATATACTTGGGCAGATAGGCTCCCAGCTTGCTTCTCTGGGGATACATCCCCTAAAAACAGACATAATCTGGAAATCATATGTTCTTTTAAAATATTTTCTGCAATTTTCATGATGCTGATTGGTTCAGCATTATCAATGCACAAAGCTGCTTCTTAAGATTTTTAAGAGATCTTTAGGAAATACTTCTGCGTAGCTTTCCCGAGTACCACTCAGAATGTTTTGATGTACTTTTTTCTTTGCTCTACATCTATCTCACTAATTTGTTTTGTTCAGTTTGCTTTGCTGTATCCCAGACTATAGGACAGAGGTTATCTCTTATGGACTGCCCAGATTGGTATTTGGACACCTAAGCCATATTTCCTGTTTTTAATAAAAGAGGTGTCATTCCTGTTTCCAAGCAAAGATTTTGCAGGTTTTTGAACAGAGCCACAAACACTTACAGCTATGGGCTTCCAGCACAGGCTGCACTACCAGGGAGGTAGAGTCAGGAACAGAGAGGAATGGGATCTCTTATGCTCACTGTTTGGACAGATTCTGCTTCATTTCATCTCACCAGGAGAGAAAATACCCTGTCACAGCCCACCGGGTGCAAGTCATCACTGGCAGGCTGTTGTGAGGAAGTTAGGGTTTAACATCCTGGCACTGGAATTTCCCGTAAGGAGGAAAAAAGCTTTGCTCAGCTCCAAGTAAAAGCTCCTTTAAGAGAGGCTGGGCAAAGGGACATGCATGTTGGTGCATTCCAGTGTGGGAAAGTCCAGCAAACCTCGTCTTGCCTCATTCAGAGGAATGCATGGACATATTTTGTGCTTATGCCTATCTAGTGCTAATAGGCTGAAAAAAGTCTTTTCTTCTTCCTGTTTTCTTTTGGAGTTTTGTTTCTTGGGTTTGTTTTTTTTTTTAATGGAAGGGAAACATTCCTGGGAATAGGACCAAGTCATTGCAGAACCAGCTACAGTTTGTTTCCTGTATGGAGGTGGAAAGTACTTTGCTGGGATGCAGAGATACATATTTAACTGCTTGTTATACAATAGAAAAAAAATTGTGTTTAACAGTTGGGCAAGAATCTGAGCAGGAAATGAAGCAGATCATTATCATGTACCATAAAAATATCAAGACTTTTGTATCTGTTCCAAAAAAGATAATGCCAGGAGGTATTTTGCACAGGTAGTTTAGGCTTTACATTCAGCTGCTGACTCCCTCTGTATCTGATGCCATGAAATATTTCAGACACGACAGTGGATTTCAGAAAGAGAAAACTTCAGTTTGAAAAATGGAAGTTTTCTCTTTCTGAAATTTCAGAAGTCAATTCCAAATCCATTTTTCTCAGCTATTCTCAGAAGTTCTGTCTTTAGCATAGGTGCTTTTCTGGATTTATAGCTTATCAAAACTCCAGTTTTTAAAAATACTGAAGTATCTAAGGTACTACTTCCTGGGGTTTTTCCACTCACTGGAAAAATGACATGTTTTGTGAGTATCTTACAAGGATTGTTTCTATTGTCTTCTTTTGCAATTGTATAATTTTTTAAACAAACTTTATAGAAGCTTGGCTTCAACTAAGTTGTAAACATGCATAGAAACATAATTTTTACTGAAAATGGAAAGCCTGATCATAAAAATATGTCAGTAAGTATTTTAAAAGTGTGTGTGGTTTCTGATAGGGCCACCAAACCATCTTCAAATATTGGACCATTCTCTGACTTTCTGAATTTGAACATGATTGAAAACAGACAGCCCAAGCTGATTTTCAAGCATACACTCAGCTATTTTGATCATTCCTTCCAAATTATTCTCAGATTGCATTTCTTGCTCCTCTGTAAGTTTTCTTGACTGTAACAGTACCAGCTTACTAAGGACAGATGCAGAAAAGACCATGTAACTTGTGCCTGTGCTGCCAGATGCCTTTTTGTCTTTATCACAGTATCTACAGAAAGAAACACACCATACCAGATGATCAGCTTCAAAACCAAGGCGTTTTCTACTGCTGTGAAATACCTGTATTTACAAACTTTGAGCTCTCTAACATCCTAAGTAAGTTACATGGACGTGCCAGGAAGAGCACAGCGGTGCCAAGGCAATGCAAGACAGGGTTGTAGCAATGCCAAAAAGACTTGTTTATATCTCAGTAAGTATAGAAAGCATGGTGATTTTCAATTATTTTGCTCTGCATTGCACAGCTTTTGGACAGAAGAGCTGTCAAAGGAGGAGGAATCAAAGAAAATACAGGTAAAAATCCAGCAAACAACAACCAAATTCCATCTCCATAGCTGAAACTATATAGCTCCATAGCTAGATCTCCATAGCTCCGAACCACAGAATAAGAATAAGCTGGTTGAGAGATAGCCATAAAGTAATAGAATTTGTCTACCTTACATCTGCCCTACCACGGGAAAGAACATCAAATTTCACACACTCTCCTACCTTGTATCAGTTCCAGTGATGTTCCTTCAACACCTAACTCATGGTGAAATTTGCACCTGTGGGCACAAGAAGATCTTTGTTTCTTTGGGTCTTATTATCCAATGTCTACCCAACAGACTGGCCACCTGGTTTGTTTTCAGCTTATAACTTATACTAGTGTCAGCATAAATATTCTTTTCTATTTATAGAAATTGTGTTACATTTACACTTCTTTCATGTGCTATTTTTATGACATCATTTAAAATTAATTTCCTGAATGTTCCATGATTAATAGTGTCAACAAACTTCTCTAAAATCCATTCTTCAGAGTACTTTATTTCTCTGGGGTTCATTCCTTGAACTCTTTGTTCCCAGATAACATCTGGGAGCAAAAGGCCAGGGAGAACATACTGAGATGTACAGCCTTCTGTTGAGAGGCATCTTTCTTGGTGATCTCTCTGGTGTCCCCATGTTTGCCTCTGACAGTCTCCTCTCTGATATTTGCAAGGCCTTTCAGCTGAACAGAATTTTTCAATAATGCAATGAGTAATGGGAGAAGGGATGGATAAAATAAAGGTTGGCTGGACTCTTCTCCCCTACTGTTCAGTGGTCTAAACTTCTCTGTAAAATAAGTATTTCTCACATTTCTCATGATGAAGCACAGCCTGTGAATGAATTTGGCTTGCTCCCTGTTTCTGCAGGTGGAGAAATCCTGCCTCCAGGCTGGGCAGCCCTTTCCTTTGCAGAGGGAACTCAGCAAGGAGCTGGCAAGCTGGTTAGCTGGACAAGAAATCCGTGAGCTCATAACTTCTCACTGAGTAACAGGACAACATTGATACCAGTAACTCAGGCAGGGTGAGTCAGGTCTGCAACTGGATTAAGGGAGAAGGGAACGTTTCCATCCGTTTTGGCTCCTCATGTCGAAACAGCCTGCCATCTGTGAAGGAGCTGCTTTGTGCTCCCCTCTGCTTTTTACTCCTTGCAGGAAGGCCCCAAATAAATGCCCCATCCCCCAGGAATGCTACCAATCATAGAATAATCCCTCTCCAGTTGCTCTCCCTAACTCTTCTGGCACAATGACGACTGCGCGCTCTGCCAGAGTTAACAAGAAGGCACATTAATCCTCCCTCTTGCTAGAGAGCCTTTCCAGACCTGCCTCAGCTTTCTGTCAGCCCCTGTGCATGGAGGCAGGTTTGTTCCAGGATGACTCTTTGCAAGCATATTTGCAGAAGAATACCAAGTGTGCACCTAATCTGAAACGACTGAAGCCCTTGGAGGCGTGGGACCAGCTGTGCCGTGCGGCTGGCTCTTTCATTCGCAATTTTTCATTCGTGTGGTTTACTTTGGCTGCTCGTCTTTGGTAAACATTGTACAACCCTGAAACCAGGAAATACCCAAAATAAATAAAGAAATGGATGATGATTAATAGATCTTGCTTCTTCTTTCCAAGGATCTGCCTTACTCAGGCCAGATTCTTGCCATCCAAAGAAGAATAAAACCTCCCTGGGAACCTATCAGGAGTGAAGGACACCTCTAGCAGGGAAGGAAGGGATGAGGAAGATGCTGGTCTCATGCAACCACCCTAGGACTGGCTCAGCAAGCCTTTGGAAATCACAGGCAGAACAAGAGCCTCACCCAGCTGCCCTGGAGGCATGGGGAATTGAGAAGCCCACCATGGTGCCTCAGAGCTGGTTTGTCCTAAAAACCTTGTGCTTCCAACTTCATGGTTGGCTAAGCCAGAGGTTTTTCTTCCCCTCCAACCTTTGCTTTTCCCTACTACTTCTGGTGTGCGAGAAAACAACTCTATAGATAAAGCCACACCTTTAGCAGTGCAGGTGCTCTGCAATTTAAAGGGAAAATTTAACACATTTTAAAGGGAAAATCAGAGAGTGAACTTACTGAGGCACTGCAGGGCTGCCTGTCTGGGAGTGGGGCTTGCTTGTTCCCTCTCTTCCAGGGTGGAAAGTCAGAAGGGCAAGAAGATCCTCTAATTCCCAGTCCCCACCAGTGGGGAAGCAGCTGAGAGGTGGGTCTCTACAATTGCATACATCCGATCTACCCTATACATTTGTGGGCAGCAGGACAAGACTGCTTCTGCACACAAAGAGACTGGCTTTGCCTGGCTCTGGGAAGCTGTAAGCTTCTGTTCAAGAGGCCTGTGGCAGGAGGAAATCACCAAGACAAACCGTTACCACTGCTCCTTTTCCTGCAATAAGCAGGACAATAAGGAAATTCAGGGAAGATACACTATGACTGCTCCAGTTTCATAGCAGGGAGAGGTGATTTTTTTATGGGCTCCCTAAACCTCTGTAAATGCTACAGCTGAGACACAGAACAAAAGGAAGTGCTTCTTCTGGATGAGCTTTCTGAAGGAGCCAGGTGATTAGGAACTGGATTAAGCTTTGCAGAAAGTGTGGGCGAAGAAGATACAAGCGAGCACTTAACCACAGGATATTGTCAGAGCACCAACTGTGCTGAGACATCCTGAACACACTCAGAAGCAGACACAGAAGTCCAACAGGAACTATCGTATCGAAACTCCAGGATCTGCAGACACCAGCGTCAATTGGACATGAGACATCCAAGAACTAAATGTTAAATGTTTATGTGTCTAAAGAGGCAGCAGGATCCCAAATTTTGCCCAAGTGTCTCTCTTTCTTGTCAGTGTGGTAGGACTGTTTTCTAATTCTTGAAGCTCTGC
Organism: Brachypodius melanocephalos; assembly: GCA_013398615.1. Classification (NCBI taxonomy): domain Eukaryota; kingdom Metazoa; phylum Chordata; class Aves; order Passeriformes; family Pycnonotidae; genus Brachypodius; species Brachypodius melanocephalos. The sequence goes on from VZSR01003049.1 coordinate 21,467,914, forward strand.
ACAAATGTCACTAACTTTGACTTGCTGATATCTACTACAACCTACACCTACATAGCAAAAGAGAGCTGACATTCTTTGCTTCTCTGTTTCAGGAGGTACATTAGAGTCTAATGTGTAAGATGAAATTCAAGGAAAAAAAATCTCTGCTATAGACTTCTTGCATAATTTTTTGAGGTGACATTGACATTCAGCTTCATACATAGAGCTTCTAGAAATGCAACTCCACGCTGTTTTGATGGGGAATGCAGGGGAAGGGTATCATTACCAGATCTAGAGATTTCTCAAGTGTGCTTATATTTCCATCTCTAGTGCCAAAAATATGCTTTTCAATCAAGACAAGTAAAAGGTTAGACTTTTTAAAAACAACCGTTCATGTAACATACAAACCAGGGCAACAAAAGAGAAGCCCATGTCCTGGGAAGGCAAGTTCCAGTAAGGGGCCAAGAGTCCCAGCAGCATTCCCCTCCCCTGGCACGGGGTTTGGCTCTCAGAGCAGAGCAGCAAGGCACCAGAGAGAGACAGACTGTAAACCAGTGTGCAGTGTTTGTGGAAAGCAGAAGCAGCTGTTGTGCAGACAAACTAATCAAAGTCAGGATCTCGCACAAGGGCAAGCATTACCTCAACTCCAGCTCCACACAGTGTGGACTCCAAAAGGTTTATTCCAGCTTGTGACAAATGGTCTCCTCTGCCATCAGAATAAATTGTACAACTGGAAAACAGCTTTCAGAACAAATTGTACAGCTGAGGCTAGTTTTTGGAGTTTGCAGCAGCTGGCACACAGCATTTCCACCTGCTGCTAGGGAGTGCTGCCGTTCCTGTGGGTTCAATCATCTTAGACATCATACATGCAACCTGTCTGAGAGACTGTGCTGCAGTGCAGAGCCTGCTCATGCAAATCTATGTTGGGCGTGCTATGGTCTGTGTCCCTCCTGTATTTTTCTAGGAATTTATGCAGATACTCATGAGTAAGCAGACTAATCTGAACAGCAGTAGAGACTGACACTTAAGCAGACCTGGGAGGCTCCAAAGGCTTCCTACTTCTTCCTCTCAGGAAATTCTCCCTTAAAAGGCTCTCTCAGATCCCAGACTTGCAGACTTCTCTTAATACCTGCAGCATGTTTGAGGCAACAGTGGGTCCACAGTAGTAGTAATAAAAGTAACAATAAAAAACCCCAACCAGAGCAGTCATAAGGCATTATTCACTGCAGGAGTACATGGGGGAATTTGAAATTGGCAAGTCAGTCCCATTACTGTAAGGATACATTTGGTCTGTCATCTCTTAGAACACATGGCTATGTTTGCCTTGCAAGTGCTTGTTATTTTGATCTTTTCTAAGATAAAACTGCAATATTTTGTAGGTATTTGAGAACATTAGTTACTGGACTAGTTAAAAATCACTTAACTACTTGGAATTGATGCCATCTGTTTCCTATTTTTATTCCTAGAAATCAATACTCCGTTTTTTGAGGACTTCTTTAACAAACTCTCCATATGAAACATAAGTGATGCTCTGGCCATGACAGCTGAACTTCTGTTTGACAGGTTCACTGATGGGGCTGTTCAACTGATATAGGACTACTCAGACAAGAGGAAGCAAGCAGAAAGACAGAACAAAGGCCATGTCCTTTAACTCACCCCTCAAATCAGCTCTTCAGAAAGATTAATCCTATCTTGGTTAGATTTCGGGTTTCTCTATCACAGGAAATGGCACATGTGGTTCTTGCAACCAAAATCAAATGTGCAGCTTACTGAGCATCAGTCATGTCAGCCATTCTGGAAGATGCACCCAGGCTTACGTTTTACTAAGGAACTAATAAAAAAGAGTAAACAAATATTTCATATTCACTTTAAGGATTGTGAAGCATTTGTATAAGCCATTATTTGGTCCTCAACTAATTGTATTTTATTGGTACTTAAACAGAATTGTTATTAAAAACCTTTTGATTAAATAGAAAGGTTACTTTCTTAAAATAAATTCAAACAAGCCCTCCACCAAACAATGAATATGCAGGTCATCTGTAAAAGGCATAAAGGTATCTCTCCTTAATGCTATTGTGAATTGAGGGCAATCACAAGTTGCACATGACTGTAGGATATCAAACTGGGTCATGAAGCTCAGCTATTACAAGAGAAACTCATAATCTTGCCTGTGAACTTCACTCAGAAGGCAGAAGTACTTACAGACAGGACAAGTTTGTGTCACTGTGAGCTCAACAGGCTGTCCACTCCTGGGCATTTCCATGAGCTCTTTGTGTCCTTGGTTCCTACTTGCCATCAGGAGCATCCCACCCTGCAAGGCACAGATGGCTCAGGCCAGGTCACACTGAGCTGTGATGTTCCAGACTGCAATCAAAAGCAAAAGCAAATCCTGCAAGCTGGGAGAGGGAGTCCAGCTGCACTTGCTGTGATGTGTGAGTGGTGAAATTGATAGCAAAGGGTCAGGAGAAAAGTGCTCAGCCACATCTGTGCTCACCAGAGGGCCAGTGTGGGACAACTAAACAACTGAGCCTTGATTGAGCAAAAGACACCTATGGTCTGATTTCTAGCAGCTCTGGAAAATGCAGTGCATGCCAAGGACATAGAGATGAGAAAAACTGAAACTTTGTATGCTAAGTCATTTGGCAAATGCACGAACTGTACACAGGGCTAACAGGAAGAGCCTGAAATCAAACACAGTGAATGCCTCACGTCCTTAGCCAACAGGAGGGACTGGAAGGTGCCTAATTGAAGGCTAATAACCAAAGGAGGAAGACAATCTTTGATTAAGTAGAGGCTTTTACCAACAGAAGTAAGGCTAGCATCTCCTCTGGTTAACAGCTGCAGGCTTGTCTGCAGAGGGATTGATTGACCTGCAGGCAGCTCTGGAAAGAGCTGATCAATACCAAACTGCCACTGAACTCCAGAAGCCATTCACATCACTGGGTTGTGTGGGTGAGAAGTGTGGGGGAAGTCGAGGAGCAGCAAGGGCTTCCCACTGGTTTGGAAATAGGGCAGCAGTGAGGCCATTTTCCATTTCCTCACAAGCGCCATGTGCCCCATCCAGGACATACATGTGCCATCGTGAGACGGGCTGGAGCAGAATGAGCCAGCCTGCCTGCAAGCAGCTGGAGGAACACTGCTAGTATGACACCTCTCTCATATGAATGCAGCTGAGAAGAGAGCAATAGGCTCCAGTGTCTCTCAGGTCTGAGGAAAGTGGTGGGAATGGTACAGCACTTCCCAACATTTCTGCGAGCTTCTCTTACCATCTTCAACATCTGGTTTGCACTGTTCAGCATTTCCTACATCACACTGCAAATCACCTTTCATCTAACAAGGCTGTTTCAGGGAATGAAGTGAAACATTTTTCTCACTAAATCAGAACCAGCCATGGTAGCAGGTTCTTGTAAGGCACTGATGGACAAATGCACTGCTGCAGCACCCCAGCATTACATAAGAAAGGGGATTATTTCCAATTTTGAAATAGCCCTGCACTGTTATTGAATATTATTTCTAATACTGAAGTAGCACCTACTGATATCCAGCCAAGGGAAGGCAGCCCACCTTCCATGTTGCTGTCTCTGAGAGCTGGAGCAGGGTCCAGGCGTAGGCTCCCCACATATCTGTGCTAACAAAGACGTGTGAAAGCATTAGCTTCCCTTCACCAGTTCATCCGGTTCATCCAGTTCATCCAGTTCCCTTCATCCAGCCAAAATTAAATCCAAATGGCTCCTAGCAAACGGAGCATTTTTCCAGATTGGCTGGAGGTCTAGCACAGCCTGTCAGCCCATGGGTACAGCAGTCATAACCCAGAGCACGGCAGGGACAGTCATGGGTATGATCTGTTGCCTTCCCAAAATCCCTGCACAAGAGCTGAGTTTACTGCAGGATGGGGCCTGTTTGGTCACTCATGAGGGTGATCTCCTTCCAAGAGACCCATACACTTGCACTCAGTTGCAAGCCAGGCCTGGCTGCTGGCAATTCAGCCGACAGTGTCTAAATCACCAGTTCATGCTAGATGAGAAGCTAGTCCACAACAACTAGAGACATTCATCTGGTACTAGTTTGTACACTGGGCAGGTCCTGCATTCCAAGCCAGCACAGTCCCTGCATGAGCAGGTTGCTGGCAGCCTCCAAGCAATAAAATCTGCAGAGAGGTGCATGGGGCCATGTGTAATCACCCAGACCTCCACTTCATCCAAACAAGGCTGCTAAAACCCCAAACAGCCCCACATACAACCAGGGGAAAAATCCTTCAGAGCAACCCCAGGGATAGAAGAGGTTTGAGGGATTGTGCTGCTGTTGTTGCCGAAGAACTCAGTAGGAAATGAAATACAGCAGAGCAGGAAAAGCGAGCTGCACAATGTGTGGCCCATAGTTACAAAGAAGGTGTTTTTGTCAAGCTGGCACAGACAGATTTTGCAGGGAAACCCACTCTAGAGATGGAGGGGGGAACAGCAAGATTCAGCTTGCAGCAGGCCAGGAGTGCCTATGTCCACACATTAGTAATGAGCTGCAGAGGAGGGTGCAAGCCTCCAGGACCTCAGCTGCAATACCACCTTGTAGGGCTGGGACAACAAATCTTCACCCCTGCTCTGTTCTGTCACTTGCTCACAATGGGGCAGAGCAGAGCTCACCCAGAGCCTTCCACTCCTTCACATCCCTCAGCTTGCAGAGACAGGAAGCATCACTGGGACTTGCCCAGCAAAGCCTCTTCCAGCGCAGGATGGGGCAACTGCCCCAAGCAACACCAGGGACCTCCTTCCCCCACTGGGACACCAACCCCTGTCAGAAAGGCAGGGTCAGTGTTGTATTGCCATAGGGACACGGCAGGGACACGGCAGCACAGCAGTCCTGGGCAGGCAGTGAGCCTTTGCTCCACCCAAGCGTGTTGAAGAAGAGGACTTGATAACCCCTGCCCTGAGCTTTTTTCTCCACAGAAGTGGTCAGGGAGACTGAACAACAGGACGGGGCAATCAAAGGGAGCAGTAAAACACGCCCATGGCGACAGGGAAGTGCCACTTTGCACTTTTTCCAGTAATCGCTGAAAGCAAAGCAAGTATGTGAAAAGGGCAAAAGCAGGTGGAGGTGACTTAGTGACTAAGAAAAATAAACAACGGGTATTTCACAAGGATGAAAGGGAAGAAAACGAATGGCATAAAGGAACACCCAGCCTACCACTGTAAATATCGGCCAGTAGCTCACCTGGTAGGACAGGCTCCTCTGCCGGAACCTGTGGTGCTGTGAAGGCCGTGCCTTCCCAGGAGTCACCGAGGCATCTCCAGAGGCAGAAAGAAATTGGGCAGTGGAGCTGCAGGCACTGCCAGCCCTAGTGTAGGTGGTGGAAACCTCCCTTGTTTCCTCCCCTTCCGCTCTCTTCAGAAAACCAAGTTACCAGCTCTCCAGTGAGCTCATCTGCCTCCCGGCAATCAGATCTCTCACCTGCCCTCAGAGATTCCAGGCTCATTCTGCCAGCGTTGCTCCTTGCTGGTCATTGCTTCTTCAAGCAGCTGGAACAGTCCTGCACATCCATGTCCAGCTGCAGGAGCTGTAGGACAGATCTCCCAATTGTCACCGAGCTTGTGACAAACTCAGATGAGCAAGCAATGACGCTTCTCCCCATCTGGGCCTGCCTTGGGGACAGCACTGTCCCCGCAGCTCTGAACCCCGCAGGCGATACTTGCAGCCCATCCCAGCCCACCTGGTGCTCCCATGGAGCTCAAACCAAGCTCCCAGGAAGGACCGGTGACAGCCAGCCTGCTGGGCTCTACAAATCCCTCCCTGAGCAGCAAGCTCAACACTGCACCAGCCCCACCTACCAACAAACAGGGTCCCAGCAGAGCACCGCCTCTGTCCTACAGGGAAGCTGCGTTGGATGCTCCCCTTCCCACAGCTCTACAGCATAATGCTGTCAGGGGCTTGCTGCGGGCTGGCAAGGCTAGGGCAGGCTAACACCCTGCCATAGATTCTGGCTTTATCCAAGTGCTGTCTCTCAGTACCAACAAACCTTCAAGAAATGTGCCAGGAATATTCTCTGGCTCCATAACAGAAATACTGGCTCGACTAGGCAGGCTTGGCCAACATACCCTGTGAAAATCAAGGGCAGTGATAACATGGTACCCCTAATTCTCAATACACATATAAGAAACCACAAACCTGCTGGCAGCAGAAAGCAGGGGTGGCTGTCACTTCTGCCCAGTTCTCTTCCTGGGAAAACAGTCAATGCCCAGAGACTATGCAGTGCTCACATGGTGACAGAAGTCAACACTGAATGCTTGGAACTGCACTCATGGGGATTTTTCCCCCTGCTCCATCATCAGCCCTACTGGTGAACTGTGCAAGCTACTGCTCTTTTATACTGGTATTTTTGGTCTTCCCTTTCCAATTTTAAGCATTTCTTTGGTTAAAAAAGAACAACTTTTGCTGAAGTCTCTTAAAATGGTACCGGTTTCAGAGAGATCGATGGAGCTCCCAGTGCTGCTATAGGCACAAGGCAAGAAGTTAGAAATTATTTTGCTCATGACAATGAGATGTCTTCAGAGCAGCCTCTCCAGTTCACTCCAGCAGAATTATAATCACTTTGGTACAAAGCAATTATTTATTTCATCTTTCTGTAGAAGGAATTATTTTTTTACTGTAGAAGGAATGATTTTTAACTTTACTGTTTACTTTACTTTTTAACTTCTACTTTACTGTAGAAGGAATGATTTTTAACTGAGCCCAAACCCACCTGCATTCAAGTGGATTGCTAATTAAGCTACAGATGTCTCCTGATGGCAGCAATTATTTCTAGTAACCTTAATGAGCTTGTTACATTCCTTAGTTATTGTTATGAAAAGTTATACGAAAAACTTTGCCTAATACTACACAGCTCCTGGGGGAGTAACTTCTTGATCTGTTCCAGTTTGATTAAAGGGAATGATTGTTTCCTTTCTTAGCAATATTTCTCAAGCTCTTTGTGGCTCATTCCCCTTGTCTTTTGTTGGCAATTTTAACAAATCTGACCAGATTTTTCACATAGGTCTTCTTTTCCAGACATTTCTATCTGGTTTTGCTCTCCCTGCATTCTCCAGTGCCTTTGCTTTATGGCATACTTTTTTCTCTCTTTTCCAGTGATTGATTCTGTTTAGAACATACACTGTACTTACAACAGGGATTCAGTGCCTATCAGAACTCCACAGGGTTTTGAGGTTGTTGTTACAGTTTGTTGCAGATATAAAGAAATCCATGTCCTTACACTGGAACATGAGGAAAAGCCTCCCTTCAGTACACAGAAAACAAGGATCTCCTTGAAACACTGAATGGAATAAACAGAATAAACTGAGTAAGACCACTAAGCACAGCTTTCCATGTCCTCTTCTCTCTCCTGTGCCTTTTTATCCAAAATCCATGCATGCTATACAACAAGCAATATTATCCAGGGAATAAAGAACTTCATTCCATTTCAAACCAAAGGATCACTTTAAAAAAAAAACCACCCTATTTATTGTGTTTATGCTCCCACTCTATTCCTCCTGAAGTCTCCTACCATAGGCAAGAGGTGCACAGAAAGCATGTCACTGGTTATAACTACTTTTCATGGCTTAGTACCATTTTCAGGAGCATCAAAGTTCATAAGAACATGTGAACTTTCTTTCAGAATCAAGCATTACGATTAAACTCGAGTCAAACAGATTCCTGCTCAGCACAACACATCATGGAAGCAGCTGTAGACTCCAGGTGCTAATTCCTCATCAAGCAATTAAAACCACAGTTCAGAGAAGCATTCAGTGACGATCCCATTTTTATGACATTGAAACCAAAGGAAGGCTTTGGAGCACCTTCTGCACCAGCAATTAAGAGCAGGTAAATGTAGCAGCTTTTGAGTTTCTCAACCAGTCCCTAACCACCTTCTGAGCTAACCCAAACACAGGTGAAAGCATAGCTGCCAGGGTAATTTTCAACAAAGCTTATTTTGCAGGAATTGCTGGTTTACTGAAACAAACCTTTTGCAAAATGCGTGTTTCTGCTGAAATATTTCAAGCCCTGGGATGGCATTTCTGGATGAAACCAGCAAGATAAAGGAGCTGATCTGATAGCTCAGCAATGTGGTCAGACTAGCAGGGCCAGAATTTAGGTCTGAGAACTCAGATTACTGAGTAGCCTTGCATGCAGGCTGGGAACTATCTTGCAGTGCTTTTTGTGCTCTGCCTTTGAATAAGATAAAAAAGCCTTGATTTCTTATTGTCAAACAGAGCTCTTGTCTTCCAGTCACTCTGTGAGCAAAGGGCAAGAGGAAATTAAGTAGCAAAAAGTAGGGAACTTGCTTAAGCTTCCAGAATCCTCAAAATAGTGTCTGGATCCTGGTGGTCTCTGTCTGACCTCCCATGAGGAGAAGGACTGCCACCTCCACTAGAGCAGGTCACATGTGGCTTCATTCAGCCACGCCATGAACATACAGCAGAGATCTGTTCACCTGTTGAGGTACCTGTTCTCCTGCTGCACCACCCTCCAAGGGACGTCATTCTTCCTCACATTCAACCTCCCATGTGGCAATCCATGACCACTGCCGCTTCCCACAGTGCCTGTGGCCACCACAACACAGAATTTGGTTCTGCCATCTCTATGGCTCTTCTTTAAGCAGTCGTACAAGACTGCTACTGGATCCACTTTCACGTTCTCTTCAGGCCTGATAAGTACCCTTGTGCCAAGGGCATTTCTGAACCTAAGGGATGCTCTCCTTTTGATGTCCAGACACACTCTGCCATGCAGAAGAAAAGGCTCTACAGGAAGGGTAAGCAGAGACATCTTGCATGATGGAGTGAGTCCTGGCATGGGTGGCAGCACGTCCTCAGCTGCCTTCCCATACAGAGTTTTAGTCTCCTAACATGAGCCAGCACAATATCATTCTGTTTCGGAGAGTGGTTTGAACTCTGCTCTCAAAGAAACATTTCTTTCAGTTCAAGCTTTGGCATTTTAAGCAAGTACAATTAAATGCACTGAAAATGCTACTGCAACATGAAGGCTAAAAATAAAAACACAAAATGCCAGGAGTCACTCACAAGAAAAGTCCCTGGAAGAAATGCCCACTTACCAACACTGCACAAGCATAACATGGTGCAAGTGACAGCTTGCATTTTGAAGTCAGATAAACAAGCCACAATTCAGCCTTCTTCCTACTGCCAGAAGTTGGCACTCATGAACAATTATATCAGCACTAGAAGTGGCACCATTTGGAAACTCTCTGATCTGCATCAACAGGTCGGTTCCCAGTAACTATTTGGTACAGATGCAATGGGTGTAAGTTTGCACCTACAACTGCTAAACCACTCGTAGTTTATACCACAGAATGGAAACTCCAAAAGATACTTGTGCAGTACAGGTTCATGGATGCTCTTAAGAACTAATACTGTCCCTAACCATGATAAAAAAATCTGAATTTTAAATTTATAGCCTTCACCTGACAATAACAGCATCCTGAATATGCTGTGCTTTTTAAAATGCACTGAATGCTCAGAGTTCAGTAAAAAAAATTTATTTTCAATATAAAAGTGCCAAAATATTCACCAACATTGTAATCTATTCAGCAACCAGCTTACTCTAGTAATCAAAATTGCAAGCATCTTTATTCACATTTTTAAATCAAATTCCTTTCACACATTTCCACAATAACCCGAGTCCCTCGAAAGTGGGAAATTTGCATTTCGATTGGCTGCTGTAGTCCATATGTCCAAGTTCATGTAGGCACGGAAAGGGTTAAACCTCGGATAGTATTCCTGCTTACACATAACTGCCTGGTTCTCCACATGGGTTGAATGTTGAGTCGTGGCACTGACGGGGCAGCAGCTTTCATAAACATCACTCTGAGGTGCCCAGATGGAACCAAAAAGTCCAGACATTGGAGACAAGCTTCGGGTGCTTGAGAGGTAGGGCTGCAGAGCAAGACAAAACCAGCATGGGAAACTGCAACATGGACCATTTGCCAAGGAAAATCTGGAAATGCTAAGTACTAAATGGGAGGGAGGAAGCAGCATTCATGCAGAAACTTAAGAAATCCACAAGCAGAAAATCACACAGGACTTTACAAAGAAATATGGCTGCCAAAAACAGTACAGCAGCATTAATTTGTGTGTGTGTGTGTTTAAAGGCCCTTCACTGAACGAAGCCACATGAGCTCCACCCTGCACAGCACAGATACTACTCTAACAACACACTCAGTTCTGGTTGGACTGCTGAGGAAAACAGAGGGGAAACAGGAGACACGCAAAGATCACCACGCATACTTTGAGAGTTAAAATTAAAAGAGAAGGACACCTAGAAACGACAAGAAAAAGGCTGAAGTATGTGTCAGTCCAGAAAGACTGCGCATGCTGGGAGCAGAAAGGGATATTCAGTGTGAAAAATGAGACTATAATTGGGAGCCAGGGAATTTAGTTAGAAAATTTTGAAAGCTTGTAAAGAACCTCCTGGAGGGCGAGATGTGTTAGTCTGCAAGGAAGTCTCTCAGCGAAGGTCATAGAAGTCTTGGGACTTTTAAAACTGAATGAAACATTGAAATATATTGTGGAGAAAAGCTCGCCAGGGAAATGAACTGAATTATCCAATGCATTTTCCAATCTTTACCTTCTGTGTTTCCTGGCATTCCTGAATAAAATATGAAATAAAGCCATGTTTATTTTAGGAAAGATTCTTCTACCAGTTTTGCCACTTTTTAACACAGAAGAATTTTCTTTTTTAGAGCTGAAAATATTTCTTGCTTTATTTGGTTAGTTTTATTCAAAATAAACCTACAATAAATGAAAAAAAAATCTGAATTCTAAAACAGAGAATTCTGAAATATGAGCAGAAGAGGGTTACAATTAAAGACCACCTTGAACTGAAGTTACTACACTGCACTATGGGATGACAAACATGGCTAGCCTGGAGTACAACAGGTCCAAGTCAGGATTCTGAAATCTGCACAAATCCAGCTTAAATCACTTGGATTTCCTACAAAAAAAACCCCTTGTCAAAGTCACTGAGAGCAGCTGTCCATTCATCTCTTTAATTTTCACATCTCTGGGTTTTGCTGTCAGCACTTTTTGGGTTTTACCCTCAACTGAGCATGTTGATTTTTACAGAAAAAAGTCTCAGTAGACTACATAAGCCCAAAATGTTTTTTCCATATGTAAGCTGATTTTAGTCAATTTTCAGGCAAAAAGGATCATCTTAAAATTGTGCAGACAAGGTCAGTAACATCCTTGACAAACAGCTGGGAAAAACGTGGGCTACCAATGCCAGCATTAAACACATACATCAGGCTACTTAGATTCATGAAGAACATGCAAGCAACAGGCAGGGAAAAGACAGGAATACACCAGGAAGGCTTTGAAGGAGCAGGCAGGGGCAGCGCCTCACAGTGACAATACTCACTGTGGAGTTGACATAACTGGCAGGTTCCCAGGCAGGTGGCATGTTGGGAGGAGCATTCCAGGTGGAGGGACAGTTCTGGTCAATGAAGGCTGTATTCTGCACTGCTGCAGGACCTGGGAAGCCACCGGGGTAGTTCATGTTTTCTGCAATTTATAAAATCAGGAAGACAAACTAAGGCTTGTGCAACATAAAACACTGCTAACATTTCTGTGGAGGAATGCTGAATCTTTGAGAGTGAGCCAGGCTGGGACTGACCTAATCCTTCAGTGACTTCATGCAGCGTCAGGGTAGCACAGCAGCAAAGTGTATAAATTTCTGTCAACGGGACTACCACTCTGTATTAGGGTCCCACTTACAAATTGTTATCAGGAGGACAGGATAAAGACTTGGCAATCCCTCTACTGGAGAACAGAGTCCTTATTAGACAGAAGATGCATGGCAGAACCTCCCCAGGCCTCACCGCCAACATGTCTCAGCTCTAAGGACCCGAGGGATCAGACTGCTGCCTGGGATACTGCAGTCTGACCTTTCATTATTACTTAGGTAGGTAATGGTAAAGAATTCTAGATTACTGCCAGTGTGCTTCCCAAGCCAAGAAACTCTAGCCTGGAAAGATAATTGGTCACAAGAGGCCTTGTATTTCACACACTGGAAGGCAGAAGCCTGCCAGAGGGGAAACAAAGAAGATTGTGCAAAAAGATATGTGTAATACTGTAGGCACAAGCATTTCTTTCTATTCCCTCTGAGAGTCCTGCATACTGCCTTTTCAGGCTTAGTAACTCTATACAAAGGCCAATCTTCTCATCCACCACATGCAGTCATTGTTTATTACTACAGAGCACTCAGCTGGAAAATGTAAAGTCCACTTAAGCAATGAACACCCGTGTGTGTATAGACCAGCTCAGCCTTTTGTTCTATAAAAGGTGAGAGGAAAATGACCATGCCCTGTGATAATTAATTAGCTTTATTTCATCTTACCTTCTGGGAAAGCACCATATTCATTCATCTCTAGTGGACAATACATGTTGGAAAACTGGCTGTCACAAGCTGCATTCCAGTCAATGAAGCTGTCTCAAGAAAAAGAAAAATCTGCAATCAGAAACAATTTGCAGAACTTCTGAAAATTACTTAGAAATACTTATTTAATGTAAAGCTGTTGCATTCAAAATGCCTGTAACTGATCATGAGGCTTTTCACATTCCACTTGTCAATTTTGCCACTATCTACTCTCCACCACTACATAATCACAGCAATCTCTCTCACAGAGCTCTTTTTCCTCTGGGAAAATGAACAACTTGTAATGACGCTACCAGAATCCTGCAATGCCTAACTGGGTTCAACTTTCTTCCCTGGAAAAAGAAAGTAACTGTACTTCTTACCCACAATCATGGATAATGTGATTTGAGGTGACAGAAGAAGACATAATACATTCAAATGCTTAAGAATTAAAATGGAGATTTCTATTTTCCCAACCAAATGTGCTAAAGTCCTGTTAAACAGTGGATTTTCTAAGGTACACATAGATTTCTAGGGGTTATACTTCTTTAATTAAAATAATTTCAGAATTCCAATATGACTTTTTCATAAGTAATTCTGAAGACATGTCAGTAGTAAAACAGTCCTTGCTATGCAGCAAGTTTGAAGTAGCCAACTCTGCATCCCATCTGCACAAGGTAGGCATAATAAAAGGATTTCATATGAAGCTGCCCTATTTCAATTTTACTATTCAGCCAAGCAGCTGTCTTAAGTTATTACTACTAAATATCAATAAATAATTGTATGGATGTGCATATATTTTTGCATATGAAGTCCAAATCGAGATAGGTGTATGTAGGAAAGCAGTCACAGAATGGGTAAGGCTAGAAGGGACCACAGAGGGTCATCTGGTCCAGCTTCCCTCTCAAGCAGGGCCATCCCAGAGCACAGGGCACAGGATTGTGCCCAGGCAGTTCTTGAGTATCTCCAGTGAGGGAGACTCCACAACTTCTCTGGACCATCCATTCTGGTGTGCAGTCACCTGCACAATAACCAAGTTCTTCCTCACATTCAGGTAGAACTTCCTGTGTATAAGGTTCTGCCCACTGCCTCTTGTCCTCTTGCTTGGCACCACTGAGCAGAGTTTGGCTCCATCCCCTTGACACCCTCCCTACAGATACTGACAGGCATTGATGAGGTCCCCTCTCTGTCTTCTCTTCTCGAGGCTGAACAGGGCCAGATTCCTCAGCCTTTCCTTGCAAGAGAGATGCTCCAGACCCTTAAACAACTTTGCAGCTCTTTGCTGGACATGCTCTAGGAGCTCCCTCTCTGTTGCACTGACTGTGGAATCCAGGACTGGACACCACTCCAGATGTGCCTCACCAGGGCTGAGCAGAGGGGCAGGATCACCTCCCTTGCTCTGCTGGCAATGCTCTTCCTAATGCACCCCAGGATACCACTGACCTTCTTGGCCACAAGGACACTGCCGGCTCAGGTATAGCTTGCTGCGCATCAGAACCCTCAGGTCCCTCTCCCATCATTTTGGATGACAGGATACAACTTGAAGAACTGGCCATATTTCACTGCTATGTGGTGGCTGAGTATTTCTGCTCACTAGTTTGTGGCACATCTTTCATTACTAAAATTTGCTGTGTGAGCAGTGTAAAATACAAGAATTAATCAAGTTCATTACTAAGGGAAGATCAACCCAAATATACACAGAGCCTGAAACATACCAACTTGTATCCTTAAACCACTTTTATATTGGAATACTTGTCTTTATAACAATGTCTGTTTCTGCCATTTAACACAAGTACACACTGCATAACACACCATGCAGCATACACAAGCTATGCGTTTAGCAAGAGGACAACAGATTTCAAAGCCAGGCCCTCTGCCTGCAGAAGAAGCTTTCCAAAAATTATTTAGTTAAACTTGAAGAAAGTTCTAGAACATCTATACATGAACAGCAGGGAATTTGTCTTAGTAAAATTAATAATGACATACTCATGGAAGAGCACTAACAACTAAGACTGAAATGGCAGAAAGACTTTTATTTTAACTATCATCTGCCTTTACAAATATTATGAGTAAAGTACAGTCCTCTGCATTACAGAAACCTGAACAAAGCATTATCTGTACTTTTTACACAAAACATAACTTGCCTGTTGTGGACAGAGGGGGTTTCTTGGATCATGCACGGTATATTATTCTCAAGGTTGTAGTTCAAACTGTTCGTCATGCAGACTGGCTGGGCAGGCCACAAGTCTCCTGCTGGGTAAAGACCTAAAAAAAGAAAGGAGAATGAAATGCAGAGTAACAGGAAGGAGACTGTAGATTCTGTCACACTGACACATTATTCTCAGATCCCCAATAAGGACTTGTCTGCTAGAGAAAAAAATCCAGATTTACTAAGCAATTCTTCTTGTGATGAAAGTCTTTAAACATATCTCAAAGTTCCTTTTTTTAAAAAAAAATATATATACATAAAAATGTAAGACTTGAACTGAGCAATTGGAATTCAACAAAACAGGGCAAAAAGTGCCTACTGAGGGTCCTTAAGTGTTCAGCTGCCAATGTCAAGGTGGCACACTTCCACATAGCAGGACAGACAGCAGGGATGCAATCCCCACTGGCCTCCTTGTCCCCATCCCTCAGTCAGTAACCACCTCTGAATTCCAACTACGCAAATACAGCAAGAACAGGGTCAGGTTTCTAACAGATTCCCAACCAGACAATTTGTGAACTCAGTAAATGCTGCATTTAGCCCCTAGGGCAGATATTCATTGTGCTGCTCTTCATGGACTGTGTGTCCTGACTGCCCACAGATACTTGGTTCCTATCAACTCTATGAGAACTGGCAGCTGGAGAAAAGAAAAAAATCCAAATTAGCAATTTCCATAAGACAATGGTTGCAAAGTTGCCTCTATTTCATTATTTCACGTGATACATACTAATATTGCTACCATGGAAGAAGGTCAATCAGCATTTGTATCCTGTCAGACACAAGTTAAACCTACAGCAGAAGGGCAGGGAGTGCTGCTGCCTAAAGAACCATGTGTCCTGACCAGCTTTCAAACCCCACCTCACCATGCAGCATGATGCCTTTATGAATCTCACTCCAAAGGCTAACATTGCTTCCCTCTGAGGTACAAATAGTGAAAAGTCAAGAATTTTAACAGTGCTACACAATCTCACTCACTATTGCTTTCAAAGAGAGCAAGTCCCAACTGTGGAAATTTAGAGAGAAAAACAGTCATGTTTGATTTAATGCCAAGCTTCACTTAAAACACTGCAAGCAGTGCCCTTGATCTCCCAGCTGCATTGCTTCTGGACATTAATCTGTGCAAAGCAAGAAGATGAAAAAAGAAAGAATACCTAGAACATGAGTTTAAAGCTAAATGCTGTCTTTACATAGAGAAGATACAGCAAAAGTCATCAAGTAAAAACTATCAAGGTTTTAAGCCTTCATTTGCTAACTTTGCACCTAATTTGCTTAGAAGCAAGTCAAGCTCTAAGCTTCACATCTTTGGTGCATGTGTTATTAGCAACATCACTAGAACTGCTTGACAAAGTGTGAAAAAACAGCTTTGGTTGGTAATACTGACCTTTATTTTTGTCAGGATCTGCAGCTATGTCAGTGAAATTAGGACATAAGGTTTCCGGGTATTGGGGGATGCTGTTCATGTCTCTGCTGAATGAAAAGAAAATTTAATTTCTTAAGTCTCATAATCCAAACTATTTCAAAGGAAATATACAGAGATGTAAAAATCTTCTGACCATCATGACTGCTTTTGCTTTCCCACTGTCCTGCTTTTTCCTCTTTTTGAATTACCACTGTGCAATTTTTTAAACTTTTTTCCAATTAAAAGCCAGCTACTTATCACACATGCAAAATGAATAAAATTAACACACCCTTAATTAATCCATTTTTATTATCCAAGTATCAACCTATTGCAAATTAATTCAACAGTTCTTCTCTAAAACTGGAAAACAAGCTATGGTTCATGAAGATGAGTAGGACCTCTTATAATGTTTAACAACTTTCAGGTAAGTTTACTTTTATGTCCATGAAGACACATAGAGACACATGAGCATGAATTTGATATTCATCAAAACCCATCAAAGAAACAAGTCAAATGAATAAAAGGAAATATTTTCAAGCACCAGAAGCCCAAAGGAAAAGGATTAGATTGTTTCTCCTAGAGAAAACAGAGAGTCATGAATGAGAAGTGAAATGAGGATTCGTAGTAATAAAAATCGTAGATGGTATCTCTACTACCGTAAAGAGGGAGAACAGAATGTGAGGGAGGGAGGAATCAATTTTCATGCTGTATATTCTAGGAGAACATTATTCCCATCAAAAGAATAGCATCAACTTGAAAGTCTTATTCCCATCTTTTTAAAAAAACCACTACTACTTTAATACAACTAAGCAGTAATGGAAATGTAGTAATTTTTTAGGATTTGGAAAAAGTGAAAGTGGAAAACCAATTTCCTTTTTTTTTTCCATTTGGAAGCTTATATTGTATTTATGCAGCATAATCAATTTTGCTTACATATTTTCATACACTGAAGAAGATTCTTCTTCCAACTAGTAAGTACAATCAGATGATCATTAAAAATTACAAAGTAACAGGCAGGTATTATTTATTAAACTGAGACGAGACTTCAAGTTGGTGTTGTTTCTTTAATGCCTTACAGGTGTAGATTCAATTTTTTTACCTGGTATTGCAGATGTTATGAGACAGATTTAGAGTGATAGGAGTTTCAGATGGAAAATCATTTTGTGAAATATTCTCTCCTAAAGAAAAGAATGACTGTGAAAATCAAAGATCCTTAAAAAAAGAAGTATTCATAGAATATACATACACACAAACAGAATCATCAATAGTGTTAATCAAGTTTTCTCTCACACTGGATTATCACTAACTGCATCAATTTCAAGGTATGCTGCCTAGGTCCATAGTCTTAAGACGTATTTTAGGATTTACAAGTGATTACCACAGTCTTAATGGAGAGCTTCTTTGTTACTATCAAAATAAGTCTGAATTTAGAATTACTTATTTTCTTTCTTTTTTTAAGAGGCATTATAATTTGAACAAAGAGGAAGTCATATAGATGATTTGTTATCTATTAGATCACAGGTTCAGATAGATCACACACCATCATGTAGTAATGTAAAGTTTTATACACACGCAAATACACATGGAAGTTTCTGCATATTTTAAAATAATTCAAACCATCTCTTTGCAGGTACCCAAAGCCAGGTTTGCTGGTGTCACTTCAGCACTTTAAAATTTACTTCTAGTGCCACATCACTCTGGATAATTATAGCAGGGACTTTCAACTACTTTAGTGATTTTCAGGTATTCAAGAATTGCAGTAATGAACCACAGATCCCATTTCTCATATCAGTCAAGTGGCTCAGGTGTTCTGGCTACTTACTCCTCAAATACACCTATCCAAACCCAGTATCCTCAGAGCTGAACTGCTTTCACACATTTCTCATTTGGGCATTACTTAAACAGTTCTAATATTTTTTTAAAAAAACCCAAATAACATGATGAAACAAATTCAAAGGCAGAAATTGCTTTGGCTAGTGACTCTCAGTTCTCCCATCCTTCCATGACAACTAATTGTGCATACTGCTCATTGAGGAGCCTGACAGGCATCTTCACCTCCACGAAACGTGTGGTACTTCTTGTCAAGCACAAAGTTCTTTACATTTCTTCTTGTGTGTCTAAGAGGTGCTCTACAAAAGACAAGTTATGTGCCTCATGCGGTGGTAGGTCTTTCCATTCAGCAGGAAGGCTAAAACTCTGCTCATTACTGTGAAGAGGTGCAGTTTGAAAAACTTACTGGATGGAAGAAAATGCCTGGTAGTAATCATTGGCTTTTTATCTCCATCTGAACTGCTGGTACTGCTCCAGCTACCCCAGCTCCCACGACTTGCACGAACACTTCCTGATGAACTTCCACAATCTGAGCTTGAATCAGAACAAAACTTCTCCAAACACTTCTTTTTGGACCGCTGATAAAAGTTTTCTAAGGAAGTTGGGAAAAACGGGAAAAAAAAAAAAAAACAATCAAAAAAACAACACAACATTTAAGAAAGTCTTGTCAGGGAAAAGTAATCTGAATCATGAATTTACATGGATTCTCTGACTTTACTGGTGAGAGAGAAAATAATATTTACTGATAGCTTCAGCAACTAAACCAGCCGCTAAGACAAGGAGCTTCCGACCTACATGGTGTCCCAGGAAAACGAATGCAAGTGAAGGTATAGGGCTGCTATAGGCAATAGGTTGAAAGAGGAAGTGCATATTGTCCTTTGAAAAATATACTTAATATTTCAAACATGAAACATATCCTGGCTGTAGGAACATGAATACTAAGAGCAATGACAAAATGTTGCAAGTAATGAATTCATAAGTGATAGATTCTCTTTTCTTATTATCTCATCAGAGATGCAAAGGACAATCCTACAGAAACTGATACCTTTCTTCACATCTCCTATTCCCTGAAGTCAGGGAAAACAGATGATTAAAATCCTGATGGAAAGGCAGAAAAGCAGGTACCCAAGCTAGTGGTGTTTTTTAAAAGTGGTACAGTTGCTCCAGTTAATAGTGGCTTTCTTTTGAACACAAAAGCAGACTATCAGTCTGTCTTTCCTTCACTGAGAAATGATGGATCACTGGTTCAGACTGATTCATTTTCTGGTTTGCACCAACCCCATGGAGAAGCATGCAGAGCCCTTCAGAAGGGAGCAGCTATTATTTCAGGCACCGCATCCTACCAGTCCCGTCATCTTTGCGTCAGGGTTCAAAAGGGAGAAAAGCACAGGTCTCTCAAGTAAGGAATGCTCTACTGCCACAAAATCTACACTGTATTTCTTTCCCCATTTTAAGACAATTAAGATTGCATACCTGTTTCTCCCTGTATGGACAAGCTCCCAGGTTTCTGGTCTGCTTTACAGTTTTCCCCATTACTCTGAGGACACCAGGCTCTTATTCCAACATTCGCTCTCAGATCCGGCCTTTCAAATTCACTGCACATATGCTTCAACTCACTCTGCTCAGGGACCCTAATAGAACCACACCCAAAAAAACATGTTTGCAGTTTACATTTCATCTGCATTTTTCCTTTTCAGGCATTAAACACTTCAACTCACACAGGTATCAAGGCAAAGTGCAGGGGAAGCAGTAGGATTGTAAGTCTTCTCCCCTAGTTTCACAAAAACCTAAAAAAAATCTTTCCTAAAATGCAATATCCAACCACACAGACTACTACTTCTCAGGGGGACAGGCAAAATGACATGTGCATATTTAACTCCATTCCCTAATGCACTTGGCAGAAGGCAATCAGACATTGCAGTGTTAAGCACAGTCTAGCAGCGTACAAAGATTGAGATACAAAGAAAAATGTGCCCTGTGTTCATTTCACTGGCATAAATATAACTAGAGCAAAATCACAATCTGAAGCAATCTTAATTTTTTGCTAGTAAAAGTGAAATGAAATGTCTGCATCCAGTATCATAATTAGAGAGTATTAAGGGAAAATGATTAAGAGCCAGCTGTCAAATTTCTGCAGAAATGGAACGGTTCCATCTTACGTCAGAAAGTAGCAA
Organism: Brachypodius melanocephalos; assembly: GCA_013398615.1. NCBI lineage: Eukaryota > Metazoa > Chordata > Aves > Passeriformes > Pycnonotidae > Brachypodius > Brachypodius melanocephalos. The sequence continues at coordinate 21,487,889 of VZSR01003049.1, forward strand.
CTGCTGAATTGGTTCAAGGAACAGACACTGAACTACACAATTTCACTGCTCGTATTTTATCCTTCCTACTCACAAAGGTGTGCATCCAGCAAAGATTTACACATGCACTGACTTCCCACAAAATGAATAGAAATTTCTGTACAATGAGTTATAACAGCTCTTTTAGATTTACAGTCTCCTTTTAAAGTCCACTGACCTCAATAGAAGCACTTGCAATACAAATTAAGTCTGTGAAGGCTTTGTAGGATTGTGGCCTTAATTCAAAGGGCTGGGGGAGGGGAAGGAATAGAATTTTTTCCTCAGAAGTGTTTCTATTCTAGCAGCAGATTGTAACTAGTATTTTTTAATAATCCAAACAACTTAAATTTAAAATACATTAAAAAAATAATTATAACTGACTTTAAAAGGCATTATAACAATCATCAGGAGAAGAAAAAAGTAACTCTCCATAGTGCTCACTCAATATTCTTTAGAATCTAGTGCTGCTCTAGTTTTTTTAATCATTACAGCAAAAATGCAAGCTGCTGTCTCATTTCTACACATTTCTCTTCCAAAATTGGTAGAGGACAACATTCCCCCAGACACTCAATATAGCAGATGACTCTACTGAAGGTGGAATCATTTCAACAATTTTATTTTCCTTTTTTCACTGAAGAGAGTACATGACTGGAACTTCTCCACGCAGTACACAAGGGGAAGGAAGCTGACCACCCGAACTTCAGAGACAGCACATTCCAGACTCTTAACAGAGAGCTACCACTGCTATGCAGAATGGACTGCATCTATATATATGCAAATTTATAAATGGAATATTTTAATTTTTTTTTTTTTTTTTTGCTGGTGATACTTATACTGCACATTCCTAAAAATAAATGCTCGGGCCAGGATTAAAGTGTGTTTATTTAAATAGATAAAGCAATCCCGCCTAATGTACCATGCAGAACCTGCAGAAACACTACAGCAACTCCAGGTTTCTTCATGATTTGGTGAGGCAACACATACCTGGTAGATATATTTACATTCTTCTTCTTGTTTTTCCTAGATGTTCTATTTCTATTCCAGTTCATATTTGGTACATTTCCTTCCTTTTTCTCCTGAGATTTCTTCTTCCTATATGCATCCTCTTGCTAAAGGTAAAAAATACAAGCTGAGACAATACATACATTATAAAATGAACTTAACTTAGTCAACGAACTCCACTTGATTTTTCTAGCTACATTTCTCTGGACAAAATGACCCAACTCAAATGCATAGTTACTTCATGATTTAGTGGCTTTTCACTGCACATCCTCTTTCCAGCACCATCAATTTAAGCAGCCTTTCCAAGACTCTGGCCATCAAGACAGCAAGAGATGACGAGAGAGAAATTTCTGAATTCCCAAACTTAGCATTTTCCCTTTCACAGCATCTAGCTCTGACTTTCAGGGAAATAAAAAATGGGGGGAGAAAAAGTAAAGCAGTCAATAAAATTCCCAATGTGCTAAAAACAAAAAACATCTGCCAGATTTATGATCAGCTGGTGTGCAAGTTCAGCAGCAATAAATCCTCCCTTTCCTCAGCAGCTGGGGGTGGGGGAAGGCATTCACTTGAATTACATCTGAGGAAATTATGGAGTAAGTTACCAACAAATACTAGTTATTTCAAAAAAATGCAAGAAACAAACTGAGCACCATCAGCCACACCTGGAAGGAAGTTTGTAACAACAGTTCCCAAAGCAAGACTAGACCATATCTTTTCTGACATATTCCCCAAGCAATGTAGGCAATTCTTCCTTACGCCATTTTGCCATGGGATTTTTATCCAGTAGACAGAATACAAACATAATCCAGATTCTCAGGTTTACTAATTGCCTGATGCAGTACTTTAAGGGTTTTATGCTGCCTGCAACAAAGTTACATTCTGATGTGTTTATCACGCTCAGGAGGGGTGAAGAATGACCCTTCTCAGCAACTTCACAATCTGCTAAAGGGCTTCTGCCTGCTGTACTCTCAAATGCAAGTTTCTGATGCAAAGCCCAGGGTTTGGAGATCAGGTCTGCAAACAAAGGCTGATATGCCCACCTCCCCTCCAGAGAATGTTCCCACATCATCAGCTGCCATTGGACTCCAGTATGCTTGTGCCTGCTCTGACAGTAACAATCTCTGGCTGTGATATGGCTGTTTTGATTTTTTCCCAAACTGTTTACCATTCCATAATGCAGCATTAATGCACAATGGATGTGGGACAGCACATCTGCATACTTCCTCATTCATCTGATTTACATTATTTCAGATCTGTGACTCTACATAATAGTCCCTACATACACATACATACCTATATGTATAAAAAGATAAACTACAAAAAGATAATTTTAAATTTGAAAAGCAACAATACAAACCTCAGAAGAAGTAACCTCCTCTTTTGCACAGCATGGAGTCTCTTCCTTAGGTCCCTTATTAACCTTTTTCTCTGTGGAAGGCTTTAGGTTGATCTGCTTTTTTAAAGTCTCGCAGTTTTCTGTTTCATTCCTGAGAGGCACTTGCTGGCTATTCCCTACATTAAACATAACAACAGTTTGCATGGGAAGAGAAGGGGCTCCCAGTCATAACCACGTACCTTTCTTAAAAACAGCCTTGTGCTGCTTTCTAAAACACTAGGAGACTAATGTCAAGGCTGATGATACTGAAAATCTCAAAATCAAAAGCTAATGCTGTGTAAAAATTCTTACAGCAGTTGCACAACGTAGCTTTGTGTTGGTTCATGGTCATGAGTACACCACTCCCAGTGCATGCACAGATTACCCAAGTCCTGATCATCTCATCTGAACTTGAGCTACTCGGGACTTAGCCATGGGTCTGTAAGATAGAGTCTGAAGCTAGAGAACACTGGGCTAAAAAACAAAGAGAAAAAACCCTGCAAGCTGAGTGGAGAGAAAGGATAGCCTTTACTTGGTGCTAGACACCTCTGAAGTGTCCTCTGCATTCACTATGAAGAAAAAGGCAAGTCATACTTTGCAGGGGTTCCATTCTAAAAGTTCTTTTACTTGAGAGGCTCGTGAGGAAGAATTATTTTGATCTAAGAGTCCAAAAGACAAAAGATTCAAGAAGAAGCCTGTCTCAACAACTAGCTGAGTTGCTCAGCTGAGTCACATTCCTCTGCTTGGGCCAGATCAGGCCAGAATCACCTTTGCCTCTGATCAGTTCCAGGTATCTCAGAGATCTGCACTACATCCACAGTGATCTGTTACTGAGGCTCTCAGCTGCTCTGAGTGAGAGATGTCATCACTTAATGAACTGAACCAGCCTTCTCAACTGGGAAAGGCACATCCAAACATTTTTACAGTTTCCTACCAACTAACTACAGCATCCCAGCTCTGAGTCAGACACTGTCTCCCCTCTGGAGCAGGCAGCCATGAGGTCTGCAAAAGGAGCACATGTGAATGAAACACCAGGCAAGAGAGACTGCCAGAGCTCTAAAGAATGCTCTGTTGCTCTCCAGCATACAAACATGGGAGTACCCGAGGCCCTGAACTCCCTGTCTGCACCAAACCAGGACTGTAAATATAATCAAGATACAAACACTGTAACATGGTACTTTTCAGACTTAACATATGCCACTAAACGTCCTGAAACAGAAATACTCACATGCCTGATAGTGCAGAAAATAATTGCTAATAGACAACAAGCAAGATTACCTTTAGTGCTTTACTACTGAATACACCAAATGATCTCCTACTTCAAAGCAAAGAATAAGCAACAGTGCATTTTAGGAGCATATGAAGAATCTCAAAATACCTTGTAAGAATGGGTGAAACTATCTTGCTTTCACCTGAGACTGCACACTTGTACCTGTTATAGCTCACAGATAACACAACAAGAAGCAACAGAGCCCTTTGTAACAATCACACAAGACAGCAGGACAAATCCCTCTCTGATGGCTCACTCCCTAAATAAACTGCCTCAGCTGCAGCAAATGCCAGCTTCACCATTCAATTACTTTGCCAAGTGCCTCAGTAAAGCCAAGCTTCCAGAGGATACATCTTCCTATCCTGCTTTTGATTTCTCCCAGGTGCTCTTCTGTTCTTAAAATTTTGAATTGTGAAGATAAGAGGTAAGATTTCCCAGGCAGCTTAGCCCCACAGTTTCAAAAAAAGAAAAACAAGGTAAAAAACCAGCTATGAAATTAATAAGGAAAACACTGATTTGCAGATTCCTACACAATAGAAGTTCACATTATCCTGATTGCAGGTTTTTGTTATTTTGGGTGGCTTTATCAAAGGAGTTCCTGAATATCTGCTTCTGAATGTGCTTGCTTGGTGATTAAAGGACCCTATTTTCAGTGGACCTGAAAATGGCAAACTGGGATCCTTCTGAATATCTGACAAGGGAAATTTGTGTCTTATAAGCAGACCTATGACATCAATTATTTTAACAGTTAAAATGCTATGGCAACAAGCTTGAAATCTGTAAAACCAAGCAAATTTATGATTTATGAAACAACTTTAAATGTAAGCTGCTTCCTTAGGAACGTAAACAGACAAATCACAGTGAATGAATAAGAAACACCACATTCCCTTGTCCCACGCAAAAGACAAAATCCTGATCACAGTGAACTCCTCAGAAGATTTCATTTAGTATTTCAGACTGATAGAATTTGAGAAAAAATTACCACTAATTTTCCTAGAAATTTCTTGCAGTTCTGGCTGTTGTTGAGGTGAATTTCTGGACAAGTGACTTTCAGGTAGCTTCTTGGACATCTTCACAGAACAGAACTCCTGTTCTTTGAGCTCAGCTAGATTTTCCGAAGTTTTAAGGTTAGTTTCCTTAGGAAACATACATGTTTGAAGATCTTCCTTCAGATCACACTCTGAAGAAGTATTTTTAATGAGAACTGTGTTTTTCAGTGTACTTTCTTCTTTACCCAGAAAGTCTTCTGGAAGAGTTAAATTCTTGTTAACGTTTATGCCATTTGCATATTTCAGCGTTACCCAGTTCTCACTGACAACATCAGTGCAAATGTCCTCTTTTGGTGCTGAGATTTGGTTCTCTGCAACCTGATTCTGTTTCTCATCAGCAGCTGCAATGGCACTGCCAGCTGCTGTGTTTGGTTTCTGCTTACTGTAGTAAACTGAACACTTGTGTTTCTTCTGAGAGTGGCTGTAGGTCGCAGGACTTCTCTTTGCCGCACTCTGACTTCGGCTGGAAGAAGTGCCTACAGACAGGAAGCCCTTCCCTTTACCTTTATCTGAGGAACTATAGGAATCCATAAATGTCTTGCAGCTTCCCCTGGAGAAAAAAAAAATAATAATTTGGGATTTGTTTTTCCTTACAAAGCCATCATGAATTGCTTTGTGAGATACTGTTGTAAGAAAAGAAAGGGGGGCATGTTCACAGGCTATGAAATTGCTTTAGGTCTTCAGTTTACCATACCAGCTAGGCACATTCTAATTTCTGTGAGAATTGAGCAAGACTCTAAGAATTTGCTCAGACTTCCAACACTTACATGCTTCAGTGAGTAAGTGCCTAACTGATCACTCGAGAGGGTCAGATTGAGAACCATCAATGAATTTTCCATTCTTTCCATGGCTGCCACATGTGGTGTATCCTTGACTCTCATCACACAATTTTTACCTTATGTATTACTGGCAATATTCAAGATTAATAAACCCCTGAGTTCCTCCATTCCTCCTGGGTTGAGGTGGAAGATCTCTAAAAGAGGGTGCTTGGAGAACTGTCTCCTTTAAATCAGCCCACAGCAAGATCAGAATACAGACAGAAAGCACCACTCTACAATAAACAGAGTAGAAAAGAAGAAGAAAAAAGTATTTTTACTTGTAGGAATCAGAGCTGATTATGTCAACAGAGTTGCTGTTCTGCTGTGGTGAAGCACTAGGATTTGGCCTCTGTCTTGATTTCATGAACTCCGCTAGAATATACTGGGCTTGCTGGAAGGCTATCAGAATCACTCCAAGCAGGGACAAACTGTCAAAGAAAACAATAGATACTGGTGTCTACAACTTTCAGGAATATTCAGTGAGAGAGTTAAAAAGCTTCTAACAAGATACACTTTTCAAATATTTTGTTAGTAAATTCTAAGTAAAAAGACAGACAAACTCAAAATACAGCTTTAAAAATGATACTTGTAGCAGTACTTTCTTTTCCTTTTTTTTCCTTATAGCCCTTGCTAGTAATTAGCTGTATAAAATAACTCAGAACAAAAAAAAAAGTTCATTCTAAAAGAGATAACTCTTGAAGATAATTTAGAAGTGTGATGTAATATGATACCTATCAGCCTGCTGTTCATTCATGATAGTCATTGCCATTATTTTGGTATTTATTAAATACTGTCTCTTTTCCTAGAGAAAATGCTGGCATTAAATGAGCTACAAATGCCATCATACTTCTGAACTAAAAATGTAGATGCAAAATATCCTCTATCTCCATGGCGTATTAATTGCATCAAACATATATGGATCAAAACAAAAATCCTTCTAATTCATCAAACCACCTTCTCAATCATGCAGTATAAATTTTGTTGCCAGGAAAACAGAAGGAAAAATTCCTGATTTTTCAGATCCCTGTAGCCTTCTTCTGTTGCATATAGAACCAGGCAAAGTGGTCACCACTGTTGCCTCATTTGTGCTCTGACATTTTCCAGTGTCCAAACCACGCAAGGAGCAGCACAGCGTGCGCGGGGATCTCAGTTAGGGATGTATCAGCACATGAGTGTTATCACCATGACATTCACAGGCACTGCATCTTGTAGGAACTCTGGGGTGCTGTGAGGAAAGCCCTACCTTACAAAGAGGACAGTGAGCCTCCAGAAAGACTCTTCCCAGCTGGGCCCTGGCACCACGTCCGCACACAGCGGTAACAGGTGGTGAGGGAGAGTCACGTTGAGCGTGAAGTGGAACTCCAGATCAGCAGCAGTCACCAGTGTGAGCTCACGAATTACCCACGAGGATGTAAAGTCAGGAGTGAATCTGCCAGGAAAAACAGAGGTGGTGTTACATTTTCATTGTTGGGCTGAATTTTATTCTCTGAAGTCACACTGACACCAAAAATACAAATAACATGATGATGACAACAACAACAGTAAGTATGAAAACTAATTTAATAACATTTGCAATAATTTAACAGTATTCTTAAAATTACTAAAATATTGCCTCATTATTAATATGAAATATTAACCTATCCATCTATTAATAACAGTTTAGTTATATGAAATAATATGATTTATTAATATTTTTTAAAGCACAGTTAAATAAAGTGTCCACTATCTCCTTAAACTGTGCAGGTGGTATTTATTAGATCATCTTAAATTTGCAAAATATGTGGATTTATTGTGACTCTTCACAATACTTTTGTTAATGTGACATCTTTTCCTTTTATCAAGGAAATGCACATGATCAACTCAGGTTAATCAGCAAAAGCACAGCTGTCCAGGATACAGCCAGCATGATTTCAGAAAGGGCCAGGTACTAGGGTACGAAGCTGGAAAGATACAGAAAGCAGAAGAAACACCAGATTTGTCTCTTCTTCCACTTCCCTGACCCACGTCATTATTCTACTTGATTGCTACAAGGTATAACCTGCCTTTCCAATCAGTAGAGGTGAAATTTGTCTATAGGAAACCACAGTTACTTTAATACAGTAACATTAACTTTACTTTTGCTTAAGTCACAGTATCTTTCACTCAAGGATAGTTTAAAAAGTTTAAAATCGGTTTTAGACTATGTGTTATGTTGGGAAAACACAACTAGATTGTGGTCAGGCTACTTGGAACAAACTTACAGAATAACAAGCAAATAAAAAATTGTGCCAACTCTTTTGTTGTAATTTATTACTTCATAATGCACTGATAAAAGCATGTATGTTGCTTTTTAAAAATAATGGGTCATATAAAGAACCAGTATTGTATTATCCATTTGTTAGTGTTATCCTGAGGGAAATGCTCACTAAATTTCTATTCAAAATTTTGTGTGTGGTATGCTATTGGAGTGCCTATTTCTGAAATTAATTATTTCAAATTTCCACTTCAGTTATTTTGTCAACAAATTTGTTAGTGCTTACACAATGCTGATTTCTCGTGATGAGTTCTGAGCCAGGAAAAATTCCTGACAGTCCAACACTTCAAATCCATATCCTTGGCAACTGTAACCATTGATTTTCATTGATGAAATTGTTATAGGAAGAGGCCCAATATTCTCTACTTTGAAGTTCTTTGTAATGGATAGAATTTGCTTGCTGTCTTTCAGTTCTTAAAGGAAAAAAGAGAGTAATTATTTTACAGTGCATAAAATTATTTTCTTGCATTCATTTTTCCTAACCATTGAATTTAAAAACCCCGTAAGTGACCAAGATTTAATACAGACTGTTCTGCTGTAGTGTATTTCTAGAACTTCTAAATATTTTCAGTCAGAATTTTGACAAAACAGAACCTACACTTCTCATGGCCAAGCTCTTCAGCTTTTACCATTCTGTTCATGTAATATGAATGTTCTGCATCAGTACCAGTGCAGAGCAAAGCAGCCAGCTGCACAACCAGAAACCTGTGTCTCCTTACTCACGTCGTCTGCAGTCCATTAGTGTAGCTTCTGGCACCTTAAATCGAAGGGATCCTCCTGCACCAGGGAGTCTTCCCCCTACTTTAAGCAGTTCTTTGGCTCCAAAGCCTTCTACACTGACCACATCCAGAATGGTTAAGTTGTTTCTGCCATAAAATAAAAATCAAGCAATCAGCCACTAAAGCACAAATTAAGTTTGCAAAATCATGGCTTTGCTTTCTAGGTGCCAAACCAAGACACAAGTGTTTCAGTAACAGAGTCTGGCCAAACCTGGACAGGTTTCCCCTAAAGAGACAGGATCACTCCAGAACTAGCCACTAGTGAATTTCACACAGTGAAGGAGCAAGTTTAGCGACCAGTGCCACTACATGACAACTGTGCCACTTAGTAAAAATGGGTGCTTCTTCAATAATCTCCCTTTACCTACAAAGATAACCAATGTTTGGCTCCATAAAAGACTCACTGGATCCATAACTCCTATCATTATGAAGTCAGGTTGAAAATAGCAAAGCCACGCTTTGCTACGTGCTTCTCACTTAACTTAAACTGCTTCAGTACAGTCATGCATTTTATAACCTTCTGACCACATATCAAGAAAATTAATGACTGAGACATAAGGCACAAACACACTTAAAGCAATTTTTATTAAACCAGAGGTATTCTGACTTCCAAATTTTGACCATTTGTCTATGTGCTAGGACTTTGCAAATTCATTTTTACATTGAGTTGCTTGATTCACACTTACAGCTAAAACTTGGCTTACCTGATTAAAATAAGGGAAGCTACTCTTTTGTAGTCGAGAGGTGTAAAAATTACACCAACTTTTCTGGTTTCCAGTGGCTGTAAACTTAACCAAAGCATCTCAGAACTGCATTTCTTGCTGATGAGGTCCTCTTGATGTGCATTCTGTTAAACAAAAATGTACTTCTTACTCACAGAAAATGTGTGTTTAAAGATGCCAATAAAGAAAGCACTCTATCACGACTCAGCACCACATAGAATATTTTTGGCAAAGTGCAGAAACTGCTAACTAACTTGTTATACCAAAGTCTTTCCTTTTGACAACATAAAACATCAGATAAGATTGTTTATTTGAGCAAAAGTTCACATTACTGCACTTATTATGAGGAATGTATTACTTCATTATTTAAAACAGCTTTTATTTGCTCAGATGGAGAAGAAATTATATAGAGTCTTTCATATCCAAGGAATCCTGAAACACTTCACAACACAAGAACTGACAGTGTAGTGACTGCACAGGGAAATGTGGCAACCATTACACCCTCAGTGTATGACTTACAACCTGATTGAAGTGAGAAAGAGACTGCTGGCAAATATGCTGATCATTTGAGTCACTGGAAAGAAGCCAAAGAGAATTCTCTACTATATTAATTGAAAACCAGAACTACCAGAAGTTCACTTAGTCTGGAAATAATGCAAATTCTTATTGTATTTATTTTATTTTTAATACTGTTGTTTATTCTGCCTTTCAAAAATGAAAACAGCCCTATAACTTGCTCTTCCAGAAGTGAGGCTCCCCTCTTAGAAAGGGGTGATCAGATACCTATAGCAGTCAAAAAACCCATAAACATTCCAAAATGGACTCTCACTAGGTTGTTTCTCAGTTTATGGGTGTTGTACTAACAGCTTTTCTGATCTTTTCCATTCCAAAATGTTTTTATTCTTAGTCTATTTTATGAAAAATAACACATAAAAACTATCAGAACCTGCATTTAACAGTCAGCATTTATTAAAAGTAAGCCATGTATGGCATTTGCAAACTTCACCATGTCACTCCCTACAAAAATGAGCCTAAGAATTCACTGCACATAAACCGACTAGGGAAATGATGACCAAAGCAGAAACTTAAATATTAGCAACTACTGATTTGGTTAATAAGACAAGCTCTATCTCATCTGTGCTGAAAATGTATCTAACCAGGCATGTTCCCCATAGCTCTTCAAACCTAATGAAAAACATGTATTGCACACAGTGATGTGAAGATCTACAGCCATTTTTCCATTTGGCCAAGTGTGTGAGACTGTGGAAGCTCACTCCTATCCCGTGCTACCTTCCCTTTTCCAGAGTGTGCCTACAGGCTAGGATTTATGAACTGCTGTCTCCTCTCTTCTACAACAACTCTTACAACTGTTGCCAGAAAGGAAAGGTCAGCTTTGATTAGCATAGCAAACATACTCTTCTCTTTTTACAAGGTACAAATATTTCATTAAGATCTTAAAGCATATGTGCAGTAACATGTATCTACACAGGACATTGAAGATGAAGCTGCAGCATGCCCAAACAGCTAGGAAAATACGTTAATTCTGAGCTTTTGCACAAACCAGAAGTCTTAAGAAGAAATTCTCCAGGTATTCTGGATAGTACTGTGGTCACCAGAATATGCCAGCATCCCTGATAAAGCCTTTTCTCTGTCGTCCATGACACAACACCTCAGGGTTTAGCACAGCCCTGGTGTGTGCCACACATGCAAAAACGAGGCAATGGGAACCAGAGAGAACCATGACATTCCAAACCTGAATCCAGAAGTTACAATGGCATGAAGGTGAGATGTAGAAATCCCAGCTCCTCCTCCCTTGAACTACCTGACGCTACTTCCCTCTACTGAGAGGATAACCAGGCAGGTCCTGACATCACCAGCTCCACAGCCTGACACTTCATGGTCAGCCTGGAGCCAAAGGTGAAGTCCCAACAACACATCCACACACTTGCAGGCATGCATGCACTTCCTCCCTACAGCTGCATTCAAAACTGACTCAAATCCTGAAAATAATTAACTGCAAAGATACAAAACTGACAAGGAATCAAGAAAACACTGTGAAACTCCTCTAAATTGCAGTTGGGAAGAACCCAGAAGTAGCATAGCTAGGAAAATCTTTCTCTAGTGTGTCAGATCACTTCTACCAAAATTAGCCATCTTACCCTGTGAGAACATTCATCCATTAGCCTGAATTCAGTGGTGGTGAAATTAATAGCTTGCACATTTATGCCGAACCTAAATAAACCAAAACATAAAGTTAAGCACTTGAAACCCATCCTGTCAGAACTGCATTGACTTATTTTTACATGCTGGCATTTATTCTTAAATACAGACTACTTCTACAATTGCATTTTGGCAATGCGAAATATGGTGGAAATGTGGATCTGCATTTCAACAGAATACACTGCAAATCAGTTTTATGTGGATTCCACACATTTGGAAAACAGACAAATGCCTGAGTATTTTAGGTCGGTCAGTGTAGAATATTGTAAAGATCACAATCAAGAAATAGAATTTCTAAGCCACACAAACACAAATTCCCCAAAGCTCTCCCTGCACTCATAACTGTTAAGAAACAATCACTATTAAATCTCATATAATTTATTCAAATATCCCTCTTTCTGCTCATTATTTGTTTGGAATATATTCCTATTTTCCATCACATAATTTGAAAATCAAATTCACTTAAAGCAATTGATTTTTTTTTTGCCCAAATGCAAATTATAATCATTTGACATTAGGTATTAGAAACCAACATGAGAAAACCAACACGTAAAATGTGGATTTATAGTGGACTAATGGACCTCCAGCCACTGAACTGAAAACTCACTTGTCACAGCTTAAAAAGAACCAGTTAATGGATGTGATTTCTGGTGAACTTAGAAGATCTGCAGAAATGAAAGTGTGCGAATACAGAGAAAATGTAATTGCAAACCACTAGAAAGAGTCTATGTGGAAATCATATTTAGTATGCAAACAGATGCAGTTATTAATATGCATATATACACACAGTCATATATATGCACATACATGTACCTATGTAAAGAAATGAGGATAAGGAAGCAATTACACAGGGATTGGGACCCCAAATAAGCAAGTTACACCTAAGCACAGGAGTAATCCCACTGCATCTAACCACACAGTCCTCCCAACTACAACATTTTTTCAAGGTAAGTGTGACATGGCTTGTTTTGGTGAACTTCAGCTCACTCACCAGGTCCCTTTTTTGTTCATCTAACTCTTCTCTAGTTTTCTCATTAGATCATCTCGATTCTAAAACAGAAAGTCTAAAACAATGCAGAAAGATTTACTTAGCTGATCCTAAACATTTATGTTGATGTTGCTCCCTCTGGACCCGCATTCTTCCTCTCTGTCGGAACCCAGGGCATCCCTCTGGCTGCCCTGGGAGCTCAGGAACCCTGGCCAAACAGTCTGGGAACCGAGCAAGAAGGCTTGAGCCCAGTACAGGAGGGTTACAGCCCTGTACAAGGCAGTCTGAATTCGGTACAAGGGGGTCAGAGACCACGGCACAGAGCCCAGGAAGGCACCCTCTTTGATTTTAGTTCCATGGGAAAGACTGTCACCACTGGGAGATGAATTACGAGTCTCAGGGATGTGAAAGGCAGTAGTATAGTTTATCACTGAGTGAGAAATTTGTAGTTTTAGGTTTTTACAATAGAAGTATATGGAGACAACATGGAGATTCTGGGGCAGGGTTTAGGCTTCTTCTTTCTCGTCTCCATCTTTCTGCTGTGATGTTAGTACAATATAGTTTATAGAGATTGGGTAGGAGTAGAAATAACCTATTAGTATAGATATTAAGTATTGGCATATAAATGTAAACTAAGCTACGTAATAGGGGGTAGAAAAGGGCTCCGACTGCCCGGGGCAGGCAGTCGTGCCATGGCCAAGGTGCAAAACACGCTGGGCACAGAGCAACTGTGAGATAAGAAATAATGAACAACCTGATAGACCTTGGAGAAACTGAAGCTTGAAGCCTCTGTCTCTTTCTTGCATCTGGCTCAAAGGTCTCAAGAGGGCAAAAAGGACTCTAACCACCTGAATCTCGGAAACACAACCCAAGACCTCCTGACTCCTGTTTCCTCTTCAACCGGGCTTATTACCTAAGAAAAGGCTAAGAAAAAAACCTTTCCTGCTGGGAATGTTCAGCTACCTTCTTTTCACTGACCTGTCTACAGAATCTATAGATACCAACTAGCACTGTGAGGAGATGCACAACCCCAACTCCATAAATTGTTCACCTCACCCTCAGCAGTTTGCACTAAGCCTCGGATCCTAGAAGACAATCAACTGTAATTTACATCTGGCAGACACAAACTTGCTTAAAACATGTTCAATTTGATTTGTGTTTTATCAGTGATGAGGTACATTACAAAGGCATGCACCATATAGAGAGTTCCCCCAACATAGCTGTATCTTCCAAAATGGGCCAGAACATAATCCCCACCTAAGTTATACTTTGAGAAACTAAATAAAACCCAGTCAGTAACAATCATAAGGCACAGCAAATAAGATATTTTAAAAGGGAAAACAGTATCCTGAGACAGTTATTACCATTTGTTCAGCAGACTCAGTGAAGCTTGGGGATCAGGGTAGTAAGAAAGAGGCAGAAGCTGCAACGTAACTGGGAAGGATGAAGGGTTTCTTAGTACGAAATATTTTACCTAAATAGTTTGGAGGGGAAAAGAAAGTTAATGAACTACATATTTGAGAACTGGTTGGTAAAATAATTAAGCACTGGCAATACAATCTGCATTTTCAAGGGACTTCAATCTGGCTTCTGTCTCAATGCAGAATAATCATACGTGCACATGACTGCATGTAACAGCAGGACACATCACCCCAATGTCATAATTCGTAAAATCAGCTAAGAGTGCATTTTGAACCACATGTATGAAAATACAGACTGCCCCCACTCCCCAAACAACCCTTTCATTTGGCTTTTGATTTATGCAGGCAGATGTAAACAAAGCTCTTGCACAGAAGAAACTGAAGTTAGTGAGGTGCCACCCTTTCTTAGAGAAGTCTGAATGCAAGCGGGTTATAAAAATTTCTGTAATGACTAACAGTTAAATTGGACAAATGGAATATTAAGGTAATTCACAGTACATGCATATGAAAACTATTTCCATATGACTGTTTCTGGCCTCGGCTAGGTTAGTAGAGACATAAATCTGACAAACAAGAAACAAATAACTGTCAGTGTGGCTGGAAGATACATTGCTCTGCAAGTGTTGTATCTCTCGTAAGCGTTTTACACTTCTGTTACACAAGGCAGTGGCATGAGGAAGGCCATCCTGTACAGCCTTACATCACTAATGACAACACATCCTATCCCTAGGCCCGTGTTCAACTATTTTACCATAACCATGTAACTTATACAGTGAACACAAGCCAAGTTTTAACAATTACAATAAATTGTTGGTTAAAAACTACACTGTTTTACTCCTCTGCTTGTACTAAATTATTACAACTAGGAAACTAGAAAACTTATCAAAGAGCCACAGGGGTACAAATTTAGTGTCTTAACTGAGATAAATCAGCAGCTCATAAGCAGTATGAAAATGCTAAGCAGCATCAAGTATTAACCACAGACTTTGTTATTTAAATAAGCTAAACATACATCAACTCAGACAAAAGCATAGTAACAACCATCCTCACCATACTACTTTTAACAGCTGTGGCATTAAAGTTGAGTGTAAGGCCAGGTTCTGTAGTCAAACGTGGCAAGAAAAAGGCAAAGGATTCTTCTTCAGAGTTCTTCTGCTGAGTAAAGCGAGCCGATCCTAAAATACTTCTCCTGCTTTATTGGCAAAAGCAGAAAACTTATTTAGTTTCTTTTGTTTTCTTTCAAACAAAGAACAATAACAAGAAGATGATTTGCCAGGACCTATAGTTCCATCACTAATGTAATTAATCTTATCTTTCCTTGAAAATGGTCTCTACAAAATAAACTTCATAAAGCTGTATCCTAGTAGCAGAGAGTCAGCATAGCTTCTGGGTATGTAGGCCAGGGACTAAAAACCTTGAAAGCCATTCAAAGACCCTGAGAAGACTGCTATGCAGCCTGTTAATAGGACTGTTGAAGGACTCCTGCAACTCCATAAATGAGCTGGTAAAACATGCTTGCACTGCTTTCATGTCAGGTAGCCCTGGTGGGATAACTATAGTCAGAATATTATTTACATTCTAGGCTGAAAAGCTTCCTTGTGGCTGGCAGTGCCTTGAAATGAAAGCTGGGAGTGTCTGGGGTGCTCTGAAACTCCACGTGTTTCAAGAACACTAACTTAAGTAGAAAATGGTCCAAAATGTTTTCTTCAATTAAGAATACTTCAGAACAGAAATATTCTTTCTTACAACACTGTACTGGCTTGAATTAAGAACCTCAACAGATTCTGTACAGACCTGCATGCTTCCCCACGTCTTATTTTTTGCCATCTTTCATAGAGGTCACTTGCAAGCTCAGAATCCACGTCCCAGGCAGAATGGTCCAGAGAGAGACTCTTCTGCCAAAGCAGATTTGCTAAAAGGAGAATAGATTTTTCAGATTTTACAGAGATACTATTTGCTCCTTCCATCAATCTACTTCTGAACATGAGTAATCAGTATCTGCAAAACAGCCAGACCCAAAACAAAAAAGGCAACCCACTTTTCCCCTTCAAAGGGAGAGCATGTGAGGCTATACATTATTTTCCATATCAGATTTGCTTAAAGAAATACATCTGCAAAATCAAAGTAACTGTACATGCAAACAAGAAAATGGGTATTGCACAGGCTGTATATGCTCTGGTAAGCCCTTTTTACTGCTGCTATTTCTAACAGATGCCCTTGAAGAGTAACCATGTTATCAGTAGTCTACACAGTAATTTCACTGATGGCAGTAAAGTATCAAGATAATATACTACACATAGTAGTACAAAATATACTAGCATGGCACAGCAGGGAACAGAACAATTCCCATAGTTTGGCAAAAACAGTGTTTTCATTTTAGCTTCTTTTCTGGATGCTGATAATTTTCTCAAATTCTTCTTAAGATGAATTGCAAGGCTTTACATCAGTCTAAAGATTAGTGCATTTTAGAAAGTTACACTCATATTTATTCAAGCATTTTTACACAGCAGATAGTTAGAAAAGTAAACTTCTTTAGAAAGAAAACAAAAATTACTTATTTTGAAATTGTATGTACTTTATTTTACAATCTGTGATGTTTAAAGTAATGAACTGAGATTGGTGATTACTGGAACAATCCAACTACAATCTTCTTTAGGTCAGTATTTTTAGACCCATGCATTACACATTTCTGTTTAACAAATACTAGTATCCTAAAGCAGAAGGCAGAATACCTGTAAGAACAGATCTCATTATGTGTACAATTAGAATGAAAATAAAGTAAGCAACAAGGATTCGGTTGTATCGTGCATATTCCTTCATTGAGATTGAAAAAAAAAAACAAAACAAAAAAAGCTAATATCTGCTTGTAGGATATGTACTTTAACATGCAAATGTCTCAGTAATTGTTCGAGTCCCATGTTTCTGTATGTCACCCCAATTCTCCTTTTCACATCTGACTACTACTGCCTTCCTCATATCCTCACACAAAAATACATTTTAGGAAATGTCATCTTGAAAACATTGCCAGGACAGTGCTCAAACATTTAAAGCCTATGATACCAGCTGCCTTCTGAAACTCCTTACTGCGCACAGAATAAAAACCACTACTCTGAATCAGCTTTTAACAGGTTCAACATTCTTTAGGAAGTACCATGCCATGTAATACCTATCGCTGTATTTTGGTAAATGCCAAGCAGGTACTTAAAACAGCTCTCAGCATTACAGTATCAGGAGGTAGATTCCTCAGTTCCAGAAAAAAATAGATCCCTCCTTTCTGTTTCATATGATACAGTGTTAAGGATATTGTTTTATAAGCCTGATAAACCATGTTTTGCTGACATCTATGGAATTATTGCTGTGGGAAAGAGATAAAGAAAGAAGGCCTTCAAATTTAACTCTGGATACAGGCACATATTGATCAACTTTTTTTTTGTTTTTCATCAAAGAATTCCCAGGATCTGGGCCCAGGTTATGCACATTTTCTAGTAACTTTGAGTTAGTAAACAGTTTTACCATTCTACCTCAACATCACTCAGGAAAATGAGTATGAAGATTGAAAGGGGCCAATTCACTAATGAGAATTTATAGGAGAGTCTTAAACACTAAAATAAGTTTCAAGATAGAACAATAGCTTAGCACATGCTATGGAATTAGATGTCTGAAATATTGCACCATGTACTCAGTACCCTCAGACATTTATATATCCCCAAAAAAGTGAATGTTTTTTAAAAAATGTAAAACTAAGTACTCAAGTAAAACTCAATATTCTCATTACAAGTCTTACTATATGAAATTAATTTTCTACAGTAAAACTACTGTCAGATGCCAAAAAAAGCCTTAGACAAGCCTACCTGAATCAGACTTTCCCAAGTAGCACTGAATATCACAGTGGGCAATTGCTTCAAAATTAAGATCTCCCTGCTGGAAAAATAAAACAAAAATAAGACAAAACAAGAGAACAAGTTTCAGTTTCTCAGTGCATGATTTTGTAGAGTGAAACAAGACAATTAAGGCCTTGAATTAAAAGAATTAAGTGCCAAGAGAACTATAATTCCATCGCTGTTCAACTCTGCAGACTTAACTTCTCAAGCTACAGAATGGTTTAACAGAGTGGTCTGGTACTGAGCTTTTCTTTCAGGACTAAGAACAGATTTCTGGCCTGAGAGAGACACTGCTGTAGCTGGGTTTGCAGTGCCTAACAATAATTCAACACACACAATTGAACACAATACCTTGGACACAGTCGAATATATCTGCAGAGGTATTTCAAACATCACTCCCACATTTGTGGACAAACAAACACTAGAGAGCACATTCGTTACAGTGTCTTTCACACTGAGCTTCAAGGAAAATACATTCCAGCAGCCTGGAGGTAGTGTCAGAGGTTCAGCAAAGTTCAGAATCTGAAAAGAAACAAACGACAGCTGAATCAAAATTGGTACAGCACTTTCTGATGCAGGTGGGACCTTGAAAAACACAAACTTGCTTGTCCTTTGTGATTTTGCTGTTACTACATGGTCATATGTGTTTGTACCTGATCCATACAGTACACTTATGCAAATTGCAACATCAAAACATAAAAACAGCCGTTTAGATGCCTACATCATGTGCTTATTCATAAACCAGATTTGCCTGATTTGAACCAAGGAGTTGTGCTGGTAAGTTATCAGCTTTAAAGCTCATCTATGCACTAAAGGCTTCCACTATGAAGAAATGCTGAATCCTAGACAGCACAAACACACATCCAACAATTCTGAGAACAGAGAATGGTCTGTAATTTGATGCATCTGTAGCTGCAATCCAAATGAAAGAACAGCTGTCAATAAAACACCACAAAAGTAAACTGGACAGTGAATAATGCCTCTTGAGACACTAACCTAATAGTTACATATGTACATAAATCTTTATTTTCAACTGATTCCAATCAGCTCTAAGAACACAGAGTTCTTCAAAGAACCTATTTTGTATGTCAAAAGTCCGTATCTTTAAATCAAAGACAAAATACTGTACAAAGAAGAAATAAAGCTTACCTTTACTATGTTCTTTGTTTCTCTGGCTACGAAGACCTCATTCAATTCAATGCTGAAGTAAAAATTATTTGTAAACCATATAGACCAATATCCTGAAGTATTATGATGTGGTTCTATGTGAAACAGTGCTGCAGAAGGATCTACATCAAAATACCTGTAAGTAAATACAGAAAAAATATAAATACACCTGCTATTGTCCTTGAGTACACAACAAAAGGCCTATACAAGAGAAGATATCATAGCATTCTCATATGATGAGGCTCTTCTAAGTTTTCCTGGGGAAGAAATAAGTTATTTATTTGGGAATAATTACATATGAGGTAAAAATTCACAAGCACCATGTAAAAGAGACAGGCAAAGTATCTACCCTCTTGTTATGCTATAGTACAACATTGCCTATTGCTTTGTGATACAGCAGGTGGATGAAATTGGCAAAAGACGACTGAAGCAAGAAAAGGCTTCACATTTTTTCTAAGACTATCCAGCTTCTGCATTGCATTAACAAGGATGATGGAAATTTTATCATAGACTAAGCAACATTTGTACGATATAAGCTGCTAAAGTGCATCTTTTTATTGGCTTCTAAAATTCCTCTTGGGATGAAAAACAGAATTATTGCTTTAAATGTGACAGGTCCGTATTGGCAAATGACACAGCAACAATAGCAAGAAGTCTCTTCATTGACCTTGGCATCACAGACTGACAAAGGAAGTTAACTTCATCTCTTAAAAGTAAGGTGCAGTATTTTCATTACAGTATCAGTGAACATTAACAAACAAACAAAAATCCGCTGTCAACCTACCCTTCCATCACGGGACAGAAAAGACAGGCTTTGAGTGTTGTAGTGCCTTTCAAAAGATTGTTCTTGTTGTCAGAATAAAGACTTTCACTGTCACAGGATGCAGCTGGGAAGGAGCAGACAGACAGAATACATCAGCATATCCAAAACGACTTTCATGTGAAGATTTGCAAGAACACTAAAAAAGGGGAACCTTTGCTGGTGCAATTCTCATACAGGTGAGTAAAGCATCTAATTGAGTCCTAAGACTCAATCTTTTCAGAGGTTTCAAACCTTGCCTTAAGAAGTATTCATGAATGCTAAACACCTTCAAAAAATACACAATAAGGCTGTGAAGAGCAACCTGACCAATTTTAACCACGTGTCAGTGGCACGGCATTCTTCCTCATCAGAGCACGCTGCCTCCTTTTAACAAACGAAAAACTGCTCTGAAAAAGATAATCACTTAACATAATAGTCCCTTCTTTCTTCCTATTCATCCATGTTTTCCCTAGGAAAAACATATCTCAATGTCATTATGAAAGCAGCCTGTTTCCTAAACGTTTAAAGTCTGTACACTGCAGTCTAGTGGTCAGAATAGGAAACAGGCTGGAGTCTGGAATGCTTAAATGCAATCTCTGCTCTTCCACAAACATGTCTGGTTTCAGGCAAACCTCTTCAATGGTCCTGCCAAGAAATGTCATAGAAAATGACCACCCAAGCACAATACCCTTTTAGAAAACATATTTGAAACAGAAAAAAACCCATAAACTATAAAAGGATGTTGAAAAAGCATATTCAATAATTATGCTTACTGTAAAATCAGCTAACATTTTAGCAACTGTTTTTTCCCCTTTTTCAAGCATGTATAGCTTAGAGCCCTCAACCAGCATAACAAAAACCACATACACACAAAAAGGGTGGAAACTATTAGCAAAAAGAATTCATCCTCTTTCTCAATAAAGTCTAGACAAGTTGATTTTCAGATCTTTCAGGGTCTCTGCTAGAAAAAAAACTACCCTTTTTTCAGCAATCAAATCCTATTTTATCATATTATCTCTAAATATGTGTAAGCTGTACCTTTACAAGAAATAGAAGCAACTTTTGTGAAGTTAGTAGACGATGAGGATAGCAGTACTGGCTCAAACTCCACAGGTGACGTGTCTTTTTGTGACAACTGCTGTATTTCCTGCATGAAGAGAAGACAAATGATTTTTGTAGCAGTATTACCATTGTTAGTGTTGCAGCTCCTGTGTTAGTCTATCTTCTTGTCAAATTTGCATACCACCATCTGCCATTTTCTCGTATCTTCTAAATCAACAGATGAATTTTTATTCAAGTTAACAGTTCTCATGTCTAAAAAAAACTCCATCACTGAATTACAAAATGTCATCTCAAGGATCTATTAGACATTTGGGCACACTTTAAAAACTTAGATGTGTGACATTTGCTACCAGCAAAATCAATCAAATTAGAGAAAGCTAATTCCCTAATCAAATTCACCACCCTAAATTACAACTTCCTGAAGCCCACAATTACCTGTATATGCACAAGGCTGTTTCCAGAATGCATGATATACACATCTACTGACGAATGACCTGTCCAAAAGAATAAACACCAAGGTAAGTTCACCAGGGACATAAAAGCTTGTTTTGTCAGACACTCACATGAGAAGCAATCCAAATTTAAATTTTAAAATCTCTGTGTGACAGATACCGTTGTAAAAAGGAGGAACTATTCACATCTTTGAGCTGGCAAACATTTGAGAGGAGTAAAAATCCACTCAACAAGATTTTTAGCCACCAACACGCAGGCAAGCTCCAACCAGGAATCTTCATTACCCCCTGAATCTTAGATCACACACAACTTCCCCTTCTAGGAGCAGGGAGACAGAGTTGACAGCTGAAGGGAAGAAGGGCTGTTGAAGTCACTTTCTAAGGGCAAGTCTATCAATAGCAGGAGAGAGTCCAGTAAAAATTGATCTGTATCACACACAGCTGAACAAGATCCTGGCTTGCCTGCTTTAAAATGCAAGCAATTCCCAGGAAGTAGTATGAAGCTGGATTCAGCACTTTGGGCTCAAAGTAGGAAAGGTCCTATCGCCTGGTAGGCAGCAAACTATTGCCTAAAGCAACAGGAGACTGGTAACACAGCCTTCACCTGCTGGTAAGGTGGTACAGCTATGTTGGGAAACCACCCCTGGTCACTGGCAAAGCCATGTTCCCATCCATAGGCCGGTAGGAAGACGTAGAGGACCAAAAGAAGGGCAGCAGGACAGAGTAAGAAATGACCATCGGACTACAGTCCTTCCACAAGGAAGACAACTTGAGTTTTTGCCCTTGCTTATAAGTTTGTATTAAATCAGCATCTGCAGGCTGACATGAAAGTACATTCTCCCACCTGACCAGCCATGATTTCTAATAATGTATGTGCTTTGCTCAGCTGCTTGAAAACAAGACTGAAAGTGCCAGCTTACAAAAGAGGGTTCAAGGTGTTGATTATGAGCTCCACATACCCCACAGCTGTTTAAAGCACATACTCCTCTTCAGCCTTTCCAGCTGGTTAGTTCCCCTGTGCAGACCCTGCCTACCTGCTGTCCCGCTCTAGGTGCTAACTTCCCACCAACAGCTAATCCAAAGGGCTTATAGGACCAACCTCTAGCACAGACAGGACTTACAGTTGCACTATATTTAAAAGAAAACAGCCCCAAAAGACACTTCTAGTACTTTAACCATCGAAAGTGTTAACAGTGAGCACCCTTGACAGAACAGATGGGAACAATTTTCTACCACTATCAGAATAAATGTACATCCACAACTCAACATAACAAAGCCCTGGCATCTCACTGGCAGGGAAACTAGGTTTACAGTGGGTATTTCAGTTTCAGCTCCATGAAATACCACATCACAGAACAGGCACGGGGGAAACAGTACATATTGGAGATATTTTGTGTATATTGTATCTATTATTTTGTGACTGGATTTTGAAATGCATTCCTCAAAAGGCAAAAAGATCATGTTCCTTTTCAACAAGTATGTTAAAAAATATTATTTTAATCTGGATTCTTAAGCAGTTTCTTCTTCTCCAATCAGAAAGGAAAACTGGCAGAAATGTCTAAAAAAAGCTACTCTAATAGACTGCAAGGCTCTATAAATAATTTTAAATCCCCTGGATTTAGAGGATTTGCAGTATAAAGAAACTGCAAGGAGTTGATTGTTTTGCCTGTGGAACTCTAGCTTACAAGAACAAATGATGTGCACATCTGTATTACCTCATTACCCTACTTTACATAACAGCCACTATCCCCAGTACTGTATAAACCACTCTGCCTTCACAATCCCATCATGGTCAATTTAATTAATGGGAAACCAGAACTGCAGTTGTAGAATTCAAAGGACCATGTCATCTTTCCGTATTATTTAAATAGATGCATAAGCATGGGGGATTAAAGAATGAAAGAGATCTAATTTACAACTTCACCATCGTTATATTTATGACAAAAACTGCTTATGATAACTCTGCCCAACACAAATTCTCTGCAAGCTGTGTTTAACTGAACTTACTTAGTTTCCCTTACTTGTGAGATTAATCTGTCGCTGAATTTGACTCAATTTAGGATGTCAAAGTACAAATTATGTATAAAACCAAGTTGAATTACACTTAACAGGTAGATTTAGGACTTACCTGAGGTCTTTGTTCTTTCCATTGCTACATAAACTATAAAAAGATTCTCCAGTAAATATTGTCTGTGCTCCACAAAATCTTGCTGGGCATTTTCCACTCTTACTGTTAAACTCATTTCTAGCAGCATTGGGTCATCAGACATAAAACAGCAACTCTGGAGCAAGACAAAGGGATATGGTGTTTGTGTGATGGGGGACAGAACAGAAAAAATTCATTACACTAAGGAACTTTGAGAAATTAATCAAAGGTATCATCTAAGAGACAAGGTTGTCAGCACCAGAGCACTGGCAAAACATAAGTAATCAGAACCTTTGCTAAAATCTCAGCAGAAACCAAACACAGTGCAGGTACAGAGAGCACAGCAAAAACAAAGATGAAAACAACTATAAAAGACACTGAGCCTTGAGAGAATGCAAATCTATAAACTGTCTCAGTCAGTCTCACCTCAGGGACTGTAAAACAGTTTCCTTTGTTAAATCCTCTGCCTTCAATAAAATGTGCCATAAACAGACTGATGCATGTATCTTAATGGTAGGAAGACAGTTCATGTTCACTGGTCTGTTTATAGTTAATTTTTCCAAATCCTGTGTTTTTGTCTCCATTTCTCACTGAAGTAATTTTAAAAAAACAAACATACATGTACAATTCTTAATAGAAAACACTGTTGTCTGGCTAGAAAACTTCAGAAAAATACAAATAGGATCTTATTTCCATCTGTATGTAGTGGCTGCTGTTAACACAACTAAGTCACAGCAACTACAAAGACACAGACACCACTTTGCAAAAAAAAAAAAAAATCAAAGCCAACAAAGCAAAATAGAACTAGACAATCAACAGCGAATAACATAAATTAGTCCTGCATCAATCCACAAAGGTCACTAAATTCAGGCTCTGATGCCCTATGAGGAGGACTAATTTGCTCAGGACAGAGGATGAGGAGGAGAAAACTGGCAGGTAAAGTGCTCTCAGAAGTGCAGCAGAACACTTCCAGCTAACCTCAAGTGGCACAAGCAAGTACAGCAGGGGTAGGGAAGCACCTGAGGATGGGATGCAGCTCACACAGCATCAAAGAGACCCTCATCACTCGAAATGGCTGCCAGGAGCAGGAGAAGAGGCTGCCATGGAGACTGGAGCACAGGCACAGTGTGCTCTTGGGAAGCTCAGACCAAAGGGCAGAGAGCCACACTCCACACAGCCTATAATGTTCAGCTGCACCTCAATGCACTGTGCACTGCAAGAACCAAATAGGGAAGTGAAGCAGCACAGGAATGCTGCCATGTGCAACGTGTATTCCATCCAGGAATACAGCTATGGAGCCTGGGCCTCATCACTCCTGGGGAAAGAGGCACTGCCAGCCACAGCATGGATCTGAGGCTGACCCAGCACCACACCCACAGAGTGATCACCGAGCAGCACCCACCCAGTGTGTAAGGACACTGAGGAGAGATGGGAAAAGAACTCAGATGGCACCACCCAGGACAAGGAGAACCTACCGTCCTAAGGCTCAGAGCTTTTGGAGGGGCATCTCTGCTAACACACCCGCCCCTCCTCAGCTCTGCCCAGCACCAGGGCCACCCCCACACCTGCCTGAGAAACAGCCCAGGCAGACTGGGCTTCAGCCTGTCAGCTCACTGACCACTTCTCACTGCAAACCAGACACTTGTGAAAAGCTTCTGGAGAGAAGAAACTACAGAAATCGAATCATTTTTGTACCCCTTGTCAGTAGTACAATACCTACAAGTCAGAATGCTTAGCCTGTTGGACTGGTTTTGGTTTGGTTTTTTGGGAGGTTTGTGGGGTGGTGGGTATCTTTTTCCATCTCCTTCTCTCCTAAAGATTTTAGTGTGGTATGTGTGCTACAATTTGTATCAGGGGATACAGTTTTATAAAAGTACAATTCCCCATTAAACTGACACACTGAAAACTGCATTTTTGCTAAAACTTCTAGAGCTGTGGAGAGTGTCCCTTCTAAGCTTGGTTTAAAAGAAGAAGACTTACATAGACATAAAATAAAAATAAAACATACCTTAACTAGCTGATACGTGTCATTAGGTAAACTGCATTCAAGGTGAACCCGTAATAGACTGGCATTCATAGTTTCTGTCTGTAAGAAAGAAAAGTGAAGAAAATGTGAGAAACATTGCTTCAAATGGTATATAAATCCAATTCACATACCATAATTTATAAAGATAATAGGACTGCTTCCTCATATACGTAACACAGCAATCTAAGGCATTTTTTAAATGAATACAATTACTCTGTACAGTAGTCCAGTAATCAATCTCTGCATCTCAGAACTCCATCAACATCTACCTAGTTAATAAACTATTATTACACATGATTATTAAATATTTATACAGCATCAGCATGAGAACTCTTACACATTTTCTTAGACCAAAAAACTGTATTCAACAGGGCCTTTGTGTGCAAAATAAAAGCTTATTTCCTTGTTTTCTGTGTATTTTCTTTGCTGATTGGATACTGAAATACAGTATCTAGGCCAAGAACATAATGCTTCTTGGACATGGTCTGATACATAGGCTTCATGCCAAAATGGACAGACAGAAAATACTTGTTTTGCCTTTTTATTGACTAGAACGGGAAAAGAAAAAAATAAAAGATTACATTGACTGTGCCAGCTTGTAAAGCACTCATAAATCTAATGGGGCAACAGCACTGACAAAGCCAAGTATAGTTCATGAAAGCTATCTGGAAATCTGCACTGCCAAATCACTGGCACAAACTGCGCAGCCAATATATCTCGATTCTGAATGAAATTTTTTTAAAAAACCAAAACAAGAAAAAAGGCCAGAAACAGAATGGCAGACCTGTCGCTCTCTCAGTGCCTTTCTTACAGCCAAATTTCACACTAATTTTGAGGCTGATGTGAAACCTCCACTCTCTGTTTCTCCTGTGATACTGAAATATCTGTGATGGGTATCTGCAGGCTCAGGTTTTGAAGGTCTTGATGAAACTGACTTTAAACAATTTCAATAATTTGATGCTGAAAAACAAAACTGAAGAAACTTTTGAAGGTATCTAGCACTCTATTTCATACCTTTTTCAGACAGGAAAAAGGGGACAGGCAGAGGCACGTGAGTAGAGATTTAGCACATGCGTGGAATTTCAAGGGGTCCGGTTTTATAAAAGCACTGCCAAAAGGAAGCCAATATTTGCATTCCCAATTCGACAGGATTCCATAACCAAAATGAGCGAGGCTGCACACAAGAGGGCGATGTAGCCCCTGCAAAGGTGGTTAGTGGCAACTGACTGTCCACAACACAGCTTTCTGGAAGACTCAAACCCCTGCAAAGTCCTTTCTTTTTTTACAGATATTATTGTCTATGTCAAATTGTGAGAGTAGGGAAAAAACCCATATGGCTGCTAGTGGAGTTTTAACAAGGCAGTAAGATTACAACTTTGCAAGTCATTTTCTCATCAGATAAAACCTGATGCTTAGACTTCCCTTCTCAGTGCTTCTTGAAAAAAACACTACTGCATTCATGGTCCTAAATAAGGATTTGTTAGACCATATTCAATGCCACTGAATAAAAATGCTACATCATATTTTTCCAGCCTTTGTTTTCCCTGACCTGACATAGATCTAACATGGGAACTGCTATCACCTTAAAATTGAAGCTTCTAATGTACAGGGGGGAAAAATGCTACTGGGGTGTATTTGCTGTTTATCTGTTTTCTAGGGGAAATTTTTATTTCTTTGTGAAGTTATCTTCAGAACAGGAAACGGGTTTGCATTTCTCTAAGGCAGACAATAATGCATAACTGTCGTGCCCTCTATCTTACAGCACCAGCAGGACGGCTCGGAGTTAACCCTAAAGAGAAGATAATGCATCTGAGAAGAAAACACTGACAGAAGCAGAGTTTCCAATCAGACAAATCCAGAACCATCTCCCAGCAGTGCAAGCACTCCATTTATACTGGAAATATCACTACTAATGGACCAGTGCAGAGGGCTGAGTTATGCAGCCAATGTTTGTACCAAAGAAAAACTGAAAAGGAGAGGCACAGTAGGGAAATCTCAGTAAGAGCTCTGCAAAACATTGCCACTTAATTACCTGGTGCCTCTTTCGTATTAGGTACTCAGGTATACATACTTGAATGTACACACACACTCAGAAGTCACAAATGTTATTTGAACTGAAAAAAGACAACTGATACAAGCCACACAAATGAGATTCGTGACAGCTTTGGTAAGTTCTCAAGTTTAAATCTTAAAGGAACAAGACGCCTCTTTAAATAAAACCGTAAAAAGCTGAACCATCCATCTGGCCTGCAAGGAGCCCCACTCCTGATAAAGGGCTAGGATTCTCACTGGTGACAGCACAGAAGGCAATTACTTAGAAAACAATTCATCCATCAATGAGGTCTCCAACATATGTGGCTCTCTAAAAGGTTTTTTGATATATTCTTGCATCATTACCAGGACTGTAGAGTTCAAATCACTTCCTGGAGTTTGGCTACAGTATCATTTAAAACCAACAATATTGAACAAGCCTCCTCTTCTTCCTGGAGGCTGATCCCTCAGAGTTCCTGTCCTGGACAGACCCTGGCCCTAAAGTGGTATTTCCACTCTGAATGGTTTCAATAAGCTGTCCTTGTAATAACGATTCAGCAGAGTTTCATCAGTTTTTTGAAGGCAGTTATCAGGATAGCACACCAAGAAAGCTCTACAGTCTTCCTTCCTTCCCTCTCCACCCCCAAGCACCACACTCGGTCATGTTTCCTTCTCTGATCTTCTGCCCACCAGTGCAAAGCACAGCTTAAGGAGTGTTACATTGCTGCCAGCGCTTGCAGTATTTCCCAAGTTGTCAGTTCATAAACTTTGAACTCCTCCGGGAAGTCAGCAAAGTGATATCCGTGTCTCCTGTGATAAGACCCTCCACCCTGCACACCACTCCTCCACTGACATTTCCACCATCCAGAACACAGCAAGGCAGAGATGTAGCTGCCCTCTTAGTGCTGTCCAAACACTAAACAATGCCAAAAACCAGGCAACTGTAGCAAAGACTACACCCAGAAGCTGCGTAAACAAAGATGACCTATATGGGCTCCACCATCTGTTATGGCTTAGTGGTAACTAGCCACTGCTGAGTGGCCATGTGGACCTAATACGAATTCACAGTGTGGGACATAGCTCTTTCTTCCTCCCAATGAGTGAGGCACGAGCATAGAAATCCTGGGATCTAGGATCACAGGCACAGCACACCAATCCCAACCCCAATCTCAACCCTTCAAAAGCTGAAATGCTGAAAAGGGTGGCAGAAAGATGGAGATACTCAACAGTAAGAAAGGCAAGTTTGCCTTTTTCTTTTCTTATTAAGCACAAAAGTTCCTGCTAAAAAACACACAGAATGAAGGCGAAAAAAGAAAGGTCTTTGTGCTTTGCCCATTACAAGACAAAAACAACACACAAAATCCACTTGAGTTCATTTTCCAGAAAAAATTCAAACACAAATCTGTTGCATATTGTATTTCCAGTGGAAACACTACTGTAAACTTCGATCTATAATCCCCAGGTATATATTTCCAACAAAAATAGCTTACAGTGGCACAATTTCACCCATACCTCTCTTTACAATTCTGGCCTTGACCTTCAAAATATATTTTTGCAAAATCAAGAAGATATAAAAGGGGTGGTCAACTTGGTGAAGAAATGGACAGCCCATTATCGAAGATACTACAGAGCATGGACTCTTCAGCTTGGCACAGTGAAAGTTGAAAGTTCTGATGCCACCTACAAATGCTTCTGAGTATAAGCATCAGAAGCAGAGTTACATCAATTAAATGTGCATCTCAATATATAAAATGGCCACAGAGCAATTTAAATTGGAAGTCAGGTGTAGGCTTCCTATCATCAAAGTAGTAAGAGTAAGTATTTGGGGTAACAAAGGCCTCCAGCAATTCTGATAAGTCACTTTACCTAGCACGTGATGAGACTAAATGATGTCAAAAGCTTTTTTGGCCTTGTTGACCAAGGATGTCAGCATTGCTGAACAATTTAAACACAATCATCTTTGAAACAGGCGGCAAAAAACAGACACAGAGCATGCAGCTCTCTGTCTGAGGTTTCCATGCAGTATCACTGGACTTCAGAGGTAAGGATACCTTCTGTGTTTCAAACTAAATGCTATCACCCAAGGCTAGAACTCAGTCATCCCAAGGTGAAAAGGGATGTACAAATGAAGCTTATGCTATCCTGAATTTACCCTGGTATTTTATGTCAGTTAAAAATAAACAGGGGAATAGAAATGTGCATAGCTAAGTGAGTTTAACTGATTTGTTTCAAATGCTTCTTCACTACAAGACTCCATTCTACGTGTAATAGCTATGTATCCTTCAGTTTGCCCTTGTGTAGTGACTCACTCAAACCTCATCAACCTTTCTTCCTTCTGCATCTTCTGAGCTTAAAATATAAACTGGATAAAACAGAATTATACCATCTTTTTAAATGACATCTGGATCAGAACATAAGGAAGATCAGTTGAAGAGGGCACTATTGGAGAGGACAGCTAGCTGAAGAAAAACATTCTTCTGAGAGGAACCCAAACTCACACCATAAACTACTCTCCAGTATTTAGACATTGTCTATCATCTTTAACAGCTGAGGAGCCCATCTCACTGCTGCAGCATTTCTGCTCAAATTGATAACATGCAATGAAGAGGGCTTCCTCAATTACAGCACAGAAAAATTACACACAGAGCTTGGAGAATTGAGTCAACATTCTCTCCCCTCCTCATGTCCTACAAGGTTAGTGCCAGGTGGTGCCACGCTGCACTGCTAAACATGACCTCAAACTTGTACTCCATACAAATAAAGCATAGGATAATGTTCGTCACTCTACAGTGAGGAAAATATCAAATGTTCCCCAAAGCTTCTCCACTCAGGAATTCAGACTGAACTGTAAAAAAACATGTATGCAACTTTCAGATACTACCTGACAACAACCCATTGAGCTAGATGCGAAGACGAAGACAAAAATGGCATCAAAAAAAGCCCTCCTCAGTTCTACCTCTAGGACCACAAATTACAAAACCTACAGATTTTTGCTGTCTTTGTATGGTTCACAAGCAAGCACAACCTGTGACTACAGGGAAGAGATTGGTATAGAGGAAAAGAAAGGGAAAGAAGGAAATTGTGCATTAACATTGATAGAGGTAAGACTGACCTAACATACACATGGCAGACTGAAAAATACAATCTGTGCTGGTAATTTTTCTCAGGTAGAACAGAAGGCATCACAAACACAACTAACGCAGCTTATGTTTAGATAAAATATTTAATTTTGTTACATGCTAAGGATTCTAAGTATGTTTTTGGAAAAACAATGTCTGTATATGATATAACAGGAAATCTGAAAGATCAGTTTTTCAAATTAGTTATTCACTTGAGAGGTTCTGTATGGACTGGAAGACTATGAAAATATCTGCATCTGCAACCAAATGACAGAAATCATCAAACTTCTTTCACGCCAAATATTTACTCCTCATAAATTCATCTTGCTGCGATCTCCAGAGCTCCTTGTGAAGATGAGGTATGCAAAGCTGCCACCTTCAGCACTGACAGGGGCAGGAGGGGATGCTGCAGCCTGACCCCCAGCTCCCATTCTCATCTATGCAGCATGCCATGCTTTTCAAATGTGGCTAACTGTTGGTGCAGCCCTACTGTAAACTCGCATGGGGAATCGGCCAGAAGTAAAAAACAGAACAGACCAATACAGCTTCCTGCCCTTCTCAATTTTATGGTGTAAAGTTTATTTTTTTGTTTAGGGCAGACCAACTCTCCACTTCAGTCAGAGCAGAGCCTCCTCACAAATAGTTTTGGCAGCACAATTTAGAGGGTACCCCACCACAGGGGCATGAAGAAGAACAAGTGTGAATATTTTAAATGCCAAAGACCGTCTCATAAAAGCAGCTGATCACGGTAATCCTGTATCTTGCAATCTCTCTCCTGCAGTCATTAGTACATCAGATTTTTCGCTAATGTTCCTTGCATCCCAACAACCTTTTGTAGTTAAAGAGACTTAGGTTTCTCCCCTTGAAATGTATACTGTACCAGTGTGTGTGATGCCTGGATGTTCTGAATGTGTGGAAGCAGTAAGTAGGCATTTGCTAGCTGCACTTTAGGTTCTTCTGGAGAAGACACCAGAGTTCCTGTTCCAAAAACCTGGTATTAAAAAAAAAAGGTCATTACATCAACATCTAGAATTTCAGTTATAACAGCAACTTCCAAAATTATATTGCTAATAACAAAAATCTTCCCAAAAAACAGATTAGTTTTTCACGTTTAATTCTTTTAAAAGACAATAAACGTAGAATTCCGATGTAGAAAGTTATCACAGACATAAATGGCACTTAAGAATCATCACTCTTTCAGGCATTATTACAAAGACAAATCACTCACCAGCAGAGCATCAAGTTATCTCAAAAACAAAGTACCTACATCCTCCTACTATTCCCCAGGCAATTACAATTTCCCTATCACCATTTGGGAGTGCGGTAATTTCTGAGAAAACTTTGTTACCAGTCCCACTGAACACTGAAATCAATGGCTCTGCCTTAAAAATTGAGTAAAATATTTTCTCATTATTTTGGTTTTTAAAGACTGCAGTTTTCAGAACACTTTAAGATTTATAGTTTGGATGGCTCTACTACATTTATACTTTGCTCCACCAAGATTAGTTTATGACAATAGGATGCACAACAGCTGGGGGGTGTGGAGCCAGGAGGAACCAAGGAGGCAGGGGATCATTAGAGGCTAATTAAAATTACTTTGGGCTATTCACTTGTATGCAAAGATTTATGGTTTTTAATAGGAAAAATCCACATCTTTTGAATTAAGAGGATAACAAAACACATTTTATGTTCACTGAAGATCTCTAACCACAGATAGAAAATACCAGAACACAGGGAATATGCCTTTTTTTTAAATGCAGGTATTTATAAAGTACATTTTAGTACAATGGTACCTCATCTCCATTTGGGTGATTCTTCTGCACATACTCTTGCATAAATGCATTAGAAACATCAGATGTTTCAAGGCTTTGGGGCTCTCAAGCGCACTGTAACTGTGCATCAAACACTCAAGTCATGCCTCCTTATGAAACTCTTAAACATAATGTGGGCTGAAAACATGGACAGCTACTTCCCCTCTCTCAGGTGGCTGGTGAAAATGTCCATGAAAACCAGTCTGCTACTGGTTTTCGCAGCAGTCCAACAGGAAACAAATGGATTTTGAGGTGGCACTGACAACTGCTTTCCTGCAACTTGTTGATAAAAGGCTGAGCTGACTGGGCAATAAATGAAGGGCACAGGGAGGGGTGAGATGTCAAAAAGAAAAGGTCAGTCACTCTATAATGCACTTTTTCCTCATCCTTGATGAAATGTTCCTGCCAAATGCGGCATTACCTCTAATAAGTACTAGATAAATGCAACATTGTATTAAAATGCCATGTATTTCAATTGAACTTACCTAAGCTTTTATTGAAGGAGCTTTGTTTTCCAGTACAATATCAAAGTATAGGAACGAAATAGATTGATGATATAAAAAAGCTGTCATTCTTTTTAAATCACTAAATTTAGTTAAGCTTTTTCTTCACACAATTATAAAAGAAATTGGAGTATATAGAGTCCCTTATAAAAAAATTTAAAATCTAAAAGACCTGCTTAAATTCACCAGTTAGACAGAAAACAGACAGCTTTTAAGGCACAACCATTACTTCAATTTTTATATTTTAAGGGCCTAAACCTCTCACCCTGTGCTACATCCCCAATGTGTTTACATAAAATCCTGCAGAGTAGCTGAAAACCACCTAAAATATTTCCTAGTAGGTTTTTCCCAAAAAATGCATTCCAGCACAGAGCAATCTAGACTACACTAATATATGAAACTGATTAGACCATGATCTTTTGAGTACACACATAAAAATACACTTGATTTTACTACCACAACTAACCCCACTAACAGCAGTAATTTTAACCATATACATGTATGTGATCATGACACTAGCACGATCTGGTAAAAGGGATTAATTGGTAACATTACCCCACCTGATCTGTAACAGGAATTCAATGAACTTTCAAAGTCCCTAAAATTATGAAAATCAATTTTTAAAACACAAGTAAATCCAAAACCCAAGCTAAAAATAAGAGTAGTTCCCTGATAGGAAAAATAAGAGCAGTTACCTGATATGAAAGTACTCCATGAGATGAGGTATTTATAAATAATGAGCTTTCAATACTGCCTTCTTCTGTGGGCAGGAAGAGTACTCTGAAAGATATCTTTCCCATCGCTGGAATCACCTGCAGAGACCACAAAGCAGCTTGCTTGCTTGGTGCCAGTGATCACACACTCACCACTCAGTCACAGGGCCCAGAGAACACTTTCACATGTACATCCCTATCCGTAAATCTCATTAAGCAGAACCTCATCGCTGGGAAGTCTCATCCGTGCACAACTCTCAACTCTTACTACAAAGAACTGAGATCACACAGCAGCTTGCCAAGTTACAGCTGGAGCTTCTCAGCTACCACAGGGCCTCAGCAGTCAAGGCTTCTTTTTGCATAAAATCTTAACCATGCAGCACTGACAGCCTGTGAGTGCACAGAAACACTTCCCCACACAGAGAGGGATGGCTATTGCAAAGTCAATCAATACTCCTGTCATATACAGGCAAATCAGCCAAAGCTGAACTTAGGCAACTCTTAGTAACTAGATAGCCTGGCTGGAAGAACCGTGACATTTATGTCTGCACAGTAATAGCCATTCAGCTATTGCAGAAGCAAAAATCAGCTGAAAACATAATAAAACCCCTTTGCACATCAGCAGAGGATAAAATCTGGGTGTCATCCAACTGAGAACACAGCAATTCACTCTTAACATGCATTGTTAAGACAATGTATTAATAATACACATTGTTAAAAAAAATCAGAGTTAAAATAATGATCTAGGATCATAAAGGCAATTATGCCCATACTTGCAATACAAAATACATAAAACATTTCACTGCAGGTTTTTCTGACTAATATGCCCATTAGATCACTCAAAAGACTGAAAATTCATGGCTGTAGAACACCCACATGCCTGTGGATTACTGCATAATGCTGCTTAAAGCAGAATGAGATTTAAACTGCCAAACACTGAAAAATTCTTCTCTTCCTCTGTTACTGTCAAACACATTTCCTACTGTAGGTTTTGGATGGCTTCTCCCAAACAAGTCTAAGTAGAAGTGAACAAAAAACCCAACAGCAAAACAGAAAAAGAGTTGGAGGTCCTACAAAAAAGCACAAAAACAGAGAATGAAGAGCTAATGCCAAGGGAAGCACAAAGGCCTGGCACTCAGCCATTACATAGTTTCCAAAAGTACATCAACACTCACCCGGCTATGAGCAGGAGACACATGAAACTGTCTAGTAGCTGTAAACACTGAGTTGACTACAACATCTCTATCTCTACTAGGGTTGTAGGCATGCAGCATTTTAGCTCTGGGTAACCCCAGTAACCTAAAGCGGGGGGAAAATAAAAGAGAAATAAATTATTCACTTTATAAGGACAGACAATGCAGGAAAGAAGCAACACAAATCACCCTAAAACATGTTGATCTGCGACCATTACCTAGTTGCAATTAATCTTTGGACACACACCAAACAAATTTTGCCTTCAGTATACAAAGGCAAATATGTAACACTGTGATGTGAAGTACACTTAGCCAAAACTCATTGGAGTAACCAGGAGTTAAAGGAAAAAATAACCCTCACAAAGCACAAAGTTTTGGATAAATCTTGTTTTGTCAGCTAAAGCAATGCTTCTCTTGAGGCTTTTGCTTTAGCTAGTACATCCTAAACCCCAACATCTTAGACATTCCTCCAGCGCATCCTCTGAAACTCCTTTAACTCCTTTAACTCACAAGGGGACTTCTTGTGTCTCTTTTTGGTTACTGATAGATCAAAGGCTGATTATCACTTAAGAACAATTTTTTAAGTTTTCTTAAATGAGAACGGAGAAAAATCAAATTTATTCTACCAGTATGTTTTGCCTAGGACTCTCTGGACTTTGTTACCAGAATTCAAAGGAAACAACAAGGTCTTCTTCCACTAGAAAGGCAATCTTTTAAAAAATGAACAACCAGCATGAAGCAATTATTTGACATCCATACAGAATCACCTGAAATGTACACCTAGAATGCATTCTATTCCCTATTAGCTTTTCTTTCTTCTCAGAACTATGTTCATTTTAACTTACAAAACATTGGCAAGGCAAGAAATGCACTTCTGTGGCCCTTACTACTTCTCTATTTTTCAGATGACGGCATGATCCCAGCTAATGTTTTTTACCCAAATGGAGCCCAGTGTAGCTCCACACTCCAGTATATTCCCCCACACTTCATTACTAACCAAAATAACAATAATGTAAGATACTCACTGCATTCCAAAATGCAGAACTGATGGGTGAAAATGTAAGGCCTTCCCATTTGGAGGCATCTTTGCTGAGAAGCTGAAAAGAAGAGAAAAGAAGCAACAATTAATATTTAGTGGGCATGATGCTACAATCTGCAGGGAAAGAAGATACCTTACAGGTTCTTAACTCTATCCATTCTGAACCTCCCTTCCTTGCACAGGTCTCCACAATCATGCTGACACACTGTTTATGGGGCTGTGCAGTGGACTACAGAGGGAAAACAACTGGGAACAGTCCTGAGGAATGAAACCTATGTCAGCATGGAGCAGATCTCCAGTCCTGCCAATTAGTTATCTACGCAAGCACTGGTACAAGCACACCTGAGAGATGCAGAGGTAGAGGAGTAAACAGCAGCTTGGGCAAAAGCAGAGATGAAAAGAAGTGCTTGTATAGCTGCGGATTTAATGCAAAAGCCAGCTCGTTCTTCTATGCAGATGAGAGTAAGAAATACTGTGAAGCACATACATCATCATCTTTCCTTTGCCCTACAAAAAGTCACAATAAAGTTCCTATCAATTCTAGCACATTTTTAGCTTATTTCAACATTACTCAATACCCTGTAACATAGAAATTCATGGTATCTTCACAATTTTCTCAATTAAAACTTGTCCCCCACAAGTCCCCAAAACCACAGTGGTAAAAAACAAGCCCAGCATTTGTTTATTTTATCTGCATACTCAGTGCTACTCTATTAAAGCTTCCCCAGAAGCGGTCTGAAGGTTGAATAGCCAGGAACAGTTTAATCTTTACTGGATGATGATAATAAGCATTCTAGCAAGGATGAGTCCTAGAAGGAAGGGATGGACTGTGGTCTCATTAGCTATCCAGCTGCCTTGCATAATTTGTGGTAGTACAGTCAATTGGTTCTCAATTTACAATGTAGTTCTGTGACATTACACCTGTAATATCTCCTTGTGTGTACACAGTCCTACTGTTATATTCCGAAGCAACAGACATCATAATTTATTACCCGCCAGGAAAAATAATGCTTATTATTATGAAAACCCACAACTTTTATGAAAAAGTAGAATCAGAGAAGGGAGAGAACTCTCTCACTACTGCAGCAGGCAGAATGCAATATATCCAGGTAGCATTCCTGAGGAGCTGCTAGTGATAATCTCCTTCCAACCATCTTGTCTCTGCAGCAGCCAGCTCTTGCTCCATTCCTAGGAACACTGCAGCAACAAGCATCTTCTTCCCCTTCCAAAAATCAGCATCAGGTACATACCCAGAAGCTGAGTCTGAGTACTGTTGTAAACACATACAAATTAAAATTACTACTATAGTAAGAGCCACAGATATTTGAGGAAGACATGTTTCTTAAAAGCCCACAGATCCTTTTACTGTATGCATACTCAAACAGCAGAATAAAAGTTAAGCCACTGGTTAATGCACTACAGTATGACCTTGAACCTCACCACTGCTTAAGTTTCTTACAGGTACTGCTGAAATACCTTTTCTCATGGGAAAAATCTTTTTTGACAACAGCAAGAAGTTGAGTGCCTCTCTCTGCCAAATCATGTAATAGGCAGCAGCTCTCCAAGACTTACTCTCCTCCTGAGGAATTCTAGCAGCATCAGCTCTTTTCCTCTCAATTCTTGCTCTTTACAATAGGTACCC
This sequence comes from Brachypodius melanocephalos, assembly GCA_013398615.1. NCBI lineage: Eukaryota > Metazoa > Chordata > Aves > Passeriformes > Pycnonotidae > Brachypodius > Brachypodius melanocephalos. The sequence goes on from VZSR01003049.1 coordinate 21,525,431, forward strand.
AATGCACCAGCTGGGTGCAAACCCAGCAGTGGATGTAGGAGACTACATTTCATTTGGTCTAAGTGAACATGGCCATGCTGTACCACTGGCTCTTAAAAGTGCACTGTTGGCTGTTCAGCCAACCCTCTACTAGTCAAAAAATGGGAAAAGCCCTATGACAGTAGCAGCAGGAGGATCCCAGGGGTTTATTCCTTCTGGAGAGGCAGCCTGGACCTTGCATGGCTGAAGCCAAGACTCAGTTAATGACCTGTGCAGCTCTGAGCTGGCTCCTGAGCATGGAGATAACTTTGGAACATCCCTGCACACCGCTTGACCAGGAACGGTCCTGTGATTCCAAGACATTCAGCTTTTGCTTTGCACCCCACAAGAGCTGCCAAATCACTTCCAGCTCCAGGCTGGCCCCGAAAGCAGAACAGCCACATTCCTATGGCACCGTGCCCATCACCCAGCCCACCGTCCAGCTCCAGGGCATCTGCAGCGCTTATCAGTGGCCCCGAAGCAGTGCCAAAACATAACCTGAGAGCTGAGTTTCTTCAACAACAGAACTGGTGGAAAGAGAACTACCAAGGGAAAAGATGACAGGTTGGAATAGTGGGAATGGGCAGGAGAACATTCTGCTCCTGACACTCTGATGCACTTTGAAGTGCAACACTGTACAGAGAAAGAGACAAGCCCATCTACATTGGAAGTGTACTTCTCCAGTCACTGTCTCCAAAAGGCAGCTGGAAGCTGGCAGAACACCATCCTGCAACCCCACGTTCCAAACACAATTCAGATCTCTGTGAGGAACCTGACACAGAAACAAACACCAAGGTAATTTACTGAGTCATTTAAAATTTGAAGTCGCTTCTAACAAAAAGAACTTACTTTTTTTCTCTAAGAACATCATCTCACCAATACATTCACCTCAAATTATGCCAAAAATTGCTCTTTTAGCTACAGAAGATGTGTCCAAAAAAGTACACAGATCCTTTCACAAGAACGTCACAGGCTTGGGAAAGACAGAAATATCGGCCTAAGAATGGAAGTCTTGAAACAACAAATGTGGAGAAACAGGCCTCTTCACAACAGAAAAAGCCTGGTTTCCAGCTACTCTTTCACTGCTTTTAAAATCTGCTAACATCGCATTAAGCATGCCATCTAACAAAGCTGGACCCCACGCTCCATGGCATCTTTTTTGGCAGACCAGTTGAACAACATCTTCTGAATGGCAGATTTTTATAGAGCAGTTCCATTCCAGCATTTCAGAGGTCACTTTTAAGCACAAGTTACCTGAAGGAGAAAGAAATAGAAGAGGGGAAGGAAACTATTAGCAATTACTAGGAATACTTAGTATGCATCAAAAGCCTAGTTTAAATGGTGCTGTTATCACGTGCCAGCCCAACAATTCAGTGCCCTTCCTCCTCTCCATCCAATATATTTAATATATATACAATATATTTAAAGCCCTGACAACCTGAATCATCCATTTCCAGGAAAAAAGAGTAAGAAAAATTAAAACACTGAGGAGGCTGGGGAGGGCACGACATGGTCACCCAAAGCACCAGGAAGATTTAGCATAGGTTCTGGTAGCAAAGGTAAGGGTGAGCCCGTGAATACTTCAGTTCATCACCCTCACTTGCAGAAAACACCCAGTAGAGAGAGACAAACCCCGAGCATGCACACAGCCACCAGAAATGCCTGCTGGGCAGAAAGGTGGATGTGGAGCTGCAGAAAGTGCGCTGGAGGGGAGGTGGGTTAAGAAAGAGCGGTGACACCAGGGGAGAAGAGGACAGAGGAATGCAAGCACCATAAATCACCTGTGCAAGCAGAGGAACACGTAACCCTAGGGCAGCCTTTTTAGGGGATTTTGTCGTTTTTTTAAAAGGTGCATGAGCTGTAAAATGTTAAGCTATCGTATTCCCTCCACTAAGAAGCCCCAGAGGTGCTTTGACATGGAGAAGTTTCAGCCTTTCACAATGTTTCCTGCTCCAGGAAAGAACATTTTGGTGTCCTGTTGATGTGGGACTAATGAAAGGAGATGCTAATACAGGGATGCTGAGAGCACTGTTAAATATAGCATTGAAATTGGTTTGCCCTTGCTTCTTTCAGTTCTGTTAGTCTGTGATGTATTAAGTAAATACAGGTAAACAACAAGGTCAGCACTTACAGTCACAAACCCTAATATTTTTATCTAATGTATGTTACAAACATTTTTTGAAATAAGCAAAAGCCTTATGCCTTCCCCCAAAGTCCAACAGAAACAGATCATTTTACACCAGAGGTTTATTCCAGCTTCATTGGTCAGAATCACAAGAGAAATATTTCTCCTAAAAATCCAAACAAAAGAACAGATCCATTCTGAATAAATTGCTGGAGATTGCATTGGGTTGTTGGGTTTTTTCCGCCCCTTTTTTAAAAATGGAATTTTAAAACAGAGTTGATTCATCTCATTATACACATAAAACACTCAATTTGCACAATAAGCTGCATTTGACCAGAAGTGAAGGACATTTCCTGGAAGGAAGTTGATTCGAATGTTGCTTTTCTTCTATTAGCTCCCTTACGTCTTCCTCATATCTCGTATCTTTATTTCCTCACTTGAATTGATTACTTCATACTATCATAGCATGCATATTATCTGATGATTCAGATAGCAACATCTGTAGCTGAAAATAATCACAGATGCTACTTGGTTCCCTTTCTTCTTCCTTCCTTTTTGTACACTTTGTTCACAGCACATGCTGAAAAAAACAGGGCAGGGAAAGGCATTTTATTGTCAGGTCTTTTCCTTTATGGCTCCAGGGTTTTCTAGGAAGCAGCAGGCAAAAAGGACTGGATCCTTGAACATACAAGAGGTCCTTTTTGAGTGTATCTGCTTAGGCAGTACTGTTTTATTTCTCAGTATATTGATAAAATTTTACTTACATTGAGCATTTTGGCACTTTGCACCACCAGTGCAGCAATGTAAATGAACCCACAAGATGAGGTTTTGAGATATGAAAGCATATTGTACAGGAAAGTACATTTTTAATGCAAATTGAAATAGAGAAAGGAAATAAAACCCCTCATTTACTGACTAATTTTAGATTCATTCCTCTAGACTACACCTGATAATGCAGAATGGAGCACATAGGGAAACAACCAAACCCAGATACTTTTAATCACTCTGATTGCAGCTGATGCAATGAAATTATTTTGACAAATGGAAACAGGTAATTAAGAGGCAATAGACACAGAAATAGAAAAAGCAGCTGAATCAAAGTCTTATGCAGAGCTAGTACAAAGCTTTGGTTTGTCACACCCCTAGTCCCTCTCTTCTCTCAAGTTCCCCTTTACCAAAGGCAGTAAAAGCAGCAACCAGTATTAGGAACATTAAAGTGCAGCTCCTGAAAGACACACGGTGCCTTTGAAACAGATTATGAAATTGTTTGGAAATATAAAATTAAAACTTGAGTTTACTATCAAGGCAACTCTGCCAAAACCAGAAACAGAAAAAGTTTTAAATTATGATTTTTTTTTGTAACCTTAACTTCCTTTCTAAAGACAGAAAGAATCCTCAGAAACCAGGAAATTGTCCAGCTTGCAATAACCCTGCACTGCTCACGGGCAAGTTACACATGGTGTGTCCCTGTGGGGCTTTGACACCTGGAGAAGAGCAGTCACACCTGCCACCTCAGCTCCAGAGTTACAGGACTTCTCCTGAAGCCCTGTACCAACCTGTAACACATGAACCATTCAGTCTTTCTAGATTTTTTTTTTGGTTTTCAAATAAAAAGAACGTCCAACACGTAAATGAACACAAATGAGAATTCTGAATTTTTTTTTTCCTGTGAGCATAATAAGGCACTGCAACACGTTGCCATGGGGAAGTTGTGGGTGCCCCATCCCTGGAAGTGTTCAAGGCCAGGTTGGACAGGGGCTCTGAGCAATCCAGTCTAGTGGAAGTGTCCCTGCCATGGCAGGACCCTTCTGATCCATCCTGTAATTCTGTAAGAAGGATGGTTGTCTTTATTTCCTCTGAAGCACATTACATACAGCAAGGACTGAATCCCAGACTGTGGAAAGCAGGAAAGGCCCAAACAGTGTTACCTATCAACTAACATGTGCATGCATACCTGTTATTTTGCATGTTTGGGCTATAGGAAAATAGGAAAGGGCAGCTAAACCAGAAGAAACCAGTGAAATAGATGAGACAAAACAAATCTCATAATTTATGGCACAATTTAAGGAGGAAAACAGGTCTATCCTTTCTTTTTTATTTCTTAAACTAGTGAAGTTGGAAAAGCAACACATAACTAAGACCTGCACACAAAAGTTTTGATGAGCTGATGACTTATTTACACAGTCAGTGAAATAAAGTGGTAGGTAAGCCTAGCCTGTGCAAAGCAGAAACCATTCTGTTACTTCCACTTGGTCCCTCATGCATTGCTCTCCTCCAGGAACCTCCTCTGCTCCATGCTCTAGCCCTGGTGCTTCCACAACCACAGGTCACCTTCCTGGGCAACCTTCTCTCCTCTCACTGCCTGTGGTCACCCCCTTTCCTACCAAGTTCTACAATAACATTTACACAAACCATTTGCAGCACTTACCTAAGCCAGCAGTGTTTCATTTGCATTCATTACAAAACAATAAAATTGCAATGATCAAACTTAAAGAGTTATCTCACCCTATAGGGCTTAAAGACACATGATGGGGCTTAAATGGAAGGATGCAGATTGAAAAAAAACTGGCTTTTCTCTCTACCCTCACAACCAACTCCAAAGAAGTTAAATGCAGACCACAATAAAAATCATTTCATCAAGAACACCCCGTTTTACTCAAAAACTCTTCCCCACCTGAAGAGCAAAGGGCCAACTTCATTCAAGTAAGCAGCAACCCTTCCTTCTTTCAAGTGTTTCACTTTCACATGCCAGGGAAACTGGTTTCCCTCCAGCTCTGAGAATCTGGCTCCTGCCTGGAGAAAAGCAGGACACATCGACAGGAAACACTGTGGGGCTGCAAAGCTCACAGCAATAGGAAGTTACATTCTTGTCAAATTTCATTGCACCCAACCATTTCCTTTTTCTACATCAAGCACAGCCAAAAATTTCTACCTTGACAAGAAATCATTTTAAGCTACAGCAGTTCAGCAAAAGGCATGAAGGAGCTCTGTGGTCATTGATAAGCTTGACCTGCTTAAAAATTAAGAGAGATAATCTTCCTACAATAATTAAGAGTGATAATCTTCCTATGGGAGCTGCTTTTTGCCGTTTCTACATTAATCCAAGCCTTTTAGTTTCTTTTTATAATGAAAGAATACAGGCCTGTAGGACAGCATGTATTTGCCTGCTGGAGCTCAATAGCCCATAGGAGACCCTTAAACTGAACCCAGTAAGTGCCAAAAATCCCACTATCCTTCCCCATGCCCTGCCCCTCGCTGGGAAAAGAAAAAAAGAATGCTAACTAAAAAGGAAACTGAGCAAATACAAGAAAACTCAGACCTAGGATTTTAAAAAGTAGTAACTTCTGCTTTTAATTTATTCCCTCTGATCTGGATGGTGCACGCAATACCAGTTTCCCTGAAAAGAAGTTAGAGAAAAGTCACTAAAATCACGTCTCAAAGCTATAAAAAATACCCAGTAGTGGAAAACATCAATCTGGGCTTTACAATTTTTCCTCTTTTGTGAATTTCAACCCAAATTTTTAAGAACAAAGTATATCTTTGAGCATCAACCTTTAAGAATAGTAATTTACGCATGAGCATTCAATACCATGCCTTGTTTAAGCCAGTGTATGAAGACAGACAACCAAAATTAGCTCAGTATGGAAAACTGTACAAGCTACCTCCACAGCACTTTAATAGGCAGCCTCAAATGCTACAAATGCAAAAAAAAAGCAAACACTCCAATATACAGTTTCACTGCACTGGCAGTAATTTATTTTACAAACAGATAAGATGCTGGGGAAGTCCCTCAAAAACTTAAAACCATGCACCACTTGCAAAACCCTTTTACCAAACATTTGCTTGAGTAATAGAGCAAGACCAGTCTTTGCAGGGCTACATTTCAGTTTCATAAGGATAAAAGCTATTGCCACTATTGATTGCCAAATTTATTAAAAACTTAATTGTCTCCTCTAGCAGATGAAACTTCATACAAGACTTTTTGAAGCATCTCCAAATGCTTCAAATTTGTTACCACAAATTTAAACTACGTAAGTTTTCTATAAAAAATATAGCTTTTCATGTAACTGAAAAGCATTTTCACAAGCTGTACTACACGAATGTGAAAATATGATGCCAATAAAAATACAAGGAGAAGAGGAAAGGCTACACTTTTCTTAAAGGTACAGTAAGCATGGTGCTGCAGGGGGAAGCTGCGGTCACACAGTCATCCTACGCACAGCAGCGAAACTAAGCTGCTCCCCCACACCCCAGGGGCCACTACCAATCTTCAGGATGAAAAGTTAAAGCCACTAGCCAAATACCAACAGTGAAAAAGTAGCTTCAACCCCAAAGCTATCTCACAGGAGCATCACTCTCTTGTTCTTGTTTTCCACCCCTCCCAGCTGGGATGTGTTACATTCTCTTTAGGCCCCCCCAGAATGTTTTGGCATCATTTGACAAAGCTTTCTGTTCTGGGGCATTAATTCATTGACTCTATGCCATATGCGATGTATGGGGTTTTTTTTTTAAGACAGGACACAAAATACAGAGCCTTAGGAAGAACCTCTTAAAAATAGCAGTAAAAAAAGTTGCAGGCTACTTTTATTGTTCACTGGCATTTTATTAACTGACAGCACTGTGAATTTTCATCATCATCTCTATGCTTCAATAGCACAGTCATATAAACCTACTCTCAAATGAAGTACTTTTCTTTTCTAGCTTCCCATATAAAACTCTGGTTATACTTCAAAGTACATCCCCTCCTGCAGTCAGAAAACGAAAGGGGAATCCTCCACAGCATCAGATCGTTTCCACTTTTTCACCGAAAGCCAGTAAATCCCCAAGGTGACAGGACACCACCGCAGACAGCCTGCAAAATTTCCCTGGCTGCCCCTTTTGAAAAGTGCAGCTTGCTGAGCTCTCCTGTCTTGTGTCACTCATCACTCTGGGCTGTGGTGTGCAAAATGCAACGACAGCTCCATGACTTAGTGCTATTAATAAAAACAAGCATGCCCACAGTGCGTTTCTGACCCACTCCTAAGTACTACTGCATATTTATAGTTCACTAGATTACGTTGTTAAAGAAAACATGCAGATACGAAAAAAATTTATACCAGAAAATTTAAACTGGCAAAAAAAACAAAAAAAAAGAAAAAAAATTGGCACTACCAGGATTAGCAGTTGCAACACTTATCACAGAAACCACTAGGTCTTTACAAAACATCTGGGATCTGTTGAAGCCAATGCACAGCATATGCTCTCAGCCAACTTCTTCTGATGTACAAAATGCTGCAGTGTTCTGCTATTATACAACACAGAACCATATGAAACACACCCTGTTTTGCAGGTTTATTAGCAAAATGTCTACTACCAAAGAAACCTCAGGTATGTTATAGCTCTGAATTCCAGCAAGGAAAACCTAAAGTCCACAAGTTAACATTTTCTTCCTTCAGCAGGATAGCTGTGAGGAAAGGAAAAGGAGGAAAATTAGCTGAAAAAACAGCAGGAAGTCAGCTTTTGATTATATTTGCTAAAAGAAGTACTTGCAATCAAGTATAATATTAAAACTCTACCTCCCCTACATTCTTGCATTTCCTCCTTTATTTCAAAGCTATAAAGCTAATCAGAGTTCACCAACTGGAAATGTTCACCTGTGAAATCAAAGGCAAAAGCACCACTAACACAACTTTTAGTTTCTCGACAAGCCTCTAACCAGACATCTACTTCCACTGCAATAAAGGACACACTTTGCTTCTGCATGCTCCACATGGGGTTTCTCAAGCTGCCCACGAGAGGAAAAGCTCCTCCAGACATGGTAAAGATCCCTCTGCAGCCCAAAGGTGTATTTAACTGGTCTTGGCCATACATCTGTTGATGCTTCTTGCTCTTCGAGGTAAGAACATATTTTTCCAAGTCCCAAACAAGCTTCCTTAGCTTGGGAACAAAGGCAAAGGTTCTCATCTTAAAATTTGGAAGCGTACACTCTATATGGCTGGGCACTGCCCTGCCCTCCCTGCACAGCAAACATTTCAGGAATTGTTTCAAGAACAACAAAACACAGCCTATCGCTTCAATGACCAGAAAGCATGAATAATTGTTTTTATTTACAAGGAGAGAAAAAAAAATCCAAGCAAGACTGAAAGCATGGGGACCAGGGCAGGGGTGTGTGTTTGTTTTAAAGCGACTACCCGCATCTGCGGGATTGGCCACATTATCCCAGCAACACTGAGAATGCTCACAAAGGCCAGAAATGTCCCCTTTTCAAAAGGGCAGTTTAAACGCTGCAGAAACTGGGTCAGCGACAGGCCACAGAAATACCTAAGCAGGCAGCAGGCACCTCGCAAGCTGCAGGCAGCAGGCTTGCAGCAAAGGCCTGGAATAAAAGACAGAACACACCAAGACAGAAATCAGACAATAGCTATTGAAGAAAGGCAGTTAATAGCAACAAAGCACGTAAAGCACGGGTCAAGGAGTCGGTCAAGTACAGGCCCTTCAGCTCTCTACCCTTCTTCAGTTGCCAGGAATCAAGATTTAGACACAAACCAGAGAGGTACACGGCCCACAGCACCAGCAGGCAGGCACAAAAACTGAGCAGGCATGTTAAATCCACAACACAGTAAGGAACTGCAAAATTTATTCTACAGTATTGCAAGGCTGCTCACTTGCCAAGGGCAGCACAGTGCTTCTTGTTCTTCCAGTTTCATTAAAAAAAAAATTAGGAATTACACAATTTTTGCTTATATATGGTTAGTGCTATTTATCATCTCTGTGTTCAGGTCTTTACTGTTGTACATTTATGGATGTGCAGACACCTTAACTTTAAATGCTAACCCACAGCTGCAATCCATAGGACAATGTAACTCAGAACAAAATATATTTATGTAGGCAAAATCTACGAGGTGACCTACAATGTCACTCGTGAGGTCTGACTTGTTGACTGCATGACAGCTGACACCAAACGCGTGTGCAGCAGGACTGCTGCCCACATCTGCCAGCCACAGTCAAGAGACTTGATTCTGTTTTGCACAGACCTTTAAAATCATTTGACGTGAACGGAGGTGGTGGTTACCCAAGGTACAAAGCAGTTATGAATCAGTCACTCCCTCCTTTCTCTCATTTCACTTCCCTTTTGTTATTGTGTATCTTTCCCTTCATTGTTAAGATTGAAATCTGCTGCTGTCCCTTATCAGTTTTGCCAATCACTTGAAATGAGCAAGCTCTCATTTGTTCCCTACCTACGAGTATCTTTGTTCACTTGGTGTTTTTATGACTTTTTGCCTTTCTTTGTTCTGTTCACAATCTTCAGCGTTTTTTCACTTGTTACCATACTTTGCTCCTGCCTTTGCCTTTCCGGCAATTACATCCCGTCCTTCCCCCGCTGCCAAATTCTAGCCCAGACATGTCCAGCATCACATCCAAGCAGTTTCCAGTGCCAGGTGCAACGTGCTGGCTGCCCAGCCTCTCTCCCCACAGCCAGGCAACCATGCATGGATGGTGGCATCCTGTTTCAGCTGAGTTTTGCCTCACCCAACACACTGCTCTGAGCTTTGGTAAGAGGCAATAGTCTAAAGAGGAGAGCTTTGTGCACCAAAGCAGACGTGATCTGTAAGCAGCACTCCCAGAGGAAGGCCTGGGGGGTGCAGAGTCCCTTTTGTTTCTGCAGCAGAAAGTCCAGTGGGATCCAAGGTGCAGCCACAGCCTCTGCCCCTGAAGAACACAAACTGATGAGCCCAGAGGGGATGAAAAGGGGAACAAACTGCACACAGTGCAACCTCACAGCGTAGTCTGCTGTGAGACAAACACTGACGGGCACCTAGCCAGACAGTGGGAACTTAATGACGGAAAACAAAACCAGCCCTCTCCTCCTGCCACATCCCAAAGCAAAACCCCACTGCCCCTCCACCCAGAGACTTAATATCAAGACACTAGTATAACCATTGCACCGGGCAGCACTCACGTACTGCCCACTCCAAAATGCTCAGGATTTGGGGCTATTGTGTGGTGCAGGAGCTGACCTGCTATGGCATTCCTTCAGCCAGGATCTGGTGCTTGACACCCAGACGGCACCAAATCCATGAGTGTCCAGCTCTGTGCATGATGACAGTCACTTGTCAGTAACTTTGGCAGAGTTCTAAGGTAAACCTTTTATATTTCAATTTTGAACCCTTCTAACAATCCTTGTTAAGACTGTCCCTACTTTTCAACTAGAGAGCAAACAACTTCACACAATAATTTCAGCATTAACTATGCAAAGGCAACCAAATCCTTCTGGATGACACCTAGTACCTGCAACTGTGACATTTCATGCAACATACATCTTCATACTCTAAGCAGTAGTCAAGTAATTACTTTAAAGTCTAAAATGATAGGGGTTTTTTTCTACCAAATGTTTATTAACAAATGAGTGAGACTTATCCTCCGAGAAAATTAAACAACTGTATTGTCAGATAATTCAGTAAAATTCAACTAGTTTAGCTTTTCATCATATAACTCTCTCAGGATTCAGCTGTGCTGTGCAATGACAACAGCTAACACTAAAGTGTAAGTGAAGATGATGGGTTTTAAATGAGGGAAATGTCCCCATAGACCACACCTGTTTATAAAACAGTCAGCCTGGAACAGAGGAGTAATTGACAGCTTTTACATATTCCCACCCAGAAAAGCCTGGAGAACACTGTGCACTCTGGCGCGCCGACACAAGCGGCAAGGAAGTCCGAGAGCCCAAAAAATCCGGTGCACTTGCAATTTCAATTGCTTGTGTAAACTGCGCCTCTCGTCCAAGTGCACCACAGCCATGGAGTTAAAAGGCAGCACGACATGTAGGAACCTCAAGACCTTGGAAGCCATTCAAAGGATCCTCCTCACAAATAATAAAAAAACAAGTATGCATCTGTTTTTTCTCTCCCCAGTGCTAAACACACCATACTGAGACTGCTGGCTCAGAGTCAAAGAAGGCTCCAAAGTCCCACTTTGTTCCAAGTGTATTCCCAATGGCAGCACGACACACTGCTCCAACAAATGCCAGGAGATGGCATTAAAGTGCATACACATGTATGAGCCCAATTTTGGTCTTCCACGTGGCTGCTGAATCTGTTTCTGTCCTCACTGATAAGAAACAAATACCTGCAGCTGAAGGACTGCAAGGAGTTGCCTCATGTCACCAATGCCACATGCTGCCCACAGAGGAGCTCTTTGAAAACACTCACAAGAAAAAGAATACCAGCAGCAGAGTACCAGATGATCTTTTCTTTTCAATTTGATTTTGATAATAACCAGAAATCACAGAAATAATTGAAGCAGCTTCACAAGAAAGGTCAGACCTCAGTGCACCAACAAACTAAAAAGTGTTAAGTATTAACATTTGGATTCATTGCCTGACAGCCACTGTCAGCTCTGAAAGAAGTGTGCAGGAGTCAAGAGCAGCACTCACAGTGACTCAAAGCCAATCCCTAGAGCTCCTAGAAATCTGAGTCTCTGTAACAATCCCCTTTTGGATCCTCTCCTGGGACCAGCAAAAGCTTTTCAATCAAGCCCTCCATTAATTTAGGAGGGAAAACAGGCTGTAAGAACATGGCAGAATTCAGGGGTCTCAGAGTACAACTAAGAACAGTAAAAAAAGAGGTATTATTAACTGTCTATTAGACCAGATATCAGCATTCACATGATTTTAAAAAGCCAGGAAATTCTCCTTGGGTGATAAATGTAAATGTGCTACCAACAAGGCAGATAGCCATCATTTATCTCTATCTACTTTGTAAAGCTGAGACTGCCTACTTAATTCAAAGTTAACTTCTTGTTTTGAGAGGTGCCTATGCACGTAACAACAGAATTATGCTTCACTGTCTGAAAGAAAATGAACAGGATCCAGAGAGAAACACTGAAATTATGAATAGCAATTTAAAAAACTGGAAACTAATATATAATGATTTGTATATGCCAAAGAGTTAGTAAAAAATCTATGCCCAAACAATTTGGGCTAAAGGTCACTTTTTTCATACACACACACACGCACTTTTTATATATATATATATATATATATATAAAAATTCAGGTTTCTGAAAGTCTTCCTAAGCATTTTGATGTGTGTCAAATTATCATGCTACTGATACACAAGTGTTTCCAAAGGCCAGACCAGTTTCAAGTCGTAGTACTGCAAAGGAAGGGAGTTCTTTCATAATGCAAGTGCAGCTATGTTACTGCTTTTGGAACCATCACATTGGCCAAAAAAACAGTTTTAGGCTTAAAGAATATTGAGTTGTTTTCTGCATTTCTCATATTTCCTTACAGAACATGCTGTCACAAACAAACGTTTTAGACAGAACTTCTTCTTTCTCATAAAATCCAACTCTGAAACACAACAAAACCATGAATAAGGGTCTAAACAGCCCATACTTTCGACAGCACTGAACAGGATACACCATCTTAACTTTCTCTTCTTTATTTCCAAGTCTTTACAGCTTCTTCATGCGTCTTCACAAAATTTTAAATCTGAAGCCGGCTTCAGGCAGTAACTAAAAGCCTTTTTTTTCCACTCCAAATTTCCTGATTTTGCCATCTGCAGAGTTCTGGCATGCAGGTGGGTCAGATGGTAAACAACTAGCTAGAGCTCTGCAACAGTATCTTGAAGCAGACATGGGAAGATGACAACTTCAGTAAAAGTAAAAACAGAGACCTAGTTCTCACCTTCCTCTTGGAAAACACTTTTCCTTCTTCTTTTCCTCATAATTCTGAGCAAAAAAATCTACTTCACTGTCTGTGAGAAATTCACATGTTTGTATAAAGTCCAATTGCTCCACAGAAAGTAAGGTTTGTTTTGTAGATACACACAGAATATCCTGAGTTATCTTTGTCTAATTATATTTCCATTGCTATTTCTAAAAGTTACTAAGACAAAAAAAAACCCCTCAGCTTTATCTGTACACCACTTTGGGGCCAGGAGGTAGAGAAGAAGATAAGGTGACAACACCACCAGCTTTGCTCTCTACCTTCCTTATCTCAGTTGGCAGCCTGGACATAAAGAATGGTGGACCCCTGAGGCAAACAAGAAGACACCTAAATTATTCATACTGATCACATGTTTTTCCCAGGTGATTAGCTTATTTGATGAAAGCAAACTCTTCTACAAATACAAAGCAAATATTTGTGGTGAGTACTCAGAACACTGCAAAAGAGTAATACACACTGTCGTCACATGCAAGAATAATATTTGATATATACTGTTCCCCTCTCTGAAGTGGACAGTGCCCTTCTGTCCCGATGAAGAAGGGAGTTGGTCATTTTGCAATAACCACCAAAAAGAAAAAGTCTCTTTCCAAAGCACATACTGAAGAAAGTGGATAAAGAATTATGTCTAAGGCAACGTAACGAAGATGTTTTTTGAAACTCAGGTTTGAATTTATAACTAATACTGAACTACAAGTGGTGTTGATGTTTTCCTGTCCATCTTTTTACTCATGTTACTATGGCAAACACCAAAACTACTGAAAAGGCTCCTTCACCTACTTGCCCACGAGTCACGCAGCCAGAGCCACTGCCAGGGCATGAGCACAGCTTTCCTAGAGGACGCTTCCTCCTCAAATAAAAATATGTGAGTCATTAAAAGCTTTTGTGTCACCTTTGAGTACCTACAAAGATGAAAGCCAGGTAACAGCTGTGTCTATAGCTCTTTATTACACTGCATTAAATAGATTTCAGGACCCTTTGTGTTCTGCTTGTAATAATCAAACCAGAGTACTGAGGTTGATCATTCAGAAGCAGACGCTACACAAATTCCTAAAAGTGAGCAAACTGTTGTTTAGGCTTTCTTCTATTTTGTCATAGTTTGCCAATCTGTAACAGTGGAAAAACTGTGAAGCTAAATTCTTACACTGTGTCAATTTTCATACCGCTGACATTGGTCTACAATTCCAGATGTCTATTCTTTAACTGCAAAATGGTAAAATTACTGCAAATTAAGTCCTCTTATGGGCAACTAAGAAATAGCTATTATGTTGGAGGTGAAAATAATTTATTAATAATAAACACACAGACCAAAAGCTAAATCCTTTGTGGCCCACTGCCCACAAATCAGAAGGATTAGCCTGAGATTAACAGACATCTGAAATCCATTACCGGTGTATTAAAATGTAAAAGTAGAAGCATAAGAAGAAAGTTCTATTCTGAACTACTTATATTACAGAAGCAGCAAGTATTGGGGTGGAACGCAACGTTTACAAATGAACGTGGACAAACATGCCATAGCAGATGTTTACTTTTGCTTTTCTTTGGTTTTTTCCCCCCTCTTCTCTAAACACACAAAATGTGTCCCAACATCCCCTTTTTAAAAACAAGGCAGGCTAACAAGAAAAATGCCATGTTCCCAAGCAGACTAGCACAGCCCTTGCAGCATGCAACTGGCCTGGCATTAAAAGCTGACCTTCCCCATGTGTCTGCTGAATGACTGCACCAACAGGCTGTGCCACAAGATCTGTCTCTGCTCTCACACAGCTCTGCAGCCAGTCCTGAACCAAACACAATGGGAAACAAGACACCATATGCCCTTGTCCCACCTGCTCAGACCAGGCTTGTCCAAACTCCAAAGGGCATGCATTGTGCGTGGGCTCTGTCCCAAAGCACAGGCTATGGGGAGTTTACCAAGCGCCAAAAATAAAACAAAACAAGCACAACAAATGATGTACATGTGTGTGCACCAACTTGCAACTGTCCACACAGTGCTGCCACTGTGTGACTCACCACACCATCCACCCAAAACTCACAAGCTGTCCCCCAGTCTACCCATCACCCCAGTGTAAATGCTTTACCCTACTCCGACCCACAGCCACTGACTCCAAGGCATTACTCCTAACACACCAGACACTGTCCATCTCAGCCCCACACTTTTGAGGACTGACCTGCTCATCTCTCTCACCAACAGTGAATGGAACAGCAGACCTGGCTGGGCTCCTGCACTGCAGATAAGGCAGCAGAGTCAGCCCTGGCACAGGAACCACCACACAACCACCCAGCCCCACAGCAGGCCAAGAGGCAGGGGCAGGAAGAGGCAGGTCTGAAGGACTGAGGAAAGAGCAAAAAGATGCCACAAGGTCCAGAGCAGTGCCACACCAGCACAGGTGGGGCTGCCTGGGACCAACGGGAGACAAGCAGAACAGAGATGAAATCTTACAGGTGACACGGGGCACCCATTCCACACAACAGACCGTAGCATTGAGGGAGAACTTCCGTGCACATTTTCAGCTGATGCTGCCAGAGGGCAACAGAGAAACCAATCAGAGAATGCTGATAACAAGTAAATGTTAACCTTGCAATAAAACAGGTTCTTCTAATCCAGAGAATTTGTAGGGCTGCACAAGGCAGGGGACAGCACCAGGCAACAGAGTGCAAGACATCCTCTTCCTCTGGCAGTACAGAAACTACAACCATTTCAGGAATGGCCCAGACAGAAGCTAAAAAAAGGTAGAGATGCCATAAGACAGTACAAGAGATCTGCAGAAGATACAGTGAACAGAAAGTGAAGAAATTATTAACAGAGGAAGAAAAGGAAAGAACTATATAGGCACTAAAATGTAAAGCATTGTTTATTTGTCCTTTTAAAACAGGTCATTACAGGTGAGAAAGTTTCCTCTAATAGCACATATCACAAACACAATTTCTCCATACACACTAATCCCTGTGCAAACAGTGACCTCACAGCTCCAGCCTGCTGTTTTTACCAGTATTGAAACTGGTGCTTCCATAGAAGCCCGTGTGGCTTTTCAAGGTACCATGAGCCGTAAGAATGCAGAAGTGCCAATTTGCAACGAGCATATCAAGATTGCATTCATTTCTCAAAGTTGTCACCCACAGATGAGAAAGTCCATTTTAAGCAGCATACAAGCTGACACAGATCAAAGGGTCTCTGGTCCAACCATGAACATCCTCCAGCCCAAGAGGGCACACAAAAGTGAGAGAAATAGACACGTTGTTCAATGCAAACAGACAAGATTTTGATGATGAGTGGGATTGCAACAGCAAGTCTAAGAGTAATTAAATGTAGCCACACATCACCTTTAATGTATTTCCATCAAGGTCAAGTAGGACCTACAATGAGGACAGAAGTTTGACAGCTCTTTGCAAACAAGTGCAAGACTGTCATTTGCCATTATCTTGTGATCATAGAAAGCCACAGGGTCATCTCTTCAGTTAGGTGTGAAACACTGTACAGCTGGCCTGGACAACTTCTCTCATTTATGAAATGTCTGAAAACAATTTACAACTAAAGAAACAAACAATAGCTGAAACATTTGTTAGCACACAGCACTCCCATGCAATGTCCCAGGGGGAAAAAACCCCACCACCACATTTTTTACCCCCTGTACCATCAGGCAAGCAATGTAATTTTGTAAAAGGTCCGATATTTTGGAAGACGCAATGCACACATGGGAAGAGCTGTCCCTAACAACATCTAATACAAAGTTCAGCAAGGCAAAGTTCATCAGTGAATCAACTGCCACATAAAACAGAGATAAACAATTAACGGAGCAGGAGTTCAGCCTGCTACCCTAGCAGTGCCTGGCAGAAGCATAAGGAAGGAGAGGAAGAGTAACACTGATTATTTTGGAAGGAACTATCTGCTTCTTCATCTACTAGAGAACCTGCAATTTCATTGATCTCTTGGAATTCTTTTCAGTAAGCTGCTTTTAGTCCAGTTTCACAATATCCTATGTTCCCTACAGGTATTTCCTTAGGGATTTTCATCCACGTGTTACAGGTGGGTGTGTCCATCTCAATTCTCCTCCTTTACTTCTAAGGATTATGTAATGTAAATTTAATTTCTTTAGGCATCCAGTAAAACTTAAAATTAGTAGTCCTTAGGTATCTAGAAAAAAGTGGAAGTGGGGAACAACATGACTTATCAATTAAAAACAAAAGTTAGCCAACACTGAAAAATGTTTTAGTGCTAACCACGAAAAACCTAATTTCTGTGCATACTGCAGAAATTGCTACTTTACGCAAATGCAGTAATGACACTCTCAGAGCTAAATTTCAGCTTTTCATTTCGAAACACTTTCTCAATGGACGCTCACTTGATTTTAATAAAAGATATTTAAAAAATAAACACAGCATAAACCTTTTTTCTTTTTTTTTAATATTCAGACATTTCTGCTGGCATAAAATCAATTTTTAGTCATTTCAGTAAAAATAAAGCAGAAGGAAAAAAAAAAATCTGGTTGATCCTAACCTATTTTTCAATGTTTCTTCTCCTGCCTTAGCCACCACTCAAGCTAGTTGTCTGGCATAAGCATATCACTAGTCCCATACCACTACTCTCCAACTGGAGTGTCAAAAATTACAGCACAAAGACCACAGGCTTTTTGGAAGGATGAGTCACCTCTGAAGTGTCTTAATACTCCATCCACAGCGCCAGACCTCATTTGTGCCTCTTGACTAGAGCCGAAGCTGTGGCCAGGGAGAAATCGCAATGTACAGCCTCATAACGCAAAGCAGGCTCAACCTCCCACTGCCACTCTGGATCCTTCCTGAAGCAAACATTATAACTGCATTTCTTAAGTATTCCCTAAACCCTCTAGCAATTCTGCAGTCTGGGCACCTCAACTGCTTTGCTCTCTCTCAGGCAGCTAGTAAGCTACTCCCTTGCTACCTCTACCTTCAATTTCTCCTCTACATGGGGACCACTATTTCACAGACACAGCAAAAACAACAGGATTAGGAGTAATTCCACCAAGTAATCAGGAGAGGTCAAAGTGCTGGGCATCAGCTGTCACTCCCAGGCTGCACTGACACCCTAGCAGGAGCCCACTGGGAGCAGATACCATCTACTTCCCCAAGCAGCTCCAGTCCACAGGGTCAAATGCTCTCCAGTGATCAAAGGCAAGGGTTCAACAGAAATGCCTAACTGAGCCAACTGCATCACACTCGGAATTCTCCCAGCAGTTGATACCTATCTACTCAAAGCAAAATATGCCCTGCCATAGGAAAAGGCTGGAAAATGTCTTCTTCCTGGCTAGTTTCATTCCATACTTGTAGTATTTTATGGATTTCCCTTCTCACAGACAATCACTTTGCATCACATACTGAGCACATATGCTTCACATCTTGAGTACAGCAGTTTATTCTGGTGCAAATGTTCCTTAACGTGCCAGCTGCAAAACTGCATCCTGAAAGGCCTCTCTCCAGAAGACCTCAAAACCCAAGTACTAACAATGTCATACACATGAAATTATGTTTTTTGGTAGTCCAATGACTACTTCCTTGAAATAAAAAGCTAAAAATTTTGATTTTAGCATCATTTATGCATCACCTGACAGTACTGTCTCTTTATTTGTGCCAGACTTCTGCATTTCACAGAATCACAGAGTACGGTGAGTTGGAAGGGACCCACAAAGATCATTGAGTCCAACTCCTGGCCCTGCACAGGACACCCCAAGAGTCACACCATTTTCCTGAGAGCCTTGTCCAAATGCTTCTTGAACCCTGTCAGGCTTGGTGCTGTGACTACTTCCCTGGGGAGCCTGTTCCAGTGCCCAACAAGAAGACGGAAAGCCTTTTCTCTAATATCCAACCTAAACCTCCCGACACAACTTCAGGCCATTCAGGTCATGTCTCATTATGCTGCTTTAGCAAGCACATAAACCTTCAAAATTTGCTACTGCCAGCTGTGGCAACTAAAGTCACCAGGATGAAGGGGCAGGAGTACAAAAAAAAAAAAAAAACAAAACAAAACAAAACAAAAAACCAACAAAAAACTCCAAAACAAAATAAAAAACTCCTCGAAACAAAACAACAAAACCTTTTCTTGTCAACACCTGTCATGGACTGTTATGAAAGGCATCTCTTTACTCCTGACTTTGAAATGTAAGAAAAGGTTTTTAAGGAAACTGGATGCATTTTAATAGGCTAGTCCAAATACACATGACTTGAATTCTGTCAAAGTCTGTGGCATGAAGCAGCACTCAACTGTCTACCCTGCTGCATTTCTTATTTCAGAATCTGATTCAGAGAGACACAAAACAGCATGAAGCAACCTGTGGAAACATCCAAGCAATCAGAATAGCAGGAATTGTGGGGTGGAAATCAAGGAGTTGATAATGATCTTCTCCTCACTCAGGGCAGCTGCAAACCCATGGATCTACAAATCAACCATTTCTCATTCACCTCTGAAATACCGCTTCACAAAAATTGCTATTTTGACAATGTCTTTTACCTCCATGCAAATTTCTCTATTTGTTAAAGCTAAAACTAAGGCAGAAACTGTAAGATCACAACCATCTCCCTTGTGCACTTGCCACAAGAACAGCAAACCAAGAAGACCACCCCAAAAGGAAGATCTTATGATGCACATGCACAGGAAGTCCGTTAAAAGACGGTTAATACTTTACAGCTTTTGTTGTGTTTGGTTTTTACAAAGTAGGTTAGCAAGCTCCCAGGGAACCCACTAACCTAGAATTAAAAACTGAATGAAACAATGTTTTGGAAAGAGACTTTCTCCTATATGCCCCAAGATGATGAACTCTGTATACTTCCCTCATCTCTGGGGAAATTTCTGATTTCTCTATCTTCTTTAACTTCTGCTAATACCCCTACATTAAGATGCTTTGCTTCTAGGGGCTTCACATCAAATTACAGTAGCTTCAGCTGATTTCCCCAGGGTATGCAGTCAGACAATGAGATGAAGATGCTGCAAGCTTCAGGTTTTGCTGCTACAGGAAAAGGAAATCCCCATGATTTCACCATATAGTAACATAAGCCAAGGAAATGAAAATTAATCTGGAAATAAACTAATAAATACTAATCTTTCCAATGTACCTTGGCTGGCACTTCATGAAATCTACGCTATAACATTCCTTCAGTATATAGAGCACACACAGGTGCTTATGTGTTTACCTACAGCAGCAAACCAAAACAGTTTCGAAGATGCACAGAAGCCAGGATCTGTTTAGGCAAGTTTCCTGAAGCATTTCAGTATGACAATAGAAGGATGTTTCCACCATGCAAGTGAACCTCTACAAAAACTTCTACTCCCAAAAAGCAAATTCATTTTTGAAAACAAATAATTACTAGGAAAAATTTTAAGCACCTGAATGACCTAAAAAAAAATCCATTCAAATCACTTTTTCCTCTCCAAGTCTCAAGAACTAATTATTTTCAATAATATTTTTATTATTGCCATAGTACCCAATTACCCCATCTGCCTCCCGTGAAAAAGGCAAGTAGAGATTTTTTCCACCTAAATTACATCTCTCTGCCTACTAAGGAAACAATCAGAAACAATCTTAAGCACAGCATTAGAGACTGCTGCCTTCTGACTACCTCTGGACAAAGAAAGCATGCAGGTAGTAAAGTTACGCAGTAAAAATTCTGCATCCAAAATGTAATAGCTCCCAGATGAAAAAATCAGAAACTTCTGTATGCAAGGAAATTCAGCTTGCAGTAGTTTACCCTTCTTTTCATAAGAGGAGGCAAGAAAAAAAATCCCCTCTGCAGGTAGAAATTGGGGCACTTAGGCAAGCACAAGTAATCAGCACCAGCTGTCAGCAGCCACAGTAATTCTCACATCCTGTTTCCAAACCATCTTCGTAATTCCCACGGAGATGAGGCACAGGAGCCTTAATGTGATGCTGGGTTCAGATGAGAAGGCTCCCAATGGGGCAGAAGGGGAAAAGCCATGTGAAGAAGTGTTGCAGTGCAGGACAGACCCATCATGACCATCCTGTTCCCACACCCAGGCTTACTCCTTCTGCCAGCTCCCAGCAAGGCCCATGTTTTATCCCATCTATCTGCTCTCAAACCTAGGCTAAGGGCAAAAACTGCAGATAAATGAGAAAAGCACTTGTGGCTAACTGCTGCCATCAGAAAATGGTGCTGTTATACACGTCTATTTTAAGTCTTGTGATCTTTCTGGCTGGCATGGCACTGAGAGCTGTAACCACATTAACACATACCAAAGGAAGGAAGTGTTTCACTGGTAGATGTCCAAGCATTTTAACCTGGACGCTCAGAGGAAACAAAATGTGTATTTAAAAAATAATCTGTGATGCTATTTCCCCAACCCTTCAAAATACAGAAGGCCTGATATTAACAGAAACAGCAGAGTTGTGGCTACAGTTTTGAAGAGCTTTATTATTTATCTGATTTCAAGACATAAGGGCAGAATATTTATTGTTCCACAGCAACGCATTAATAAACCTTTGGCTTTAAATCTCCTTCACCTCTTTCCTTGCCTTGGTGCAAATTAACAGTCCAAGACTACTTACATTTACAAATTTTGTTATGGAAAACTGTCCCCTGCCTGAAAGTAATTAATTAAAAAATACACAACAAAACATTTAATAAGCATTTTTTTTTTGTGTGAAAGCAAGGAGAAGCAAATTCATCTTAGAGACAGGATTAGGAGAAAGAGATGCGAGAAGGTATTTTGTGCTTGCACACACTGAGCACAGTGTTTTAGTTTTGCTAATAAACCAATATTAACATTAAGTTGAGAAAATGGTAAGCCACAAGTAATAAAAAACTATTTAACATGCAGGAGAAAAAAGTAAATTTTTAGTAGTCTGCCCAATTCCAATTACACTTTGGTATTTCCTAAAGCAAAAACCAAAATGAACTTCGATACTCCTGCTTCCATTGGAGTTTAGCTTACCTTTGCTCTTGTGGGTGCTCTTCCACATTCTCCTCCGAATCAGCCTGACAAACAGAGAAAATACTGCGTAAGAATCTCAGAACTGCAACACGCTACAAGGCACATATGTACCACTTCTAACTCCATCACAGACGGATTCTCACGTGATTTGTTTGCCAAACAAATTCAGAAGTCTAAGATTCCTACAACTCCTTCATGGGTCACGTAAGGTGGTTGATGGACATCCCATTTGAGGTTTCAGCTCACCTCGCAAAAGATAAATGGTGACTTAACTTGGCTACTCTGCTGCTTCTTCCCAAATGCTGACTGAACAGACTCATTTTCCATTTATGCAAACACATCTATACAAAATCCACTCACACACAGAACTTCAATCTAAGGCCAGCAATTGCCCTCAAACTACAGGAAGACTATTTCCTCCACTTTCAAATTATCTGCCCCCATCAGCAAACTTCGATAGCCAGTATCTGAGGAAATAGGATGCAGAATGCCTTGAAATGCAGATCACCTGTCCATGCCAAAAGCAAAGGGCCACATTCCAACTGGCAAGGTGAGGTCCCAAACCCAGATCTTATCACTGATTAGTGGCACGTACAGAAAGCAGAGCAGAAGCTCTGAACACATCATCTTAGCTTGGTTGCTGGACTCAGGTAATTTTCAAGACACGCAGCTGAACTGTGTCAGCTTGCAGTTCACCACAAACCACTCTGAGCTGTCTACAGAAATGAACTCAAGTGTTGGTTCAATGAGCTCCCTGCAGGAAATCCATTTAAAACAAGGAGGTAGCTACTCTGAACTGGCCAAGATCTCCAGGAATGCTTTAGGTACAACTCAAAATGAAGTGTGTTACAGCCACTCAACCCCTGCTGATGAAACCAGGGACAACTTTAGGGAGATTAACATTTTTCAGGAGGAGGTCACAGTCATCCTGCCAGGAACAGCTGGTGAGCTTTCCCAGCTTCTGCTTCTGCAGGTGATGGTTCTACAAGACACAAACCACAGACCTTAGCAATGAAAAGGTAGGGGGAAAAATCTTTTAAAATTAAAAGACTGTACTTTCCACCACCCCACCTACATGTTTCCCACATAAGCATATCACGGAACAAGCATATCACTCAAGACACCAGCTTTGACCTTACCTCCTATTTTCACTAGATACTGGGGGAAAAAAATTCACCTGTAAACACTAAACATCTTTCCACAGGCTTCAGATGGTCATGCAGATCAGACAGCCCTATCTGCCTACTGAATGGGACAGGCAGCAGGATTTCTGAAGAGTTGAGCTTCATGAAGTGAGGAAAAATGCCAACCACACTATAGCAGCAAATATGGTCAATGTTTACATTAATACTAATAATTAACATTATTGTGTCTAAAATAATGACCTTATGGCTAATATTAGTACAGATCTTGCCAAAAGCTACCAGATGCATCTGAATTTCCATCTTTTGTCACAAGCAGCTCATACAAGAGAAACAGCACAGCCTCCACCATAACATAAGCAAATCTGAAACAAGACGGACAGGGAGGTACAAGTTAATTTGAGGACTTGACAATCTTTCTGTACACCTGCCCAGAGGTTGGAGACACCATGCTAATTGTCCAGGATCTGCAGTACACCACAAAGCTCTCCCGCACAGATCTGCCTAGAGGTCCCAGCACCTGACCCTCATGAAGACCCAGCCATCTTCTCTAGAGATGGTTTGCTAAGCCTTGCTGTTAGACTCCACCAGGACAGCACGATACAAATCCATCATGTTTTCCAGCTTCTCCAAGCTCCTTTTGTACTTCTAGTACCTCAGTACAATACCAAGCAGAACTAGAGGACTCCTTATCCACCTTCTCCAGAAACAGTTCCTCTGCCACAGCCAGATAGCAAGCTATCCTCATTTTAAATGGCTTAGTTCCTCCTTTAAATGGCTTAGCATCTGTCAGGCATCAGAAACCTGGGTCTATGTCTTTCCACTGTGCTCACCCTTAACACTAGCCACCCTACCATATCTCCTCTTCACTTTTCACCAAGCAACAATGAAGCAAATTTCCCAATCTACAGTGCAGCCACAGCACATCTCAGCTGTGCAAAGAAAAAAAATTTAAAAATCACCCTCAATTCTGATCATAGGCAGACCACCATGTCCAGCTTTCTCCTATTTTCACTCCTCTGTGTGCTCCAGGCTACATGTGCATGTAGGCTTAAACTGAGGATTTACCAAAAAATTAATTAAATAAATAAATTGAATAAAATAGCATTCTCAAACTACAGGACTACAGGGGGAAAGAAGGGAACACTCCTGAAAGTTAAAACGCAGTTACCAGCAGCCTACCTACGAAAAGAAAAAAAATCCCCTTCCTCCAAACCTTATCCTGAACATGGGGCAGGTGCTTATCTTGTGTTGGAAAGTCCTTGAAAGTGCCCCTCTTGTGTCACACAAGCCTCAAGAGCCTGAGCTGACAGCCACTGCATAATCTTCATGGCCAACCAGCCCCAAGTCCTATCAGCACCATCCAGAAGCTCAGCTGGGAGTCTGGAGACGCCTTTTAACAGCCCAAAGAGGAACACAATTCCCACCCCAAGTCTGTCTCAGACTTTCACACAAATTGTGTGTCTTCAGACAAACCCTGCTTTGAAGTAGGTAACTCTGTACATTTAATTTGTGCACAACTGATGGGATTGTTAATGACGTGCTGCGTATCTCTGATGAATATATGTAAGATCAAGGTCTTCATCAGCCTTCGAAACCAGTAGTACAATCAACCTTATTAGCCCCTGAGATGCACTGAAGAACAGAAACTGAAGACAAGCTGCGACTACTTGGGAGAAGAAAGAAAGAAAAAAAAAATTCTTTCAGACCGGAGCAGAGGCTTTTAAGTGAAAACTCAGGCAGGAGCTCTGTATTTGTCCAGTGTCTATAACAACCATGATACAGTAAACACTACCGCGTCTTTCTCTAAAATTCAAGCACCTGAAACACTGTCACAGTAAAGTGAAACAAGAAGTTACTGTAATCTCCTTAGTATCTGCAAGCAAACTGAAACATTCACAGGGTGTTCCTCTAAGGAAACATTTCCCTCAACTCCTACATGTGACACACAGAAACAGCAGAAAACCCGCCACATCAGTCGAACACTGCATTGACACCAAAATAAAGTTTGGTATATACTGACTTTGACGACTTACTGTCATTTTCAGTCGTGATAACAAGAACTACAACTTAACCTTCATTATGTCATTTTAAGGTAGTTCTTCCCTCCAAACTGAAGAGGCTGAAGGGAAAGCACTCTGCAGGTACCCAACCCGCCTGCCCCTGCCTTCAGATGCTCCTAGTAACAACCTACATGGTTTCTGACAGACAGAAACACACAATTATGACTCTCTGAGACCTCTTTTAAATGGTGTAGGCCATGAACAACAATTGACATTTGGGCTTCTTTCATACACTTGGGGAAACAGCTGGCCTGATACCCTTACTGTGCTTTTCCTTGTCCTTTTTCCTCTCCTTTTCAGCAAACATAAAACGTAACTAACCGTCCTTCAACTCTGCACTGAAGTGCTACAACCTGGCTGTCAATATTTGGAGCTTTTTCAGCCTTTAGTGGTGAATGGCTTGGGTGTCAAGACTTACATAATGGAGCTTTTCTCCCAAGCATTTTACTTAAGTATTAACAAGTTGCAAACAAACATGCAAAACCACAAAATTGTAAGGGGTCTATAAAAACCACAACTGCTCTAATCAAGTCTCTCACACTCAAGATTTTCCATGTCAAAATCCCACTGGTTTTGAAAGAAAAATCCAGCTGCCCATCCTAGGGACATTTGCTATAAAAGGAAGGTTAAGGGCAAGGAGGAGGAGAGCAAGGTCACGGGTGCTCCGTGGTTACCCCACACTTCACACCACCTTCAACAAGAAAGAAGAAACGGGCACAAGGGAATACAGCCACCACATCCGACTGGGAAAACCAGCTGGTCTCAGAGCTAAAAACGGAATCCAGGAAGAAACACTGAAATGCTGGAGGAAGCAGCAGACCAGTGGAAGACAGTCAGCAGGCTAGATACATCCAGCTCCCCCTCGGCCCCGGCACAGGAGCCCACGCACACCCTCACCAACTGCAGTGCTCCAGGCACCCTTCGGGCTCGGCTGCGGAGCAAGAGCAGCAGGCAAACCATCCCCAAACAGCTCTGCAGGCTTCAGAGCAAGCCGGAATCAAAAGCCCACAAGCACTAGGGGAGGGGAAAAAAGGAAAAGCACAAATATGTATAAGAGGGAAGCTGGGAGGGGGCACACAAGAAGCACAAACAATGAAAGGGAAGCAAGAGGAAACAGAAGGTAGAACAACCAAGTGGGGTGGAGGCGCGGGGGCCCTGGGCGGCTGCGCTCCAGCATGCAAATTCATGCAGTTCACGTAGACAAAGCAATGCTATGAAAAGGCCTAGAAAGCAACTACAAATATTAAAATGCTTTGTTTCTCCTCCCTCACCCCTTAACGTGATGTCTTTATTCGCTACATGCTCCTGGAACAAAAGGATGTGCAGGCAACCGGATGGCTGAATGGGTTACCAATCCACCCAACTTTCATCCTCAAATTCTGCAGGCAGCAAGGAATGCTCAAAACTGCTCTGTCACAGGCAGGCAGTTGATGATGCATGGAAAATAAGATAATAGTGTAAAGCCATGACAGAAAGAGAAAAACATCCATCAGACAGCATTGGTAACCTGCCAGAAACAGGCTAAAGGGCTGGCAGACAGGGCAACCTAATCCATTTTCCTGCTGAGAGCAGTGGGAGGGAGGTGCTTTGGCAGAGGAACATGCACAGTTCCTTCCCTAGATTTTTCACTTCTGCAGGTGAAATGCTCATTGGTGCCACTCTCCCTTCAAAAAGATGCAGGGAAAACAAAATCAAGGGGCCAGAACAAACCTATTCCCAACGTCTTCATCAAGACCCATCTTCAAACACAGGAATGAAGCAACTCTTGGATATTCCCTACCAAACAACATTTATTATCCACTCAAACGCCAGGAAGTTCTTCTGTGTGATACATGAACACTGGGCAATAACCCTCCCCAAGAGTTTAACTGAGAAAGTCTATTCTTGCAAGAAAGAGAACATGGAAAACCTCCTTGCAGCAGCAGTAGATCAGACCATTTTTTTAAGTGAAACGTGATCAACAAGCAATAAACCTTTTGCAAGTCTAAGCATCTCTCTCACAAAGGGCAAGTCAGACATTAACAGATGTAGAAATTTTCCAGATCTCAGGAACTGATGCTGGCATCTCCACTGATGCCCCTCACCAACCCAGCAATCACCCAGGAGGGCAACGATGCTCATGTGCCTTCAGGACCTCACAACGCTGCAGAGGATTGTGGCTGGATGGGCAACCCTCCACTTTTCAGGCACCCAGGGAAGAGCCATGACCAGCCACTGCATGCCAGTGCCACCACTCCATAAAAGAGGTGTTGAAAGGGTCCCTCACCATATCCACAGAGACTTAGGGGAAGCCTCTTTTCCTCCTCACCACAACAAATGGAAAAGCTGGTTTCATATGTGGCCAAAGAGCCCAAGCCCTACAGGGGCTAGTTAAGGCCCAAATCCACATGGAAAAAAAAAAGAGCAAGCATCAGGGTCAGGCCTGTAACGAAATTTTGGTCTTAAAACCTATCTGAGGAGCCTAGGTCCTTCTATTCAGCTTAAGTAGTCACTGATGCACCAGATGCTGCTGCAGTCCTGACGCTCAGAGGGGAAAACCATGTAAACTAGTCAATGCACCACTACTACTCAGAGACCAGTGCATCTGACTTTTAACCTCTTAAATCAGCAAGTCCATTGTGATTTACTTCTCACTCCGCCACAACTGAAGCTAGGAGACTTTCTCTTTCCTGCATACCTCATGTAGCCTCTAATCATGAAATTATGGAGGAACAGCAGTCTCAGCTTCATCTTCACTGCTGCAAGAACTGAGCAAGACTATACGCTCAACTATGTCAAATTCATGGGTCATTCATGCCTGCTTTTTCTTTAGCCAAGCTAAAGCTTATTTTTTATGAGGATGCTCAAGAACAAAGCGGTTTCCAAGAGGACCTAATCTCCTCAGGAAGTAAACATCACGTCATCATCACTCAATTGCAGCTTTGCTATGAGAAGCAACTCTAAACAACTACATTACACAGTTTTACATCTAATGCATCTTAATATCTTCAATGTAAAGAACGCAGATGCAAAAGGCTGAGCTCCTCAAGCATCTCTGCACAAGGACCCTACACCTTCCCTTAGCTACTACCACATCTGTAATAGGCAAATTCTCATGACAAATGCATCTCATAAAATTATTAGGACATACAACAGGTAATACTTTCATAACACCACCGTACAAAATGCTGGGTCCTGGTAAGCAGCATCAATTGTTACCTAGCTAAGAAACACCACTTCTGCTATTTCTCCTTACATTAATGGATGTCAATGGCTGAGCACTAAACAGAGAATGATATATGGGCTTAAAACAAATAAATTACCCGCTTTTGCCCCTCATATAAGATGATGTCTCTAAGGACTGCTTCTTCCCGTTTAAGAGCCTGGTGCCTTGAAGTCTAGAAGGCCGAGCTCAACATATGGCAGAGTCCGTCAGTGTGAGTTAAATGATTGCCTCAAATGCCATAAACTCCAGACCCTGCTTCCAGCGCCCCTCCTCGCTCACCAGCCCCGCCGGGCATTGTACCATATTGGTTCCTCTCCCCAACACAACATTTATCAAATCTTGTTACTGCCCAACGAAAACCGCTAAACAAGACACCAAAAAAAAAAAAAAAAAAAAAAAAAAAAAGCGCAAGAACGAGAGGAACGGCACCATAAATGATGTGTCATTTGAGGGGGGGAAAATGGCTTCACCTGAGCAGGCCTGAGATATAAATACATGCATATTCACGACAGGCACGTCTAGTACGTTCCGACCACAAATGTGCTCGTTAAATAAATAAATAAATAAATAGAGTTGGGGGAAAAAAAAACACAAACAGAAAATAAATGAAGCCGAGCAACCACGCCGCTGGCGCAGGCTGAGGGGACCGCGGGGATGGGGCTGCGCCGTGACAGCAGCGGGCGAGGCCGCCCCCGCCCCGCCGGCCCCGCGTCCGCCCCCGGGCCCCAACACACCCGCATACCCCGCAATGGCCCCGGCCCCTCCGCCGCCCCCACCCCCCGCGCCCCCTCACCTGGGTGGGCAGCAGGAGCTCCCCCTCCTCGGCTTGCCACAGCTCCACCACGCCGGGGATGGGCTCGATGGCTGCGGGGGCAGAGAGAGAGAAAGCGCGATGGGCAGGGGGCGGGCGGCCGGAGCCCGCAGGCGGCGGCCCGGGGCTCCCCGCGCCGGGGCGGGCCGGCAGAAACGCGTGGCCCGGCGAGTACCGCGGGGCCGGGAGGAAGGGAACCGGAGTAGGGTGGAGAGGTGAGCCGCGTCTCGGCTCCCTTTGTATCCCCGGGCTGCCACCGCGGCAGCCGCCCGAGGGACGGCGGCGGGGGCGGCGGCTCGGCTCTCAAGCCCGGAGCGGGCAGCGCCGGCACCCCCGCCCCGCCTCGCCCCGCCGGTGCCCTCACCTTGTCCCTGCGCCTCCCCGGGACGAAAGCAGGGCAGGAGAACGTGGAAGACGCCGAGCAGGAGGTTCATGGCCGCGGCCGCGCGGCAGTAGCCGCCGTGCTGCGGGAATCGCAGCCCCGCCATGCCGAGCCGCGCCGCGCCGAGCTGCGGCTGGGGCGGGGCGGGCGGCGGCGGGGGCGGCTCCGCGGGCACCGGGTACCGCCCCCGGCCGCAGCGCGGCTGCGCCCGCCCCGCCCCGCCGCGCACATGGCCCGGCAGCAACGCTGCAGCGCCCGGAGGCGGCCGAGCCAAGTCCCCCGCCAAGCAAGCGGGAGGCGGTGTGGAAAAGCCGAATCGGTTTTGTTACCTCAGCTGTGCGGTCGGACCGCGAGCTGCCCTACACCCCGCTGGCCCTTACGCCCCTGTGGGATGGCACCGCGCCGGGGGCGGGGCTCCCCGGTGGTTTTTAGAAACAAAAAAGCATGAAAAGTGCGAAGGGAAGAAACCAGGATGCCGCGCGAAGCGGGAGGGGAGAGCGCGGCGGGGAAGGCGAGGGGAAGACAATAAAAGTCCCCCCGATCTGGTGGTCCTATTGCAGATCACACTGAATCGTTAGGGCCGGAAGGGATCTCCGGACATTATCGAGTCCAAACCCCTGTCACGCCAGGGTCATCTGGAGCAGGTGACATAGGAACTCCTCCAGATGAGTTTTGAAGATCTCTGGCGACGGGGACAGAGGACTCCCCGATCTCCCTGGGCAGCCTCTTCCAGTGCCACCAATCTGGTTAATTTGCCTCAGTATTCCTTGACTGCTTGGCAGCACTGTATATTGAGGGTCACTGTTGCTATTCAGATCCGTTTCGGTCTTAAGCAACTCTTCAGGTGCCTGTTGGATCTCTCAGGGAATTACACGCTGCTTGTAAAACAGAAGTGTAGAACAGAGCCCAGAGACAGTTGTGAGGGTCACACGGTTTTAACATGCATCTCACATACCCTTCTAATTGCATTTAAAAGTCCCTTCTGCTTTAAAAATTTTTAAAAAAAAAAAAGCCTCCTCGAATGCTTAAATTGCAGGAAAAAACAGTTGTTAAACTAGTTCTGCAAACCTCGAGGAGAAAAATGAAGCAAATACTCTGCTAACAAGGTTTGCATAGCCACCAAATTGCATCTGGTTCTCCCCTTACAAATCGCACATAGTAACTCACACAAACACTGGCAGCATGAGACTTGGTCAGCAAAGGCTCATAAATAAAGCCTTTTGAAATGACAAAAAAAAAAAAAAAATTAGCCCTGAACTAAGACAACACATAGGACATTGGGGACCTTGGTCCCCAGCGGCAGTGGGTCACCTGCACAATGTCCTTTCTGCTCAGCGTTTGGAAAAGCTTTTCCCACTTGGAGGCCATTCACGTTTGACTGGAGGTGCAGGTGGGTCTACACAAAAGTGCTGACTCCCTTCCTAAGGGAGAAGACTTTGGCATTCGATGTTGCACAACTGCCGAAGCATAGCCAGCAGTGCAGCCTTGTCTTCTGCTCACATCCTCCTCTTTCTGTCTTCTCTTCCCTCTTTTTCCCTCCCTAATGGTTAGATAGGTCTTTTGTTTTCCATGCTGTCTCCCTGTGTCTTTAATCTCATTGCCTGGGCTTTCCCACACATGGGCAGAGGAACACAGGCACCCCTCCACCTGTGCCCCAGAGCACCTCAGGGCTTGCAGAGAAACACAGCCTTTCAAAATAGAAATGGTTGGATGTTCCTCTGTCAGCAAACACGTGTCTGTGCTTGGACAGATGCTTGAATACCTGCTTTAGAGAAAAAGAGAGTTACAATGGTGTAAACTTTATATGACAACCTCACCCAGGGGCTGCATGGCACCATGAACATGCTGTGCATTCAGTAGGGAACAGTTCCCATTACTTCTGTGACTGGTTCTAGCTGGAGTACCAGTTAGAGCTCTAGACTAATATTACTTTAACTTTCTAGCTTTTTCCTGACAAGTTTTTAAAACGTTGTGCCAATATGAGCTGATGATTTTTTGCCTGTCTAAAAGCCAACTGCATTTTCAGTGTCTGCAGGAAGGCATCTGGCTGGACACAGGTAGGGGTTTAGAGGGAAACTCCTAGACAGTCTTGGTTTAGCTAAGCAGGTTTAAAAATGTTAGGTGAGAGAGCTGGCCTGAGCTGTAGCCCAGGCCCCACGGGACCAGCCTCACCCTGGAAATGCTTCCCCCTTCCTCTGTGTAAAGTAAGGGTCATGTTTGCAGCTTTGGAAAGGGCTGGGGAGCAGGGGAAGTGAGGCTTTCTACAGTGGTGGTAGAGCCACTTCTACCAAGCAGCACAGCTAAACACTTTGCTTTCTGGAGGCTTTTTCAGCTGCAATGGGCAGGACTGCGAGGAAATCAGGGCCACAATGCAGATGTTGGCGATCACACGGGGATGTTACATGTTGTGTAACAGACATCAGATGGGAGCAGGCAGCCTAATTACATCACTGCTCTTGTGCCTCTGTGCATCCGTTTACCAGCAAAATATTCCTGGCACTGTTCCTCATGTGTGAGATGAGATATGTACCTGATGCCATGTACATGGAGATGCTCCTCAGTTAGCCCTGGGAATGTCACCAACCATTGAGAGCACAGAGAAGGACAGGACAGGGCAGGGCAGGGTGGGTGGGAAGAGCAGGAAAGAAGCAGAGAGGGAAGCTTTTCCTCCCAGGTAAGGCTGCAATCATGAGAAGGGATATTTGGGCTTCTCTAGGCTGAAACATCTGCATCTCTTGGTTTTGGTTGCTCAGACGGATACTCAAGAGCTCCGTGTCTCACACCACCCATTGCCCATTCTTCTCCTGGCCAGCTTGGCATGTGCCAGTCCCAACCTGCGCAGGGAGGATTTGCCTTGCTCTGCTGGCAGGGGCTGCGCTGCTCCTCCTCACCCACAGCGCTGCCTGCAGTGAGCAGGCATGTGACATGCAACCCTGCTCCATAGGCAGCTTGGGCATCCTTGACACCTTTTCTGGTTGTGTGCACATCAGCACCACCACCAGCAGCTTTCCGACCTACATTTAACACCTTCTTGCTGCCAGAGCTCCATTTTATTTAGAGCAACCTTGCTCCTCTAGTCACGCTGCAGACCCATGGGTGAGAAGGAGCTCGGCGTGAAAGGGGAAACAAAGGCTGCCGGCAAGTCCCCGCAGGCTCTCTTTGATGGGCTACCATGGTACTTTTTCTGTTCCTCAGAAATTACTGACTAATCTGGAGTGAATGCATTCACCCCACTCACCTGGCAAAGCAAACCACAGCTAAAATATTTGAATGAGGAACTTTTTTGGACAATGTGCTGGGAGGGCATGGTCTAGTTTGTGAATCTGGTGTGGTGGTAGCAGCCTCTGTTATCTGCAAATGTGACAGTGCTCTTCAAAGCTCACAGACCTATTGATGATGCTGTTTTCCAGCTAGAGGAGATTTTTTTTGAGGCTGTAGACATACTTAGTATTCATGCAGAACAAATCCCTGCACTGTCATACTTTAAAATCTTTGACTTGTTTTTTCAGGAGTAGGATGTGCTGCTGGAATATTTCTTTTTATTGTTTGCCTTGCCCTTGAACTACAAGGAAAAGGAGCTGAGTTTTACCTACAGTAGTCTGGAAATACTGCTGTAAACGTCTGCAAATCATAAAGCACACAGAAATTAATCCAGCCCTAAATGCCATTACAAATCCCCATTACTTGCAGCATGGGAATAGCTACTTGCCTTTCAAAAAAAAAGTGAGACTTTACAGAAACACTAGGCAAAATTAATTTCTGGGGGAACTGAGCCCAGCAGAAGTCTTTATAATATGCAATCATATCATTTGCAGCCAGGTATTGCACCATATGCAGTCAATGCTCAACATAAATTGACCATATTTAGGTATTTCCATTAGGTGCAGTTTGAGAGACAGTATGCACTGAAGGTGACATATTTTTCTTTTAAAAGCCCCAGGAAAGCGGTCAGCTCACTGTAGAGTGTTGCCTTCACCTTACCATCTCCAGCAAGGAAATTGGCAGTGACAAGCCCCACTGACATGAGCTGAGCTAAGCCCATCCTGGGGTCTGTGTCAGGCTCCAGTGGAGCTTAGGGCCTCTCCTCACCCTCCCCAGCGGCCTCTCTCCCTTGCCAAGTTCCTCTTTATCTGCCCCATGGCTATACATCCCCACACCCGCTCCACACACCCGGGGCCAGCCCTATCAGCAAGTGCAGCACTGGGCAGTCCCCCCTGATAAGGCTACAAATCCCAAAGAGAGATTGAGAGGTGATAACGCCTTGCCTTGGTCATCTCCTCACCCAGCTAGCTCATTCCTCCCCAAAGGGGCAGCCTTTCCTCAAACGCTCACTGCTGGGCCACCAGGCAGTTCACCAAGGCCTCAGTGCCACACAAGGAAAGCCAAGTCCTTCAAACCTGTAGAACTGTGTGCTCCTCAAAAGACCAGCTCACGGGTGAACTCACAGAGAGGGGGAAAAAAATTAGCGAGAGAGGACCTGGCAGGGTACAGCCATAAATGTCTGCTCGGTTGCCCGCGTGACAGGCGGAGATAAGCAGCCCTCCCTTTTCTCCCTGGCATTCGCCCCGCTGCGTTGCTTAGCCAGCCAGCGTTCTGGGAGCAGGCACTCTCCCTCCATCTCAATGTTTGTGTAACTCCCAGCAGAGCAGGGCTGCGATCTCCGCCGGGGCCCCTGAGCATCATTAGAATAATAAAACAGTACGGGAACAGGAGTTTCTCTCTCCCTTCTGGTGACAATTACTGCCATGCGCTCCACCACTGCGCGCTCCCCCCGCCCCCCCCTTCCTAGCAAAGATTCCTAGCGAAGATGGTGAGTGCAGCTCGAGCTGGGCTGAGCCTAATTCTTTTAAAGACGAATTCAGCCTGATAAGAGTGTCCGGGAGAAAGCCTGCCCTGACAGCGTAATTAAAGAAGTACAAATTGTTTCTAAAACCACGCGCTGGCAGAATTTTTACAATTAATGACCAGTTGTCACTGCCGGGGCTTGTCAGGGAGGAATCGCTCTCGTCTTACGCGCCCGATGTGGGTCAGCAGCCCATCCATCGCCTCTTTGAGGACGCGAAAGCGAAGAGGCAGCGGCACTGCCCCAATAAGCTGTTAATGACACCGCACTCATTACTGCGGATAACAAACATCTTGTTTCTAAGCAGAATTTTTGCCAGCTCGCTTTGACTTTCTAGGCTGTGATTAAACACAGACAGAAAAATAGGGTGCTTACCTGGCCTACTTTTTTTTTTTTTTTTTTTTTTTTTTTTCCATTTTCTCTCTTCTCATGCATTTTTGATTGAAAAAATCTGCACAGTAAAACAAGCGTCCATATGATCACACAGAAGGCTTGATGAACTAGGACAATATTAAGTTATTTCAATGGTGCAGCTTCTGAAATATTGACAAGAAAAGTAGTATGGTTAAGTGATCTATTAAAAAAAAGCTGCTTGCTCTGGAATCTCAAGTGTACATATATATATATATATCCCAGTATATAGATATATCGCCCAAACTCCTCTGTGTGTTGAAGTAGAAAGGATAGTCAATATTTTTATTTTAAAAAGCAATGTTACCATTGTGGTATCAATCAAATGCTAGGTAATTAAAAAAATATGCTGACATGCTCTGTCCCTTCCTTGCCCCGCTCTGCCTACATTTTTTAGCACATACACTGCATCCACTTGAAAGCATGGTGGATCCTTGCACACAGCAGGATTTTGCAGTCTCCTGCGGGACCCACCATGTTACAATAGCGTTCAAAGCTTTATAAGCTTCATTTAGTTTCAGCAAGCCTGTTGGAGCATTGTCTGTGCTTAAAGAGGCATTTAAAACTAAAGCGAAGCTTTGAAAGCTTCAGAGACAATGACGCTAGACTCCCTAAACCCATGAGTTCACTGCAGGGTTTGAAGTGATGGCATCATGTAGAAAACATGACACGCTGCTCTGAGAGCCTGGCAATACCTAGGCACAAAAGAGGAGGGGGAACAGAAAATCTGGGGTGCACACTGAGTTTCTACCACTGAAGGTCATGCCTGGACCACAGGGAAGAAAAGCATTATAAATTTTTTCCTGCCTTTGGGATTTGTACCTGTGCATATCTATTCTCTCATTCTGGAATGATCTCTAGGCCACTGCTATGTGTGTTTCTAAGCTGTCATGAATAAAAGAAAACAACAGCCAGAGCACACACAATAAAAACAAGGCATGATGCAGCAGCCATGCTTCTGCGAGATGTCTAGCTTTTGATCTAAGTGGTTTGCACATCCCTGGACTGTGTAAAAGACAGCATTTAATGCAGAATTACACTACTTACAAACTAAGGGAAAGAGAAGTAAAACAGGCATCAATAAAACTGTGGTTTCCCGAACAGGCACTCATTTTTCAATGTACAACCCTGCTTGTCACCATTTCTAGGCAAGGGCAAGCAATTTGTATAGCCACAGTGAGAATTTGCATTGGTAACATCTCAAGGTGAGAGGGAAAGATCCTCTTGCATCCCAATAATAAGCATCCACCCTACCCATGCCACCTCACTCAAGTGGTAAAGGTTACAGGTATTCTTGGGCTGCAGTGACATGAAGTCCCCATTATTAACTTGTCATGTTTCCCTGGCAAAACCCCTGGTGCTCTTGATCACCAGGGAAAATGACGAGGAGAGGGAGATCCCCACAAAAATAGCAATGATCCATGTAAAAGGAGCACCTTGTGGATCAAGTCAGATACAGGATACCCATAAGTAGATTGAAAAGACAGTCTATAGCAAGCAGGTGTAATAAATACCAGCTTTGTAAAAAAGCCATGGTGCCTGAGCAGGTTTAGAAATAAAACAGTAAAACAGGATTTCACAGCATGACAAATGCTGTTCAGTAATAGCTGGGCACACACCTCAGCAGCACTCATGGCTATGCCATGTCTCGCAGGTTGCATCTCATTCCTAAGACCACAGTATTGCAGGCAAAGCTTGATGGGCTGGAAAAGGACATGGCATGAGCCACGGCAGAGTTACCATGTGCTTAATTTTCAGTTTCAATAGCTGTAAAAGGTTTTAATGGGGGTAAAATGTAGTCTTATTTAACCTCAGTCCTCAGCCCAGTGGAGCCATCTTTCACTGCAATTGAAAATAATGAACATAAACTAGTTGGAGGCAGATAACGGGCATGGGAAATCTGAGCTCAAAGGGTTGAAGTTTGGACAAAGTGTAAAGCAACCAGAATCAGTTTAGTACCACAGTATGTCAGAAAAAAAGCATAACTGTCAAGAATGCAGCACTTCCACATGTGCAAATGCCCTTGAGGGAGGAAGATGCACTGATGACATTGAAAAAACATAGTGCAAAAGTAAAACATGTTTCAAAATACACTCAAATTGGAAACAGTACTGTTAGAAGCTTACTAAAACATAGTAAAATATTGCTGTAGCTCTTTTTTTCAACTTCTGAAATGTTACTATAACAAAAATAAACATGCTGATGAAATATAAGAGAACAGCAATGCCAAACTCCTGGAGAAGTGAATGGCAAATTTGCCAGAGCAGTGCAGCCCAGGATCCAATGTTAATGGGTCACAGATGTTCTCCTTTTACAAAAAGAAGTTGAATGTATTTACTTCTTTCATGATACCGGCCAGAGGGCAGTTAGGGGAGCAATTGGAAACCTGTAAGTTGCAGTTACTTGATTGAATAATCTGTTTGAAAAAAAGATGTTGCCGTGCAGAATTATCCTCCCCTCTCCACCACCTCCCTGCCAGTTTTGACAGCACATGAGAGTTTCACTTCCATCCAAATCTGAGAGGGAAATTTAGGTAACCCAGAACAACGTAATGTGCACAGTCTGTGAAGTACCAGGGATTTTTCAAGCCACAGACCTACAGCCACCCTTTTTGTTTTTACACACCCTAAGAACCCAGGGGTCCGGTTGCTGCTCAGTGTCAGAGCATCATGATCCATACACAGGTCAGGCTCTCCAACTGGAGCCAGGTTCCCTGCCTGCTGTGTGAGAGTTGCCATGAGGAGGTATCATCTCTGGGCATGGCCTGACTTCTCAGCTCACCTGTCTGCAGAAAACTTGTGTGGCTGCAGCCACCAGTTTCTCACCAAGTGTCCCCCCCAGCACCTAGCTCCTTCCTCCTTTAGGGAAAAGCCATAGTATAACAAAGGAGAAAATAAATCCCTCCCTGAGGACAAGGGGTGCTATTACAAAGCCTTCCTGACCACCCCAAAGCGCTGGCATTTAACAGCATTCATGTCAGGGCTGGTTTTAATGTGGGATGAGGAGAAGCACTGCCTTGCACTCAGGCTGCATGGGCAGCAGTGGCGTGGGTGACAGGGTACTTAGAGAAGTACAACTCAGACAACATGAGGAGAAGAAAGCAGATGGTTCCTATATTCAACCCACAGCATGAACAGTCCTTTCTGGATACCAACACTGCAGAGCAGTAAAATCCTAGGCAGGAGTTGAGTATCTCACGGCAGTTTTGCAATGCAGGGTACTGAAGTCCTCTCCAAGGGCCCAGCTCCATCACCACTGAAGTCAAACATCATGTGTAAATGTGGGATGCTTCTCCAGGGGTGGCAGGCATGGATGCCCAGTTACAGACAAGCTTTCCTCCAAGGCACAAAACATACATGAACCCCCACCCTGCTAACCTGGAGCTGAGTGGTACCCAAAGACAGCTCAGCCAAGGGTGGGCAGGCAATGCCTTGGCCTGGCACAGGGGCCACATGACTCCCCTCACCTGAAATGGTCTGGTTGCTGAAGGAGTCTCTGCAGAAGCCCTTGCCACATGGCAGACCTCAGAGCACCTTGGGGAGAAGGGAGACCCAGGATGTCCTGGGAAGAGCTGAAAGAGTAATTTTTTCTCTTATTCTTATTGCCAGGAATCAGCTTAGATATTTACAACTTTCTAATCCACTTTCAAATGCTGCCTAGAAAAGCAATGCAGAAAAACCAGGTGATCTGGACATTTTGAAGACTTATTTTATTTCTCAGAGAGCAATTTTAGGCTTGTTGGTTTCTTTTCACTGAACATCTGCAATTCCCTGCAACTGTAATCTCTATCATTGTCTTTTGAAAATGACACTTGTACAGCCTCCTTCCAAATAATTGCAGGAACTTTCTGTTCATTAGGGGAGCATATTTTCAATGCACAAGACTTCACCTCACAGCACCTCTGCCCTTTCCGCAGGGATGTGAAGGCATTCAGCTGCTCTACTGATATCCCAAGGGCTGTGGCCCTTTGCTCACCAGCTATTCCCAGTGGCATGGGACTCACAGCTGGACAGGAAGCAGTACAGCTCCTGCACAGTTTGGGTGAGAAGCCATGCACATTGTCAGCCACAGGAGCTGGATGCCTCATTCTCTGCCTGCTGTGCCAAAAATGTACTCTGCCAGGTGCCTGAAGGCCTTGCAGGGTTGCTTTTCAGAACTTATTATATATGCTGAGTGACATTCAAATGAAATGCAACTATGGTGCTCCTCTACAGGCCTTGATAAAACATCAGACCTCTGAAAACAACTCATCTGCCCTAGGAAATACATTTTGGTTATTGTAATGAATTACATTTTTATGTCCAAAATCTGTTTAGCTTCCAGCAAGAAATCAGATGTCTAGCATGAAATATTTCCTTAGATTCTGCCGTAACAGCTGTCTGGTGGCTGGATAAATGCACAAGGATAGACTTTCTTTAGGACACTGAAGACAGCCCTATAAAGAGGTTACCAATAGTAAGTTGTGTTTCTATGTAAAACTGTTATCCTTTTAACATTCAGAACTCCAGCTTTGCTCTCAGCTTTCTGAAGCATTATTCCTTATGCTGCTGACTGCACACTTGCACTTACATGTTTTCTTATTTTTTGGCTCAGTGGAGCAAGCAGTCAGCTTTTCCCTCATTCCTGAGGGATATCAGGTTACAACGAATGTTGTTCTGCTATTATACACTTACCCAGTGGCGTATTAAAAATGCATATTTTCCATTTGATTTTTTTTCTCCTTGCCAGAGTCAGGTTTAAGGCCACTTTTCTTCTCCCACTTGCTAGGTACTGTTAACAAGCTACTAGCTTATTCCCAGATGTAAAAAGGCAGGCAACAATACATGCCCTGTTTAACCTCAGCTGGGGACATCGCCCCTGCACCAGTTCATTTAAACTAAAGAAATTTACAGTGCATCCCTGCAGCTAAACTACTTTTGAGTGTATTAATTTTTGGAGAAGTAGGAGAAAGATGTACATATAGAGGCTGCCTAGTGATGGGCCAGGCTCCTGCAGCTGTGTGCATTCCTGCCCTGCCAATGCATGGCACAGGCTCCCATTGCAGGTCCCTGCTGGTGGGTGCCATGTCCCCCCTCTACCCTGCCCCTGTGCCACGTGGGAGCGAGCTAGCAAGTGAGAGGCCATGGATGAGCACTGCTGCTGAAGCTCTGGGGCACCTGGAGGGCCCTGTCACTTGCAGATTTGTTCCAACTTTGAGATCTATTCAGTCATTAAAATTGAGCAGCAAATTCAAAATAAATACAGCCAGAAATACAGCACAAGCTTGTTAGAGCTGTGTGCCTGTGGGACAGGGAATTTCCTTGCCCACCATTAATATTGCTCAGGTTAGCAATTTCATCTAAGTTCCAGAAGAATAAAATCAGGATAGAATCCCAGTGGATTGTTTGACTCCCCACAGGTGCTATCCAGCACTGCTCCAGCAGCCTGCAGCACCACACAGAACCCCTTATCTGACACGAGGAGAAGCCCAAATGCCACAGTGCCAACATGTGCCTGTGTTTTCCCTTTGGGTGCTTCCTGCTATGGAAGGGGGGTTCATCAACCCGACATTCCCAGGCCAAGGTACTGCAAATGTGGGGTAGCCCCAGTACCTCATTCTCAGTCTCCAAGCTCTTGATAACCAGCAGCACATATGTGTGCACTCATCAGTACGATAAAAACCCCAAAACCTTACCAACTGACTTTTTTTCCTGGTTCACAATTAGGTTAAAGACTTTGAATAATTAAGTAGAACTGATGCTAAGAATATTCTTTTACAGATATACTAGAAGCTGGTAGTATAGGAATCTCAAGAGGCAATTTAATCGCTATCATGTTTCCCTGAAACACCAAAAGGAGGGATGCAACTGTTTTTCCTACAGCAAAAAAAAGGTGAAAGGTTCAGCCTGAAAATATGTTTGTGGTCTGGTAATTGCCATGTGTAAAGAGCATGAACTAAAGGATTACACAGACAGAGAGGGACAGCAAATCATACAGATGTAAAAGCATGTTACCACTCAAGCTAAAGGAATACTCTTTAAAGGAATTATATTGTCTGTTGGCATATTTTATTTGCTCTTAATTGAGCATATCAAGAAAAAGATCACTACTCAATGCAGACTTCTGATTTGGTGCCTCAGTGCTTGGATTCTTCTGTGGCCATACAATTATGGATGATCAAAATCAATTAAATGCATTTGCTAAGTAATCACCTTAGCAACAGGAAAAAAAAAAAGTCATAGGAGAAAATGTTCTGAAATTATTTATATATTTCTATTCTAATATGACATACTAGAGGAGGACAGGCCGATATTTTTAAAAGGTTTTTTTTTTGTGCAAGTAACCAGAAAAACATGAAGTAAAAAGCCAGAATCTTATATTCCCCACGATTCATAGTCCTAAGAACCAGAGGTTAGGAGTTTGTTTGCATGGACATACTCAAACTCCACCCACAAAAGGACACATCTAGGTTTTACGTCAACTCATCAGTCTTCCTAAGCTTTATCCAAATCTAAGCATCCAATACTACCCACCTGGGAAAAATTCAAAATATTTTCTTTATTATAGTTAGCAGGACAAGCACATGAAAACAGAGGATGCTTGATGCAACTTTCTCAAGGAAAAGAATGCAAACTCACCTCCAAGTCTCCCGGGAAACACTCACATTCCAATCAAGAAAACATGGGGAAAAGCATAATGGATTAAACTTGAAATCTGGTTCATTTCAATTTCTGCTTTAAGTAGTTGAAGGTTATGCATTCAGCTTTCAAAAAATGTGGATGAGACTGATGCTTAAACTGAAAAAGTACACGAGACTACTGTCAACTCCAAAAACAGTTATGCCGCCACAAAAAAATCTACTGCTGTTCAGACCTCAAATCTTGTCCAATGTATTTTGGGCTCTAGAAATAGTAGTAAGCAAAATGACATTCATCTAGTTTTCATATTCCTGCTATATTCAGAACCAAGCTCAATTGCTCCTGCAGTAAAGGATGATTTATAATCCTGCTGTCCTTAACAACAGAAAAATGTATCTATTATCTATTTTAATCTGCTAGGGAAGAGACCTGAGACTAACTTACACAGATTTTTAGGCTTCCAGTGATTTCAGTAGAACTTGATCTCCTGAAAAGCTCTGAAGAGACACAGATGCCCAAATGCCTCGCATGGCATTTAGCAAAGCTATACTCTGAACCAGGGAGATCCAGGCATATGTTAAAAAATGTTCAATAACCTGCCTGAGGGCCAGAAGTAAAAGATGCTGTATTGTGCTTAAAGCATAACAGGAAAACTTCAGCTGAGAAACTGCACTGTGGGGTAAGATCTTTCCCTATGTTTGCAGGTAAGACAGAGGTATAAGAAAAAAAAAATTAAATTAGCAAGACTTGGTTTTGGTGCTCATGGAAAGATATGTTCAGGCCAGTCCCTTCCATAGGCCAGGCTGCAATGCAACTGTACTTGAAGTGGCATTTGACTGAAGCACATTTTCCACAAAAGCTGTTCAGTCTCAAAGCCCCCAGTGCAGCAGAGAGGCTCCTATTCCCCACAGCGAGCTAAAGCTAAAGCTGCCTCTTCTGTCTCGTTTTGACACTGACAGCGGTTCCTGCAGCAAGACATTACAACACATGCAGGGTTCAAGGCTTGTTTGCAGAGTCTCTGCATGACTGATCTCTCAGCAATCCCACGTTTTCCTCAAGAGAAGCTCCACACTGTACCACAGATCACTGGGCCCTGCCTTGGCATCCAGTGCTCTGGCTGAAAGGCATCCTGAGGCTGAGCTATAAAAACAAGTCAGCAATAAAAAGGGAAAGGTGAGAAGCTCGATATACAGCAGCATCCTGCATTACACAGCCTCCTAGACCTGCTGCAGAGAGCACTCCAGCTAAGTTATTCTATTTTCATAAAAATCAGGTGCAGTTCAAGAAGCTTTAGCCAGAAGGTTAAGATAGAAGCCACATGCCAAGGAATTCTGGAGCACAAACGTCACTGATTTTTATCTCTGAAGCAAAAAGTAATGATTTAAACTCGAAA
Source organism: Brachypodius melanocephalos (assembly GCA_013398615.1). Taxonomy (NCBI): domain Eukaryota; kingdom Metazoa; phylum Chordata; class Aves; order Passeriformes; family Pycnonotidae; genus Brachypodius; species Brachypodius melanocephalos. Next base: position 21,568,059 of record VZSR01003049.1, read on the forward strand.
GGCAGAAAGGAGTGGAAGAAGGAAATTGTAGGGGTGAAACCTTGAGCACACTTGGTGGAGGTGAATGGAGATAAGAATCCTGATTCCCTAGAGGCAAACAGGGTTCAAGGAAAAAGGGGATTTTACTGAGCAGAGGATGCCTAAAAAGGAAATTATTTTCCTCCTTTTCATCGACAGAAAGATTGTTCCAGTGACAGAGTTACCATGGAAACCAATTTTGAGAATAACAAGAAAGCATTTATGGAGCTTATTTTAAAGGATGGTGAACCATCAGCATCCCATTCCCCTAACTGAACTGATAACCTGACCAGATGACCCACAGAACTAAAACAACACATTTTAAAGTGGCATGGAATGGCAGTGCTAAATGGAACAGTCCCAGCTTCCTACTGCTGTGTTTTTATGACCTTCAAAGCTATGGATATGGGGCTCAAAACTTTCTCCCAGGACACAGCTTTAGCCAGGTTGACTGGCACCCCATCTCTGCTCAAGTTACTTCATTCAGGCTGTCATTTTCTTCTGTGTCATTCAGTTCTACTATGAAAAAAGGTGGTTTTTCCCCAGAAACTGAAAATTTCCCCCGGACTTAAAATTCAGTTGTCAAATGTAAGGGCACATGGGACTGGCTGGATCTAGGAGGGCAGCACTCTTGGTGCCTTTACGAAGATTTTGCTTATTCTTGTGGCTGCTGCACTGACAGGGCACACTGAGAAATGCCTGCTACCCAAGGTACTGGAGGGAGGAGAAATCCCTAGGGTCTCTCTCAACACCTTGTTAAAATGTTGACTTCAGAGTAGAAGTCATGAGGCCTTTTTCTTCCACTCATCTTCAGTCTTTGGTCTGCTTTGCTTTTTCTTTATATTTTACTTTTATTGCTTCTCCTTGCACTATGAAGGCTGAGGGATGGGAGCCTGGCCACAGACTTGAAAAGAGAAATAAATGAGTGTGACCTCTAAAATAAAGGGAATAAGGTTCTACTGGCACTGCCACAAGTACTTTTCATGGAAGGCTATCAAGAGCTTTCCAACTTCCCAGACAGGAGGCTGTTCTCTGCACACAAGCAGCCAAGGAGCAGTATCTCTGCTCACAGCCACCTGCAGCATCGGAGAACAACCTCGCTGCCCTGACTCCCGGGCCAGCCTCTAACGGCTCAAGCCCAAGATAAGATGACACCTGTCAGGTGGAGCAAAGACAAGAGGCAAACCCCAGGCTTGATGAGAAAATGCATTCACTTGATCAGATCTAGATGCTTTTTGAAGTACTCAGAAATCAAGCAAGCTCTAAGGACTTTACTGCAGAAATGTTTCTTTTTGTCAAGAAGGCAGAACCTTCTGAGCAGAATTATTCTCTGCTGGCTTCCTGGCAAACTTCTTTAATTTTGGTAAAAGCTAAGGCCATGTTTCCTACTATCACTGCTGTTGTTTGTACAAGAGGTGACAGAACTGTGCAATTAGCATTGGCATGGTGTATGAAACTAAAGCCTCTGAAATACGTTACCTTGAAAAAAAATACATGATAAATTACAGACAGCTTGACATCAAAGGGTTTCTTTCAGTAACTCCATAATGCACCTGCAAGCCTGGTCCTCTGATTTTTTTTTTAAATTTAATTGTAAATTATTGCTTACACTACTGCATACTACTTTATGACGCAAAAGCACCTATATTAGAGCATGACTATTCACCACTCACTTGCCAAGATAAGGATTTGTTAGCATAAATCTGTCAAAAATAAATCTGTCTAGAAGAGCAGAGAGGGGAACTACTATCAAAGGTGGATATAAGCATAGATTTAACTTGTACTGTTTCAGCAGTGAAACATCTTTCTTGCCATAATTGAGGATGGAGAGATAGTAGGCAATAACAGTAACAGTAAAGGGCAAAAAAAAAACCTTTGTAAAAACGCATTTCTATTGTTTTTCTATCTGCTCCCTATCAAAAGCTGGATGATGCAGCTGGTGAGTTGGTATAAAAAATCAAGTCAGGAATCAATGCTTTTCATTTATGGTTTTCTGATTTGGGAAGTTGGTTCAAACCAGAGGTCAGAAAATGTCCAATCTGTTGGCTCAAGACTGACAAGGCAAACGTCTCGAAAGAACCAAAAATTTGACATTAAATTCCCTTTTTTCATTTCCCCACATTCCTAGCCAGTTATCAGTCAAATCTGTGCTTCAGTAAAGGTTAATTAACAGAAAATTCTCTCAGTTCCAGTAACTAGCATAAGCACTGAGGAAAAAATAAGGATGAAAACACACAACACGAAAACGCAGATTTTAGATCATGCCTTCTTAAAACAGTGAAGACATATTTCCTACCCAGACATGCATAGTTCTCCTAGGTTTGTACAGTCTTCTGATTTAAACAGCTTATGACAAGGAAAGGGCTCCTAGACATTTTTGTTGATGAATAAAAAGACAGCTTCAACAATGTGGTATTCAATTTTGAACATAACATTTTAAATTGAAGTTTTGATTGTGAATCTATTTTCATTTTTACCACCTCCAATCTAAGGTGACTTGTATAAACACTTAACCTGAAAGTACCAGAAAAGTTGATGGATTACAAAGATGGATTTGAAGCTGCTTTGTTCAATGCTTTGAAAAAAAAAAAAATCACTCATTTGCTGAACCTCTGGATGGGAGTTATACCAAAAATGGAATACCTTGTCCAGGCTTCCTGCCTTTCACCAGATGATGTAGAGACTGTTGTTCTGGAGCACTTGGTATAACTTTCTTCACTGTTATTTTTTACATATTCTTTTCAGACAGGTACAGTATCAATGGCCACAAGAATAATAAACAGGTCTGCTGCAGAGCCTTGATCTTTTTAATCACTGACCTCAGGAGCTGACTGACTTTTAAAAACATAGAGAGGAGCATATTGCCTAGAATATATTTCAAGAGAAAACAAAACAAAACAAAAACAAAACCCAAAAAGCCCCCCCAAAAAACAAAACAAAACAAAAAACCCCAAAACCCACAGAAGAATACATTTTATTATGATGATTAATTGATGTCCATGCAAAAAAAAATTAATCAAAAAGCATTTCTGCCACTGGGAGTATGTCTTTGACCAAGTACAGCATAACAAGGAATAAAAAATCTGATTAGATAATTAATTTTTCTGAAAAACTGAAAACAAAGTATGAAAATTTGACTTTCATCTTCCTTGAAAAATCTTCGAGAATGACAGGATCAGACAGAGGCATTACTTCACATGGCTAATAATGATAATGCAAGAAAGCATGTGATTGACTTTTTTACTCTCCTTTTTGTCTTAGCAGGAAGGGAAAGAGAGAAAACATGATCATTTTTCCCACTGTAGACTGCAAAATAAGAAGTTTTGGGGGTTCTTTTTTGTTTTTTTTTGTTTTTTTCATCTCAACATAAAATCCCATCTCCAGAATGCCAGTGAGGTACAGCCTGAAGGAAGGTGATATGATCAAAGGTGTCCAGGGAAAGAGGGGGAGTCCTGTAAGACATGGCTTCAGTATGCAGATGGTAACTCAGGTCCTTTTCAATTCAAACACAACTTCTTCCATCACTGGCTTTCTCTAAAAGTCATAATTTTAAACAGCTTTTCCTTTCAGCAGCACAGCTGAAGTTCATCATCTCAACTTGAAACGAGGTGCCCCTTGGACAGGTTACAGGATTTACTTTAGCACTGGGTTGCCAGATCAGTAAGGGTTTTTTGAAACAAAAGAGATGGAGTATAGTTTAAGATTTTCATTTGGAAAGGCTCACAGTTTCTCAGAATAACTTGGGTTTTCATCAAATACTAGAAACAGAAAATTGCCCATCAGGTTTTGCTTGATAACTGTTCTTTATAAATACTTCAGTGGGAACTTATTTTTGTAAGGAAATTTTTTCTAATTAGGTTAGGTATGACCACCACATAGCATAAAAACTGTTCATTCATTTGTGAGGCGCTATAAAAAGAGTCTGAAGTGGTACTGAGAAGTTCAGTGGTGCGTGTGGTGGTGTTCACAGACCTTTTTGCTCCCTGTTCTTGACATGCAACCTTCTGTGCATACAGTTCAAAGAGACAAGTCTAACACGGAGAGAGATGCTTTCCTTCCCGTATGCCTGTGCACTGGAAGGTGTGTGTGATGACAGCAGTGTCAGCAGGAGGAGGAGTAAGACAGACAACCATCTGTACAGACTGCAGTGCTTCGTTTCTTCAGCCTACGTGGCTGCTACAAGCAGATCTAAAAGGGAAATGACAGTGAAGGGGTGGAAAACGCAAACGGGCAAGGAGAAAAAGAAGCTGAAGAGAAAGGCTATCCTTGCTGTGAAGGCAGACTCCTTATGCACAAGAATATTTACACAGGAACTGTGTCTAGCTGGCAGTTAATTGCTGCCATCATGGAAGAACCCAGTCACTTGTGTGTGGTACCAAGGATTAGCTGACAACTTCACTTGTTGAAGTCACCTGTTCCTTCCCACTGAAAGGATGCACACACCACCCCATCTGAGCCCCAGCAATGCTGCCAGACCCTCACATAATATTCCATCACTATCTTTGACATCTTTCCTTCCTCCTCCCACCCCCAGAATGCTCTACCCCTTCTCAGGTCCAAAAAGTGGTAGGTGGGAAAGGGAAAGCCTGTACTTATCAGGCAGGCAGCCAAACACAACAGATAAATTATAAGCTTGTACCAGAGCTCCTCAGAGTAAACTTAGCTGAAATCACTGGGCAATTTAAGAACAGTGGGAGGGAATAGGAGAAGATAAATGACAGAAAAATATGACCATACAAACATCACCTCTAAAAGAAACAAGGTAAAAATAAGCACCAACCAGATCACCTGACTGGTGGAAACATGCCTGGGTGACAGGACTCTCTAAGGAGTTCTTGCACTGAAGTTCTTAGTCACCATCAAAAACAAACTGGGTTACTTTCCCCCATTCTCCCAAGAAGTTTCAGTTCCACCTGTCACATGATTACAGCATCACTGTGCCATTTGCGTCAGAGCCTGGATTTTCCCTTTTAAAACACCCCCAAACAGCAATGACATTTTACATGATGCATTAATGAAAGGCTTAGCACCTGACTTGTGTCAAAACCTAAACCTTTGTGACTGTTAACATTTAACACTCTGCAAGTACCATAAAGAGAGTCCCAGAGTTGATGCTTAGTGTTGTACAGAGAATATGGATGGATAGCAAGTTGAAAGACAAGGAAGAATGGGATGTTTCAGAGCAGATATAATCAGCAACTTTCTTTAAATAAGGTTTCCTAGCAGATCAGGTAGACATGAATATTTTCTCCTGCATCCTCACAGTGGCCAATCAACATCAGTCCCAAAGAGCAGGCCTATGCAACACCTCAGCCTAGTACTGTAAAGATAAACTCCTCATGAGATTTTGAAAAGCTGGACCTGATACTGTTCCTGGTACTGTTCAGAGCTACAGACTGCTAAAAACAGCTTTGATTTTCACCCACTGCACTAGTAACTGCTTTAATTATAAACCTGAATTGTAGTAAGGGCCTCCTGACATAGCTGTAACAGTTGAAAACATTTACCTTACATGGGCAAAAAAACCTATAGGGCACAAGAATGAAAGAGGAAAGAGGAAGACATATACATAAAATAGCTGTGACATAACCACAAGAGTAACAGTAGGAGTAAGCATTTAAAGTCCATTGTTTTCTTGTTAGATTCTTCAGAAATATTTCAGATTCTTCAGAAATATTTCAGATTCTATCTCAAGAAAACTCTGAAAATATAATTTGGGACAAAAATCAGCTTGAGTGTTTTCATTTTTGCTATAGGCTAATAGCAAAAAAATTCTCAGAAAGAAAATGAGTTTAACTGACTGTTACTGACTTCTAACTCAGCAGGAGACAAAAGTCCCAGCTTCTCCTAAAAACTGAAGTGAACACAAATCTCAAACCACACAATCCTACATGGTTTCCTATTGTGGGATTTAGCAGTCTGCTGCATATCTTTTTAAGAAGGAAAGCTTCCAAAAGTGAGCATATGCAGCAGGCTCAAAGTATCTTGGAATATACAAGACACACAAATTGTCTCTTTTTCTCTCAGAAGGGATCTGGCTTTACTTTTCCTGTTGAAATTCACCTATGCTAAAAATCCAGAATCACAAAAAGGTAGCAGAAAATAAATCTTCTACTAGAGGAGTAGAAAATTCCACTAGAGGAGTAATAATCAGTTCCTGTTAACACATTACCTCTTCCATTCTTTAGCTGAGAAATTTCTGTTCTGACTGTTCTAAAATTGTGTCCTTACAGAAGCAGACATATTCTCCCTCCAGGTTTGCTAACCAACACCAGGAGACAGAACAGAAAATAAAGTACAATGGTATGTCTACATCTGTTCTGTACCTGTAAAACAAACCCAAAACTCTTGAGAAAATTACTTTGCTAGAAATTCTCTGCAATTGAACTACCTAAGTTTTTTGTCCAAAGCATAATGGCTGTGTTTGACATTTTTTAAAGCCAGTTCATTCTGGTTGACTGTAGTATCTCTGGACAAATCTACCTCAAGTACAGTTATTTAGATAGTATTTACTACATTTGGAGGTTTTATTACAGCCCACAATGCTTTTACCCTACAGACAGGAAGCCACAATATTGCAGCTGAACTTGCATAGCTGGTCATCTTCGTTTCCCTCTTGAATTTGGAAAGTAGTCAAAGCAGTAAAGTCAGTAAGAAACCCTCATCCCCAAAGGTACCAGAGGAAGTCTTGGTGCACAAGCTGCTACAGACCAGAAATTACCTGAGGATCCTCGACAAGTAGAAGGTCAGCCACATGATGGTTAGAATCAAAGGCAAAAACCATGAGTAAGTTAATGTGCTCAATGTTTCTTCATACAAACAAGCCTTTTGAGTCATCATCATCTCTACTGTATGGCAGTTTGGTGCTCTTGAACACGAATGTGCCAAGGAGCTTCTCACACCTGTTAGGTGGTACAGAAAAGTCACAGAAAAATCCAAACGTTTAGCAAAACCAAAAAAAAGACTTGAGAGAGATCTCCTACAAAGAACACAAAAAGCTTGCCTCTTTACTGTTTCACAGCACAAAATCCAAGAACAACCCAACCACCCAAGCTACAGGTGCATCAGTAGTTTGGTTTGGCACCAGCAGGGAGCTTTGCTGCACAGCCCCCCCTTCCTGGGGCAAAAGTCAGGCCTGGTAAGGAACACCCCAGTACTGCACTCAGCTCAGTGCCACCTGCTTGCCTTATGCCTTTGCCAGTCAGCAGCTGTACTCAGTGTTCAATATTGGACATATTAGCAATAAAGTCCTTCCAAACACAGAAAAGGCATCATCTCCATCGCAATTTTAAGCATAATGGCATTTTCCTGTGCCAGGCATCCCATACATTTTCCTTAGGCAATGGATAGCTTGCTACACTATCCCTATGAGGGGAAAATCTTCCACCCGCTATCTTCCCAGTAGCTTTGCTGTCTTCATAGACATGAGATGACAATAGCCAGGGGCATACCTGAAATCCTTGGATTTTAACATCCACTGAACTGCTAGGAAACTTTTTAATTGGCAAGGTCACAGGAGACAGATTTCTGGGCACATCTCCAGCTAAATGCCACCTTTTCAGCAATGCTCTCTCATCAGATGTTACATAAAAGGCAGACAGACACTTTTCAATGATAGCTTGCAGCAGGCCTACCTGCCTCCTAAAGGTAAAGCTTAAATCCTCCAGAGCTGTAGAGCAGAAATGCCATCTTGCAATCCACAGCTGTGGAAGGTGAACACCAGTCTCCACTGCCCACCTCTTGCTGTAACCATGCACTGATCAGAACTAGAAACCAGAAGCTGATACAAAGTGAGGTGCTTTAGAAATTTCACCAAACAAAGATGAAGAGCTTTTAATTTGTTATTATTTTGGCTGGCTGTGCTTTTAACCTGAAATTGAAAAATGAGCATAAACCCAAAAATGCTCAGTTTTTAACAGCAAATTGAATTCAGTCTGTCACACCCCAGATGAACATCCTAAATTTTGGTGCCACAGTGGTGTGAAAGGATGGATGCTCTTTGCTCCCTCTTCTGTGCAGATACACTCTTGACCAAATCAGCTTTCTCAGCATCAAATCCAATATATTTTCTGGAAGAGATTCAGCTCTGTTGAACTAGTATTTTCCAACAACAAATATTATTTTGTCACTAAATTTACAAGCAGTTCTAGCAACACAATAAAAAATTACCTGGAACCAGACCTCAGCCTTTCCATTCACCTCCTTACTGTCTCACTGTTTTCCATTAATGGATTATGCCTCTTTTCTATTTCATTGGTAAGATGAGGGAAAAATTCATCCTATTCCATATTGTTCTCTGTTATTACCACTCCAAAGCCTTCAGCATGTTTAAACATAAATCCCTGGAGCTTCTAGCCCTTAGTACTTACTTACCCAGTTAAGCAAAGGAAGAGTTAAATCCAGTCTCAAAACGATGTAATAATTATTCCCTGTAACTTCTGTCCATTCAAAGTCTGTCTCACAGAAGAAACCAAGATATTTACTATCTACAGAGTACAAGAAAAAAAACTGCAACAAGTATTTTTAGTATTTTATTAACTTTAACAAAACCAGCAAATAACGGGTGGTCACCTGTTTGGAGAGGATTCACATTTTAATGGCAGCTATGAATATATAACAAACTATGTACAACTGTGTCAGCCACCAACTGAAAACTAATCAATGTAATCCAAATCTTCTGGGATTCCAAAACCTTTATCTATTCTGCTCTCTTCAAATCCAAATTTACGCTTGGCCCAAGACTTTATTGAAAAGATATTATCTGTAAACAGAATGAAAACATTAATTTTGAGCACTTAGGAAAGCATGAATTACAGTCTCAGCTACAACAAAATATTTCCATTTGCAGTATTTCCTGTGTGTATGAAAAAAGTACATAGTGGGGAATATCATTATTAAGTAGATTTAGAACAGAAAACACAAGGCTTTTGTTAATAACCTCAAAAAAAAAAAGAAACCATTTACTTAGCACTGAATAAAAATATGTTATCTTTATCTTTTCTTCCTCCTCTTTTACAAGGAGATTGAAAGCTACAATTACAGTGTAAGCCTGTTATAGTGATGAGGTAAGTGTGAATATGCATAGTAAGTATTTTATAGGTCCTTCTTCAACTAGACACCTACCTATGTGACTGTCTACAGCTACAAAAATTGGATTTAAATTAACTATAAGGCCCTTTCTAGCCCTGTGTGTTTGTTCAGACACTGCATTTTTTGAAAGTTAAAAAAAAGATATTCAAGAAGCTTTATTTTAGTCAGCACTTCTCTTTTAGCATCACATTACTTTAACATATACATTTTGTTCAACTTAACATAATTTTTCACTGCAGCATTTACTGAAACTCATTACATCATTTTTAACACCCATAAATTGCAGCATTCCTTAAGAGAGGAAGTACTCCCTGTCTCTGCACAGCTTAGAGATATTTTTCTTTTCTTTAACCATCACACATTTGGTTTTAAAACTGTCTCTTCAGAAAAAAAATATGCTGCAGCATATAACCAAATTGTCTAATTAAATAGCAAAGTACTTTCTACAGGCTGAAGCACAGTTCCTTTACCTCACTCGAGGCCTTGAGAACAGCCTGTCATCAACAGCAGAAAGCCCTGACAACTCCCAGAAGTTATTTTTAAATTCATAATTTTATTTCCCCATATGCAGTAAACAACCCAGATATAAAATAATAGTCCAAAGACTATGACAATGATATCCTGCTGCACTTGGCACAACCAATGATAGCAAGCAGTCCATCAGTAGATCTATTCTAGACAAGAAATTATAAAAAATATTCTAAATCATTTTAAAAACCATAGAGACATATAAACTGCTTGCTTTGCAAAATGGAAATGAATACAGCAAAGCTAAGCAACAACAGAAAATTGACTTAAACTTCCATATGAATGTCATCACAGTAATATTCCTTAAAACTATGCATCATTCTACCTGTCAAAACTGATCAATTAGTTTGAGAAATACCTACTTTGTATCGGCATCCATCACATGGCAGCAGCAATAAGATTCCCCAAAACATTCTACTCGTTAGAAAGAAATGAGCATTCAGAATAAAATTAAACTTTCTGAATACCTAGTCATCACCATTTCCAGTCTCTATTGCTTTCCTTAGGAGATTTTAACTCATCCAAGCAAACAAGTTGCAGGATTTAACACAGTGTACAACACACAGCACCAGAAGGACAAATCTGTTACAGCACATACAGTACACTCAGTACATGTATGAAGTACGCTCAGTAACTAAACAGAGGTGTATTCTTTTTGTTGAATCATAATAGTTTTACAAGTAAAATAAATTTATAATAATAATTTATAATTATTATATAATATAATTATAATTACAATATAATTATTATAATAATTTATTTTACTTGTAAATAATAGCTTTACACGTAAAACGTTTTCATAAGTGAGGACTATCCTATGTCAAGTCCTAATCAAATATAAAGTTCTTAACACTGAGTACGTCTTTTACTGAAACAGCTCTAGTCTGAAGCTGTGTCACTGCAATACACACCAGTCCATCTGTTGGCTGCCTCCTTGGCCACTTGGTTTGTTTGGCCTGAAACAGAGAAAAACACCAACAACAATAAAAGCATACATCACAGTAAAATCATCACAAAGTTTCAAGGTACAGAGACTGAATTTTTATTGATGTCATTTTTATGGAACCGCACAATTTAAGGAAGTTATTCTACTGCTTCCAAACACTTCTTTTACACTTTTAAGGTTCCAGCAAGCATAAAGCTAGGTTAAAGAAAAAGATGAACAAAGAGCATAAAAGATACCATATGAATAACTATAAGTTTTTAAAATGTATTTTAAAATAAAATAACCCCAGTTTGGCTTGCCTAGGGGCTTAATTTTCTTCACCAAGATTGGAACTGGATACATGGCCTGAAGATACCAGACGCAATAGAGATAGATAATATTTCATAATCCTCTCTATATATACATAAACCATCACATGGGTATGCATGACTCTACAGATAAGAAAAATGACAGGGCAGCAGTCTATCATATCAATCCAGATGTTTATCATACAGCTCTGGAATGTCTCCCAAGCTTTGAGAAACCCCTCAATGAAATTAAGACAAAATAATGTTTCTGGCTATTAAACTTGGCTTATGTCCCTTAATACCATTCCACAACTAAACACATAACAGTAAATTACCATTACTACCAACAGGTTTTGTATAGTTTCCATGAGACAAAACAATCAAGGAGAATTCCTCTTAGATCACCTTGCTCCCATTAAAGGAAGAACTGAATTGAATCAAGCAGGTCAGGTTGTAACGTGGGAATTTATCAGAATCATTCTGGTTCTCACGCCTACGTAACTTTGTTATTCCCAGTCAGTCTTGTTAGCACTTGCATGATAATACTCATTTGAATGGTCAGCATTAAACTTGTCTCCAGGGTACTGAGATGTGGATACATGATGGGTATCCACTGCTATGCACACTACACTTTAAGTAAAATTAAATTATGTTGAAAAATTATCTGCTAGCACACAGGAAGGGAAGTGCTCATTATTCCAACCTTAATACTCCTGTAATGGATATAAAAAATGTTTACATAGGAGTAATATACTATTTCAAAACCAATATAGTTTCTAAAAATGGCCTACAATTAGAAAGTTTGAGCACAACACAAAGAAGAGCAAAAAAGATGAGCAAAAAACTGAGTGGGAGAGAAAATGGCATTTTTGCTTGCTTGCATGCATCAGAAATTCAAGTTGTTTGTAGCCTGAGAGAGATGTCTCTTATTTCCTCTGCTGCCATCCCCACTTGTTCAGTTCCACAACTGGCAGCACTGACAACTTAGTTGCAGTTAATGGCATTTGGAACTGTACCTAAGCTAACCCTATTTAAAGCCAGTCTGTAGAGTAAGAACTTCCACTCGTCAAGACTTTAAATGTGTGACCTACAATACTTCCCTCAGCATTTTTCTCAAATTCTACCATAAAACTTGACAGCTGTATTTGACTCCAAGTAATGAAGTTTGAAATGAAGTGGGGTAAAGTGGGATGGCATTCAACTCAATGGATCCAGAGCTGTGAGGTGACAGCATCCTGGTGGTGGGGGAGCCAACCTATTCCACAGCACCTGCAAGGTCTCAGCAGAAAGCTCAGCTTTGCTGAAAGCAGCTGACCAGCTTTACAGTGGCAGCACAGTGCACTGACATCCAGCAAACACTGCTCATGTGTGTCAAAATGTACACATGTGATCACATGTTCAGAAAATGTGAATTCACACCTCTGTCAAAGAAAAGGCTGAGGTGACAACAGACATAGGCTGGACAACAAGTTAGAATGGCAGTCACTGCCTTAAACTGAGTTGTGGCTAGAAATGAGAACATGGTAGTGAGAACAAGAAGCTATGATGGGGAAATCACATTATAGATATGGATAGATAGGGAGACAGACATAGAATCCCCAGTGTCTCATGGCTACAGGTGACCATTTAGCTATCTGAAGGCAAGACTTAAGTCCCTTGTGATCAGTCTTAAGTCTTGCTTATTATCCCACTGCATGATCTTGTGTGTCTGCTGCAACCAATATCATGCCTAAGAAAGGAACAAGAGACAGGCTTGGATAGTTATGGACCTTCATCTCCTGAAGACACCAACTACATCTGCATCATTGCCTCCAACTCCATCACAAGAACTGACAGAAATTAAATCTGCACCTTCACTACTTTCTGGAACTCTTTCAAAAATAGTTGCTTGTTGGGACTTTCACTGGTTGCATCACCTGTATGTATACATGCATGGAGGATGAGGGAAAGCATGACTAGTAAAGCAGACACCCCCCAGACACACCTACTTCGTGTATGGGTGTAACCAACTCAAAGTCATGCTACTTCTGACTGCCTGCTCTCTAGCTCCAGGGGATCACACAGCCAGGCTGGTTTCTAGATGGCACTGAAAAAGAAAACTCAAGATCTAAAAACAGCAGTAGCATGGGAACTCAAAAATATACACTCCAAAGCAGAATCAGAACACCGACTGTGTGAAACTGTAAAAAAGAGAAATTCAAACACAGCATTAAGAGCAACTGGCTAATTGCCAAAACCATCACAACTATGGAGTCCTAAATTTGGCTGGAGTCCTTCTGATCCTCCTGCTCACCAGACCTGCTCTAACTGAACTTGATTTTTGGCAGCTACTAAACAGTGTTCCAGTACTGAACCTGCACAAGACAATGAAAAGCCAAATATGCAGTAGAGGTGAGCAATAGAGGAGGCAATGTTTTCCAGATGCTTCCAGATGTTCTCATTATCATAAAGCTCTAGTTACAGTCGGTATCTATACATCTGGATATAGGCTGTCAGTACATGTAATTGCTGTCTGGAAACTGCAAAACAATCCACTTGTTCTGGACATTACATATTTATTTCACCTATTTGTGTCACAATGCATCAATAGACTTTTGCACTCCCATGCCTGCAGGATACAAGTCATTTATTTGGTTGAGGCACATACCTGTATCCCCTGCTGACTAGTTTCAGGCACATTTGGCATTTTCTAAGAAAGAAAATGAAAACTTGCATTTTTGTCTCCAAAACGGAACAAAAGCAACAACTGTATGTACAGCAATGCAAGGCCCAGGAGCAGCAAGACTTGAAGTGCTGGTCTGTTATGTCAGCAAAACACAGCTGGAAAAGTGCCCGAAACAGTGAAAAGCTACAGGACAGAGTTATTTTGACCAGCCCTCATTAAAGGGTTTTTTCCCTCTCGATCTCAAGTATCTCTGGAGAAGTGCAGGGAACCCAAAAGGTCCAGATTCTGGGAGCTGAACCATTATCCCAAGCATCTGTGATTGTCCTTATCACAGGGACAATCCCCTTTATCCCCACAGAGGAAAGCAAAGGTACGCAGAAGAAGGTCCAGCTGCAGCAAATGTCTAAAAAGAAAATGAGGGTGGGTTGGAAACATACTTTTCAATGCAACTAAGTGGCATTCTACCAGTGACCTGTGGGTATTTTGGAGCAGGACAGGAGATCGAGGTGACAAAAGGGCACGTGGAGAACTGTCAGAGGTCCACTAAGAAATTTCTAAAGCAAATGGACAGCACAGAGTCAAGGCCAGCAGCACAGAACACCAGCACAGCAGAGTTTCTAACAAATCTCAACAGGCATTATATATTGACTCAAATCACTGTAAGGCCACTGTGTTTCCAGTTTGACTCAGGAAGCCCCTACAGTCATTCTCAGCATAATGCAGAACTACAGACCCCTCTTTCCTTCTTCCCCCAGATTCTCTCACTTTTTTTCACAGGAAGGGAGAGATGGTTGAATTAAAAGTCCTATTTGCTTTCCAAAACTGAATGGCCAAAAGCTGTAGAAGGAAGTCTCAAATATTTCCAGACAGCTAAAAACAATTATGATAGGAACAACCGCCACCATCTCCTTACAAACATTTTCCAATTTAGGTTCTTTCCAAAATCCTTTTTAAGTCTGACACATATCATTAAGGGAACACTAAGGACAAAATCATGGAACAGTACTCAAATTCAGACTGTAAAGGCAACATAGTAGCTATAACATATATATATATAAACATAGTTCCAGTAGCTATAGTAAAAGAAACAAAACAACAACAAACTAATGGCCAGAACCAGCTCACAACCACCTGAGCTGGAAGAAATTAACAAAGAGCTGTAGCTTTCTTTGATCTCCTACATCGTACTCTGGCATTTTTTGGATAACTTTAAGGACTTCCTGGAACCTCTACTTCCCTAGAATAACAAAAGCAAATTCTATTTACAAAGCTTACACACTTCAGTGCCAGTTTTGACCTACCACAACTAATGCCACAAGAAAATGGTATGGACTTCCTCACTTAAAAGGCACATGACTGCAGAAGGAATTAGCACCTTACCAAGGAGAGAGTCACCCATCAGCCTGCAGGGTGTTAGCAGATACATGCAAAATACAACTGCAGACATCAGCATGTGGGTGAGGGAGTAATTTTACAGCACGGATCACAACTCCTCTGCATGAAATGCAGGGAGCAGCTGCAACTGTTCTCAGGGACCAGGGAGGATTACTAGCCCAAAGATTCCCAATCTCTCTCATGAAATTGGTCAGGGTAAATTAAGTGCATTAAGTGGATTTAAATTCCTGTAATAAATATGCTTTCACTTAGACTGAATTCAAAGATGAAAAATGGCAACTACCATAGGAACTGTATGTGAACTTGAACCTCCCATGACTGATTATCCAGCACCTTCTGCAGAGAGGTATCCATTCTCCTGCACATAGGTTGCCCTTACTTTCCAGAAACATCACCTTGCCATCATCATAGTGACAGATTGTTTGCCTACTTCTCCTGGGGCAGCATCAGTATAATATCCTGTGATGCAGTTTCCAAAGTTTTTTCCAGCAATGAAAACATCTCATGCAAATAAAGATCCCATCTCCAAAGGCCAGGGTAGAAGATGAGCATTGAAATTATACACCTGTTATCCACAGAAAGTACAAAAAGTTATTGCCTAATTCCTACCTGCATGTCCATTCACAAACTGACACCACAGACTCTGATCAAGAGCCTGTGGCTTGCCATTGGAGACTATTTATGGCAATGACACGACAAAGTGGCTTCTTAAGGTCCATATTTGAGTATCCTTGAGAATAAGTAATCTACAACACTGTCAACAGGCTGAATTGCAATGTGGCAAGAAGAGCTTTACAAGAATGTTTTGTAACCTTGTATTAGGCAGATACCTCCACACTATTGGAAATCTTTATCCTCCCCCATCTTCCCAAAGAGGCGTTTCGTCTTACAAACAGAATAAAGAGCTGCCGTGTAGAAAAGTGATACCACGTCAGAATTCTGTCAAGTCCTCTGAATCCAGAATAACACATCACTCTTCCCCCATACTCCAGTATCCCACACAACACTTTTCCTCATGATATTAATCAACAGGTCACAATGCTTCAGAATTCATGACTAAATTCAAGTCAATGTGTAAATATGATTTCTCATTTAAATGGAATCACAAACTCAACACAACTTTTTATACTGACTTTAGATTCTGAATAAAGTTTCGGCACTACAAGAAAAAGCACTGACAATTATGAATGCTACCTACTGATCTACAACTATTTTGAAAAGCACAGAACACAATATAAGCTATTTGTTATAGAAAAATACTCAAGAAGATTGATATACGAATTAATTAAATCAGCATTCCTCCTACAACAGCTGTGTATATATACTTGAAAATGAACCTGAGCAAATAGATACCACAGTGCCAGTCTTGTCTACCTAGTGAGATGTGGCAGTGCACAGTAAAGCTACAAAGAAGCTGATCCACATTGCTGAAAACATGCTTTTAAAGGGTCTGTGATCTCTGTCAGTGTGTTTGAAAAAAGTGTCAAGTCTCATCAGCAAAAAACTCCCTCTTGTCCCGTATGAAAAGGTCACACTGTCAAATTTCATCAGTACGTACACAGGGTCTCCTTGAAAAATGCCCAACAGAATTTGTCAGAATTAATACCAAAAAGCTCCTCTATGCAAGACACTTCCTCTTGCACTTAAGTTTACTATATTCATGTACCTACAGAAAAAGACCATTTACCTTTCAAGAGCTGTACTTGAAAACCCATGCCGAAATCTTAGATGCATAACTAAAACACATCAATTTTCATCCAAAGAGCAGACAGAAGCAAAGAACTTGCAAAACAGGAACAAGCACACCAACTTGATTCAGGGCTGATTCAGGCTCCCTGACACCACTCTGTTTTTCTGGCACAGGACAACTCCTCCTTTCCCACTTCATTCACTAATAAACTCCACACCTTCAGCACAGCTAAAGGAACTCCCACTCTTCTGAGCTGCTGAAATGTATTTCAGAAGGAAGCCCATGCCAGGGCACCATGGTTTTTGGCCAGTTGTGGATTGCAACCTCACATGACACAGATGTTGCAGAGCAGAGTCTGGAAGGCATCACAAAAGGTTCTCTGGTCTCTGTAACCACAACTCAAGTCATGTTCGACTTTACCGATGCCATTTCTGAGGTATTTGTTGCCTGTTTTTAAGGTTTCCAATGTTCTGGCCCTACGGTTTAAGGCTATTACTTTTTGCCACTTTCTCCATGAACCTGACTAACAGGCTATTCCTTCCTTTTTTCTTGAGGGGATATGGATATGCAAAACCCACCAGGGAAGCATCTTCTTTTGAACCCTATTTCTGTAAAGTCTTTTTTGTCTCTTAGAATGTGATTGCTCAGTGTCCTTTTGCTCTACTCTGAGCACTTAGCACATGAATATACAAATCCTCTGAAATAAATTAGGTGTATCCAGGCAGGATATCCAACACTGACACTTTTTACAGCTGAAGCCATGCTAAAGCCTTTAGTGCCACACTTTCTGCCTTGAGCAGAAAGATTTCATACATCTCACTGTGGGATATACGACTGCTTTTGTATCTTAGTATGGGGGTTTTTCTTGGCACAACAAAAATTTTTATATTCAACCTGTAAACTACTCTAACTCTGACATCTTTTTTCAAATTCTCCCCACTTAATCAACTGCCTCAGATCATTTGTGTAGCACAATATCCTTGAATATAGGTAACACCCTTGCACTTGTCACTACTGAATACTATCCAGTGTTTATTAGACTGTCTTTGCAATTTGTCATGATAATTTTGAAATCCCACTTTGTCCTTTGTCCATGCAGTCTCTCCTAGTGTCATCATCTGCAAATATAACAAAAGAAATTGTATTATCCAGCTCATTAATATAAACACTGAGCAGATGCACACACATGACAGACTGTATCACAGAGCTTCATCAATTCCACCCCCCTCTATGATACTGAAATGCTCACAAACTACAAAGTAGTTTGAGATTCACACTACTGCTGTCACCAGGATTGTATTTCCCTACTTTCCTTAAAACAGTATCATGCAAAACTGAGTCAAAACATCAAAGACAAACTTCCCCCAATCTACAAAGGTCTCTTACAGTGGCAGAGAGAAAACATCTGTATTGTTCTAGGTGTTTTCAAATTGGTTTTCTGTTCTGAATTTTTCTCTGATATCCTGCTCTTTTTAGTGAAACTAGCTCACACAACATTAAAGTGAGAAGGGAAGAAAAACCATTGGAAATACTGTCAAATGTGCCAACATTAGTCTTGCATTTATACCACCCGCCCTGCAAAACTTCAGTTACACAGCACAAACAAGGTATCTATATTAGGAATATACAGTCATAATCCAGATAAACCCATATTGAAAATGTAACATACCATCCCATAAAATATGGGATATATCTTAACATAAAGGATTACCAATACACTTTTTAAAGCAAGGCCAAGGAAGACCTCAATTCGACAGTCCTGCACATTAGCACTAAAGACAGTGAATGAAAATCTACAATACCTTTCCTGACCTAATTTTGCATGTGAAAGTCATGAAAATATATAGACCAGTACATTCCTTTGAATGTCACCACAACTTTATCAAAACAGTCTGAATGAGTGCTACCACACACAACTAACCTAGCATGTCTAACACTAGAAAACAGAAGCAAAATACTTACTCCACAAAAGCCTTTTTGCTTCATATATAAATGGATCTACAGATTAGTTCCATTTGATGCTTTCATCATTGATGCTTTCATCATCAATTCACTCCTAAATCAGCGTGTCATAAATGTAGCCATAAATGGCCATTTTCCATATCACAAATTTTATCAAGTGTCTACCATTCCTAAGCAGCTCCACAGCTTTTGCCATAAGGATTTACTGGCTCAGACAATAAAGCTATTCCCACATACTTCACTTATGAGCCTCATACATTTTTTTTGTCATTCCAATATAAACAAGAAACAAAGTAAAGAAAAAGAACGAAAATATATCTTGTGAGTGTTCTCATTTGGTTTCAAGAAAAAGTAACCTGAAAGAGTGGCAAATTCATTTAAGTAGGGGGTGTGTGTACATATATTATGTAAAGATTTGGTCCTCCAACTGCCTCCTTTCTGAGTGCCCAAGAAAAGCCCCACAAACAAAACAGCTTTTTGCTTAACTAGCTAAAATGCAGCTTCATTTTAAAGCAAGTTGGCTTAAGTTGAGACTCCCTAAGAATAGCCTGGCTAGAATGTGTTTGAGGTATAAAAACACAAGTATGCATGAGTCTAAATATTTAGGACAATTTTTCATTGCAGAGTAACGTCTTATCTGAAGACCAAACACAGAGACAGAGAAATTCTCTGAAATGCACAGAATAAGGGCCTTTTGCTGAAAGCCAAATGACCCTTCTGGACTTAAGCTTTCCAGCTTCAAGCAAAAGCCCCACATTTCACTTTAGGCTTTGTGCCTTAGGTATGTATGTATAGACATTTCTTAAGCAGCCCAGTTTGTCCTGGTGGCCCTTCATTCATTATTCTTCATGGCTGTTATATTTTCCTTTCCAAGTGCCAAAAGTTGCTCACCCATTTACGTAGTCCTGTTGCTGCCTCATTCAGTTTTTTTCAAATCCATTTTCTAACGATTCAGTTAATTGCAGAGTTCATGAAAATGCCCTTATGAAAACTTGTCACCTGTTCCTATTTGGTCAGAAGATCCCTGGTTGCTCTTCAGGGACACTACCACACGACAGACAATTCTGTGAGGTACATGGTCATGACAAATCACCATGTATGAAAGTCTTGTGAAGAAGGCAGCAAAAGACTTCATCAGATTTTCTGGATGTAAAGAGAGATTTCAAAGACCTCAGGAGAGTCCATAACAAGACACAGGAATCTACAAGGTCAGTTCCTAACTAGAGTGACAACTTGCTTTTATCACTGGTGAACTTCAGCACTGGAATGAAGTGCCAAGGTGAGTTTGAACTCTTCAACTTGCTTTTGTCAGAGAAGGTCCTTAAACCACTACATTACAGCCCCTAGTAATCACAGCCAGATTCTGCTAAGCAAGTGTTTCCTCTGTTAAAGAACCAGTCTTTTCAATAGCTGAAATGCAAACAAGCCTTTTTTTGATTTTCAAGATTAAAAAAAAAAAAATAGAAGGGCTGGAGATGAAGGAGCAGATACTCTGATTAAACTGGCAATTCCATCCAGTTTCCTATGATACCAAAGGAGTTTGGATCAGTAATCCAAGTACACATTTGTAACTCCATTCATTAAGTACCTTGTTCCTTTTCAACTTCACTTAACAGCTAAAATTTTACCATTACTGTATGAAACTGTTTACATACAAGCACATTTATTATTCCTCATTCTTCCTAGAAACTAAGTTATGTTTAGTTTTCATAGGTTTGATTTATGTTTTAATGTAGTTTTTGAACATGTAATTTAATTTGTCAACCTTCCAAATGAATGACAAGCCATTACAAGAACAGTATAGGGACAGGGGAAACAAAACAAAATTCTTAGTTTGATGCAATTCATTGAGAACCAGTAGAAGAAATATGTCCTTTCATTACTGGTACACATCTATATATACTCTGGTACTCCATGATGGAGGAAAAAAAGATGTGGGTGTGTGGGCTGTGTAGTTTTGATTAGTAGCAGATAGCCTGCAAGTTGCATACATGAACATCCATTTCCTGTCATGTGATCATCCAGATCTTCTGAAGATGAATATAGTAAATCTACAATATTCTGTAAGATGGGACTAGCTAAAAAAAAGAAGAGTTCTTGCTTTTATAACTATTATTTTTCTATGTACTTTTAAGCAAGTGTATGATTCACTCAAAAGAAAGCTTAGTTTAACCTGCTAAGACTAACATACATGTGAGTGAAGATACAAGTCTAACATCAACAGAATGAGTAATTTCCAACTGCGGACCTTTGTTAATGGCATTGCTGCATAAACTGTGAAAAGCACAGCTTGTCTCCCAGATGCCAGGTGCATATTCCATGGTCAGTAGCTAGGAAACAGTCTCCTAATTGCACACTGAACATAATGCTGCTAAAGGTAATTAAAAAAAAAACATTTTCTCTATAAGGCTGCATCTGTACACTATTGATCTTGGTGGCACCTGGACCAGGCTTAAAGTTATTTGTAGACTTCCACTTTTCCAAGTGGAAACATTAAATTTTTAAAATCAGATACTTAATAGTTCATTAGCTGATATTGCTGACAAAGCTTTTTAGTTTAAATCACCTTTCTGATACGATTTCTGAACAACAATCCATCTTTGAACGACAACCATTAAACCCTTCCGTAAATTATTGGCATTCTGATGCATTTTGAGTAATACTGATGCAACTAATTTTAAAGTCTCTCTATTAGCCAGGGTAGTCCTGGCTTCATTTCATTTCTTCACTACTGTTTCTCTTCTGGGAACAGGAACTATTCCCAGCATTAGTAAGTATCCCCCGAAGAACCTAAGACTTGGTACTAAAGTTTTTGTAACATGAAGTACATCTGCACATGTTATGTATTTTCAAATTGATTTGAATGTAAGAGAATAGCTATGTGTATCAATAAAAAAACCTCCAAAAAACCAACCCTCAAACTATACACTACAAAAAATCCAGTAGCTAAATCAACATTAACTTTTCAGCATTCATCATTCAGATATTAAGACAATGAAAAAACTGAACAAAACAGAACTATTTTCTCATATTGTCTGTATACCCGACAATTCCTCACAACATTCTGTCAAGCTGAAATTTTCATTGTTTAGAAACACGAGGATTAGATCTTTTTGAAGGACTTAAAAGGAAAAAAAAGACTTTTTATGTATATATTACATATAACATGACATTTTCATACTATTCAGTAAAGTCTGGATGTTTTTTACCACAATTTGTTTTCACAGAACCATCTAAATATTAGTTTTAGAAAATAATCTAACTCTGAACTGGACTGGCAGTGATGCCTCTGAGATCACACATTCAGAGAGTCAAAAGAATAACTATGTGGGTATTTGTAGTTTGAAATCACGTCCATTTGACTCACTTGCCTCTCTTGTTACAGGATATGAACAAACAGAGCTAAAGTAAAAAGGCTGACACCAAAATTGCTACATGTGTTGTATCTGGTAGTTGGCTAATTTTTGAGAAAACAGTTTGCCTAGACATGTTCAGATGACTGTTTTAAAGGTAAAAGCCTAAGACATAAAAGTTATCAGTAACCAGACATTTTAAAATCATGCTAAACAAAAAAGGAATGCTGACAGGCAAGATCCCAGGCCCCATAAATATTAGCAATCATACCACACAGAAGTCACTGCAGTCAGTATGTAACTATTTATGAGAGAGCTGCCCTATCCAAAGGCACACAGTAACAAAGCATAGTTGTTGTGAAAAAAAGCAAAGCTGAACATTTTAATAAAGCATAAACCAACATTCCTCTTATTGCAGTGAAAGAACAAGAAGTTTGAAATTGTAGAAATGTTTATTTTACAGTGAGTACTGAAAGTGTTTAGCTGTTTCCAATTACAAGCTGACCAGCAACTCAGAGTAAAGTCCCAACCACTTATACACTTGCATTGCCAGACAAACTTTTCTATAAATTTAATTATGAGAAAATTTTTATTAACTCTCTAACACCTCTCCCTGGTGGGCAGAAAGAATTAAACATACGCAGCAGGTTAACCTTGATATTAGGAGGAGCTTTTTCCGTTGACTTTATGAAAATCTGCATGAATTATGAACTATTGTAAGCTCACATTCTCCATGCAATGTTGTCTACCACAACCTTTAGAGAATCTAGCAGCATCACATCTCCAACTCTGCATACAAAAATGCTATGTCACACAAGAGATGAATCTCTCTACAATGGCTGCTCTCCCATGAGAATATATTCCAGCCTACATAGACACGCCTCAAATGTGAGAAACAATGATCCTGTCCTGCACCATCTGAAGCAGGATCACAAGTTTAACAGAAAAGTATAAAATCCTACTATTTGTTTGGGTTTGTTTTTTTTTTTAAACTTCAAATGACTCTTGTCAGTTTTACTGCCTTTGAGAAATTATTAATCAATCCTAACTCATAGAACTGAGTTAACAACATCTTAAACAACATTACCGAGTGGCAAAGACACGCTTCTGAACTACAGAGGTCATTAGAAAAAACCCACATATTTTGCTGTTCTAGATGTATTTTTACAATACTGCTCCTGTAAAATGGAATTGTCTGAATATATCCACAAAACCAGACTATTACGTAGCTTCCTCTAGTGGTCAGTCCTTAAATCTTGTTGCTTCTGCTATTTAGTCTAGTTACTTGTTACACACAAATTCTCTGTTCAAATGCCGTAAATATGAAAAGGCATTAAAATTTATACTGTGATGTACTTCTAAAACAAAAGCCAGGGAAACTAAGCCAAAACATAGAGCAAAACTTTTGTTAGTGACACTTAAAAGGACAAACAGTGAAGTCAGCAAAACCCAGAGCTGTTAGTTTTCCCATTTGCCCCCTTGTGAATATGCATTATGATATATTTAGTGACATGGTCAAGCTTGACTTTCCCACCATGAGATTCAGGAAGCAAAGACAGATGTTCAGTTTTTAGCTGAGTCTTCAGATATTTGCTATGAATCATTCAAACTTTTGTTTTGACCCTGAAAATGGTATATGTCTGTGTGCACGTGCACGTTTTATCGAGGTTCACTGCTGCACAATTGGTTTGTTTCTGCAAAACTCTGCTGAGAGAGATGGCAACTAAAAAGACACAGCAAAGCATTCACCAAATTTGAAGGCCCCTGAAAACATACGACAATTTGATATAGTCCTAAAACACTGCAAGAAGCAGCAAGGCAGCTCTCTGTGATATGGGATGAGAAATTAACAGGATGAAATTTTATACTGAGCATCGGGAAGATCTCCTTACAGGTTGAAGTCACTAAGGAGGAAAAGGGAAAACCCAAAGGCAGAAAGTGACAACTGTCTGTTACAAAATATATTTAACTGAACAATTCAACTGTCAAAAAGTATGTGATTACGTAACAGTCATCTCTGACTCAAAAATAAGGTAGTTAGGGATCTGCTCAGGTGATTTAACGCAAAATAATCCCAAAGCTCATGTTATCTAAATTGTACAGAAGTAGAAAATCGTATCACCCATGTGCAGTTTGAAAATCTGTGAATGAGTAACTTTTACTCTAAGGGCTTTTTCTGTGAAACAGCAGCAGTAACTTTTATGTCTAGCTAAATGCATTCCATTGCCTCACATTCTTTATTGCCTTCTTGCTTTTGCCTTTGCACTTTTCTGCACTCTGGAACCAAAAGAAATGCCCCTTAATATTTTTTTTCCCCATTCCTTCTCTTCCATAAAGCCTGTCAACGTCCATTTAGCTTTGACAAGGACATTAACTCCCCAAAACTGACATCACCATTTATTCACTCATACACTGCCAGCAACAATGCACACTGCCAGTGCAGCAACGCCTGACAAAACATATAATGGAGCAGAAGCTTTTACAATTAAGTTCAAGGACAAATTAATTTTGAAATAGTACTGCATATTCCCCTGGGAAGCCTACAGGTAGCTCAACAGTGCTAACCTCACAAGTCCCTTAAATGCTCATCCCTCCATCGCAGAAATTCACATGGAGCTTCCACACATTTGGATAAAACAACCCAAACCCACAACATACAGACAAAAGACAAGGGCATGACTAAAGCAATTAAGTATTGCATTTCCTTCCCTTTCTCTTTCTTTCCAGGATACTAGTCTCTTGCCAGCTAATGCAGCTTGCCCTAGCATTGCAGCTGTGATTTGTTCCCTCGTGCCGTATTTAGGAACGTGCTCACCGTGACTGTTTCAAAAGAGAGGCTCTCAAACCATTCTGTGTGATGCTGTCTGTAAGGGTACCTCAGCAGTTAAAATACCTGACGCTACACATCCCTCTGGTGTTGGTATCTGCCTAACCTCATTCATTTTTACAGCTGAAATCAGCTGGAATGTGTCTTCTCCTCAGGAGAGCAGGCAGCGAGGGATTTACAGCTCAGTAACTAACCTCAGGTCTCAAGTTTGCTTATTCCCTGGCATACCACTACATCCTCGGGGAAAGATAACACAGCTGACAAAAAATGTCACAGCCCCTCAAAATAAATAATATCTGTCCAAATTTGGTGAGTGCTGCCAACTCTGTTTATATTCCTGGCTTTCTCTCAGAACAGCTTTAAAGCTGTGGACTTTGTTAGTAAAATAAGGAAGGAGAAAGATTTAGCCACATCTCTATTCAGAAAAAGTTCTAGGCCTGTTTCTCATCACTCTGTAACAGCATTTTGGCATTACAGCAACCTGAATATGCAGTGGTGCTTGGGTAGCAAAGTAAGAGCCTAATAAATAAAACATGAAAGCTGCAGTAGAGAAAATTCAATAAAATTTCATGCATGCTTTTCATTTCTCGTGCTAAGGATCAGCATATTAAGTGCATTTCAGTGCCAAATCCTGTATTAAAGTCGCTCATCATTCCTTGTATTCCAATAGTTAGAAATTCCAACCAAAACTCAGCATGTCACAGAAGTACAGTCAGCCAAGAGTGTGATAACCTACTTTCATGTAAGTGACAATTAAGTGTCTCTAATGAAATGCTTATGGTTGAAATAGGCAGGACAAAGTAAGTAGAAAGATACCTGTCTTAACAGCATGGAACTGAAGGTAAACAGGAGCCAGAGACTCCTCTTCCTACACACATTCTAGGGTACAGCACAAGTTACAGAATTAATATGGTTCTGGAAAGGATGATCCTGACATTAATTCTAGTGTCCAAGCATTTTAATTACAGGATTGTTTTTTAACTGCTCAGGTGGTGGCAGAGAAAATATAAATAATAGAACAGAGCATGAAAAGAAATGGTCAGTGTACCTGTTATGTATTGTTCAGCTTTAAAAAGAAAAGCAGCTATTTTTTGACTAATCTCTGAATACCAGATTTTAAGCTAAAGAAGTGCAGACCTTTTCACGGAAAAGATCACTTTAAACAATACACGACTTACGCATCTCTTCAACCACGTCTGGATCACATTCCCTGTATTTGTCTATTTCTGTCTTTAGCTGCTCTTTTTTCTGCCGAAGGGCAGCAAGTTCCTTCAGCAGAGCTGCACGTTCCGCCTGAGGATTCAAAGGATGTTGGGAGATACAAAAAAAACCCCAAACATTAAATCACACAAAAGACAAGGGCATGACTTTTATATAAAAACATATAAATCTAAAAGCTGCTTTCACTACTGCTTTCTGTCTATGAACCACTTGAGCATTTTAATTTATTGCACAGAATTCTCAGTGATACTAAATTATACTGAATAGCAACTGGAAGGAAAAAAATTAAGGCCAAAATGGCTCAACAAAAGAACAATTTTCTACAACCTTTGAACCATGGTTTAACAAACTCCAAAGAGATCTCTTAATTACTGGGTTTAAAGGTTAAGCAGTATTTAGGAGTGCTAGTCTTGTAATTAAAGATGGCATTACAGAAAAATCTACCATCCACTCTTCCACAAATTGAGATGCTGTGTATGAACACCCTCTGAATTTATTTGTCTCTTTTTCCACACCATTTAAGAGCAAGAGTCTCAAAAATTAATTCAGATATTTATGGTATGGTAGTCTTTCATGGGATTGTACACAATATTGACCTCAAAGATTCTATGAATCAATAAGAATCTGCAGACACTGACTCAACATGAGCTCTCCCACAGCCAGCTCAGCACATACTTCCAATTCAGTCTGTAGTTACAGACAAACACTGGAACTGGCTGATATTCAAGTAATTCAAGCTAGGGTAGCACAGAAGAGCCAGATTGCATGAGCTTGTAAACCATCGAGATTTTACCAATGGCAATCTCCATGGTAACCCAGCAGTCTAAGGTGTTTGTGGGTTTGGGGTTTTGTTTAAGGTTGTTGTTTTTTTCCTCCCCAAACTTCCGTATTCCCAGTGCTTTTGCCAACAGCTTGGATTCAGCATGTTCTGAAATGCAGAATGGAAAGCAAAAGTTTCCGGGTGCTGAGGCATGGAGGTGAGATACTTGGAGACCTATACTGCAATGCAGATTTTTCAAGTCTTCTTCCTGATGTATAATCAGGAACCAAAATGTTGAAAACATCAGCCAGAATAGGATTTCCAGACCAATAGCTTTCTTTAGAGCAGGCCACATGCTGGAGAAGCCCAAGGCTGAAAGAGTTTGTTTGGAAACATGACAAGCATAACTATGTGAGAAACCTGCCTGTGATTTCTGATTACAGTCCATTGCAAATGAATGAATAAAGACTCCCCATTAAAGATACTGCCAAAAAGAAGGTTTTAATTGAATGTGTGGAACTGCAACTCTAACAGAGTTTGATGGTAAGGTTCACTCTATTCCTTACTAGATAAATGAAACATAGATAAGGAAAATCTAGAGTGTTTCTACAAAAGAGTTTGTATTTGAAGATTTGGCACTTTCCTACAAAATTCAATTCCTCCTAAAAGCTTCTGACTGTCCCTGTTTTATTGGAGGTTTAAATCACTTTAGACATCTCAAAGCAAGTTAGCAACTTAGAATACCATATGAAGTATTTCTAACTAGTATGTTGGTTATGACAAACATGAAGCCTAGATATATTTTTGTAATGTTAACAGCTTCAGCATGCAAAGAGCGCTGGGCTTTCCATGGCTGCTCAGAACAATAATTTAGGAATCTATATTATAAATAACCAAACCAACATCTAAGTTGGTAGTTACCAGATGTGACAGTTCAGCAACCACTGGCAACTTTGGTACACACCTCTGGGTAGTTCAAGTTTTAAGATATTCTTAAATCTGAAAATATCTGGAAGTACTACATTATTATTTACAAGAAGCACTTGTAGAGCTATTTTCCTGAAGGATTACCTCCCCTCAAAAGCAACTTACAGTATCTTCACGTCCAATTTTTGATTTTTCAATGCTTTTTTGTAAAGCCTCTTTTTTCTGACTGCTTTCAGCAAACTGATAAAGAAAACAAAGAACAAAATCAAAAATTTTCAGTAACATATTAAATATAGTTATAAAATATGCATACATATTAATGTACTTAAATAAACAAGTGGAGATATATTTTTAAAATACATGTATTTTTTAAAAAAATTAAATTTTAAAATACATTTATAACTTATGTAATAAAGACAAAATAAATACAAAAGTGCCCAAATATAAATCTAAGGCTCTGAACCACAGAGATACAGCAAGTGAGTTCAAGTCTAAGAAATTTTCATTCCCGTGGCACATAATCTTGTTATATACTGCATGTTTAGCATGCGACTAAAATCCTATTTCATACCATAACCTGGCATCTCTATGCAGAGGACCCTATAACATGGAGGCTTTGGATTTGATGATTTCCTTTGGTCTGTTTCCAGCTGTCCCTACTCAATGGAAGCAGTGACAAAAGCTGTAGCAGGTCCACCTGCTCAGCTGCGGATACCGGTGTTCCCAAAGCCTGGTGTGCCACTGGCACAGCTCCAATCCCTTTTACATGCTGATGAACAGACGCCTCTGTTCAAAGGCATGTAAAGCTGTGGCCCCCTTTTACTGTGTGGCCCTTACACTACTAGACCTCACAGAGATCTCTTCCTGCAGGCCTGAGGCAGAGGAATCTCACAGGGCTGGTGTGAATAATCCTTCAATTTTTCTGTTACATCAGGAGAAATAATTTGCCAAGAGAGATATCTCTCCATTAACCTGCCACCCATCTTGAACCAGGCCTTTCCAGTTCAGTTGGCAGTTTTCCAGAGATACTTTGGAAACTCTTAAACTGAGCAGGAGTATGACTTGACCCTCAGGGACACCATACTCAGCATCGGACAAAGCACCTTGAATTATTAAATGAGATGAATAAGAACGAAAAAAAAAATTTAAGAAAACACAGTTTGAAAACCGGTTACTGCATTGAAACTAACACAAACAAACAAAAACAAACAAACAAACAAAAAAAACCAAAACAAAAAAACCACGATAGCATGCTTTTTAAGTACCCTTTGCTTTAGTTTTAAAATGTTCCGAAAACCAATCAGTATATCTCCCTAGTTGTGAAAAGAACAGCTGTCAGAGCTCAGGTTTTACTCTGCCCTACGCCAAAATCCCCCACATGCATCCTCCATTTTCACATTCCCTTTCTCACTGAGGATCCCATTGAGTGCAAAAGCATTCCCAAATATTTCTTGCAATCTCCAGCCTTGATAATTGAACTACATGGTTTATACCATGCAGTTGATATAAATGCATTCATGCAACACATACTGAACTCCTCTGGAGCTATAATCACTTCTCAATTTGAATTTAAACTAATGTTTGGTCCATATTTTCAGAATATTAAATGCAAATGTATGATAAATATCAGGCAGAGCTTACTGCCAAGTCTTGGAGATCAGTCAGGAAAAAGAAACTCCATACCAGTGGTCCATAAAGATTAGACACAGCCCAACTGCAGCCCAATGAGTTTAGTGGTTCCTTTCACAGCTCCATTTTTAAAAATAATTACTCTGTGTTCATGCATGTATGAGCATGCATACAGACAAGAAAGTCTCCTTTCTAAAAGAATGTTTTAGTTTTCTTCAATTTATATAGGAATCATACTAATGGTAAGACATAATTTGAGGAAAAATATGTCCAGCTGTTTATTTGCTGCTCTCAGTGTGGGTAAGCCACAGAGGCAGTATAGGTTTCACTATGTGGCTTGAAGTACACCAACATCTTAATTTTGGTGAATAGTTAAAGAGTACTCCTTCCAGGCTTTCCACAAAATTCTTAAAAGAGTAGGTGTGTTAGTTGCCACATGATGTCATACTAAACAGAGGCATACAGCTCAGAAGAGGGTAAGTACTTAGGTGCAGTCTGCAGTTCACGAAGTCCAAGGAGGACAAACCCCAGAGCACATCATTTGGCATCTCTGAACACAGGGTTTTTCTGGAACAAAACCCACAGAGGAGGTAGAGAAGCCAAGGAGCTTATCTAGACTCTTACACTGCAAGTGCAAAGAAGCCAATGCCCTCTGCAAGAGAGGTCATAAAGGTGTCACTTTCTCTGGGGGTTTTTTTCCCATACTCATTGGTTCTTAAGGAATGTTTCAGCTTTCTCTAAAATGGATGTACAGAGGGAGCTCTCAAGGCAGTGCAAATCATAAAAGCTGATTTCCAGCTTGGAAGTACCCAATAAGGCATCTTATTTTCTTGATCCTATATATTCCACATCATTTAATAAGTGCAAGAGACACTAATGACAAACTGTGAGAGATAAAGGAATTTCTTAGATTCAGCCCTACACAACACGCAAGGTTGTCATACCATGAGGTTAGAAGACCTTCCTTTGCCTAAAAGGTTTTACACAATCTTATTTAGGATATTGCTTTCTTATCTCACAGTTTTTAATTGCTTGGGTATTTTCAGGTTTTTAAATTATTCTTTAATTATTATTTCACATAACAAAAAAATTTACGAAATAAAATGACACCTCGACTCTTTGTGTATTATTTTGAAGTCATGTTGGTTATCCTCTATGACAACAAATAAAAGATGAGGATAAGGAAAGTAGTAGCAGAAAGAGGTATGATATTGAAAAAATCCTAACACAGGACGAGGATTCAAAGGGTGAGGAACAGATGGCCAGGGTTTGCACAACGAATCTATGACTTTGGGAGAAGCAGAAAAGCTGGGATAGAGAGGTAGGAACACAGCTGAAAATAACTATAATGAAAGAAGGAAAGACAACAAGGATAAATGAGTCAGAAGAAGGATGGATACACATAATACAATACTTAATTGAAAGCTAAGTGCAAATGGCAAACGACAGGTTATGGGTGTTAAAAGAAAAAAAAAAGCAGAATTTGCAAACATTGTGTATGTATGATAGCAGAGGACCACATTGGACTAATACAGTGACTTACTTTCCCACTCACCAGGTGTAGAAAAGCCTGATTGCAAAGAAGCACAGTAGCAGATGGAGTATTTCAATCCTTGGAGCAACCTTGGGGACATTTTTCAGATTGTTCTTTGGCTGTTGATCTTTGCAAACAGTTTCTCAAGAACCACTCTCACAGAAATCTGACTCCTGCCAACAGCAGAGAGGCCAGTCCAGAGATAAAGATACTGTGTCCCCTCCATGATTCCTGGGAGAGATGTCTGGGCTGACACAGGAACAACCTTCTGCCACAAACTAACTGACCAGGTGTGGAGATGAAGTACAGGAGATTCTACTCCACTGCAAGGTTTCTTATCTCCTATCTGACTGCTCTGAATCAGCACATGATTAAGCAAGATGCAAGGAAGCAGCAAAAACATCATGTAGGGGAAAGGAGAAGGAGAAGAGACTAATTAATTCAAAATTAAGAGGTTAAAAATGTTCTCCACAAGAGCATTTTCATGTTTTCAAAACACAGCGGGAGCCTGCAAGAAGACAGTTTAATGAATAAAGTAACTAGCATCTATAAAATGGATAGAGCTGGGGAACAATTTCTTGAGTTTTACAAAGCACTGTGATCAATTAAATGGCCACTAGCCTTAGACATTAATTCAAGCTAAAGTGCCCCAAAGGGATGATTTTTTCCTACTTTGCAAAGGAGTCACAGTGTTTAGCCGTAGAAGTTTGCAGCAGTTTGGGTGTGCAAAGTGCTATGTGCTGATGATAACCACCAGTTCCATCATGGAACTTGGACTCTGGTTTGTATCAAAGAACACAGATTGGACATACACACATAATTTATAATCTATATGAATGTATTCATACCAAGGCTCCACTTCAGCAAGACACTGATGTACATTTGGAAGAGGAATGTTTAACCCCTAATGAACAACAGCAGCAGGTTTCAGTTCCATTCCTCCTCAAAACCTGCCTAATAAGACTTTTACTCCAGAATAAAAAACTATGATTTTTCTCCAGCAAAAGTTTTTGTTGGTCTCATGCCTTCTGATTCCCTGTTTTTAACCACTCTAACCACCGGTATCCCACCAAACATGTAGCTTGTCTAACCAGCATATTAAAGTATCTACAAACCTAGTATAAGCCATGCAAACCCAACCCCTAAGTATGTTAACTGGGTAAGAATCAAGCCAAGGTCTCACATACTAACCACCAAGAGTGCTCACAGCTGTTAGCCCACTATCATTACGGTCTGAAAGAGAAATATCATGTTTGGTTTTCTTCCAGCCAAACACTCAGCCAAAAATGGTAATAAAAACTACTGCTCTTGTGAGTGCTGTTCACTGTGGCACTACAGAAGAATTAAATACTTCAATTTTGAACTTATTTCTAACTTGCAAAGGTATTTGCTTTGGGTTTGAAGGTCACTGTGCTTTGTTTCAGGCTAAAGGCAAGGCTAGTTTGCTTTTGGCTTAAACAAAAGCAGTTCAAGAGGTTTAGGGTAACATTAAGCAGTAGATAGGTGTATTTCTTTTCTATGTGAAAACTAACTCACTACTGAAAAACTTAAGTGGAATTGACAGAAGGCATGGAGAGAAAGTACTTCAAAGCATTCCTCTAGATTTTAAAGAAATATAACATTAAAAAGAAGCTAAAAACAGACTAATAATACATAGAGAGGAAAAATGCAAAGATCAACAACCAAAGAACAATCTGAAAATATTGAAAACAGACCTTTGTGTTAAAAGAAAGGCACAGAACATTACTAAAAGAAATCACTTAACAATTACTGTTGACTAAAACTTAGAGAGGGAGAAAAATCCCAAAGGGCAGTACCCTGAAGTGCAGAACTGCTTTCTAAAGTACTACACTAAGCAAGCACACAGACGAAAAATCATACAGTAAATTAGGCATGGCTGTGTTCTCAGGCCATGTTGAATATGAGATGAGTCTTTTTTTTTTGGTAAATGCAATAAAAGGTGGGGTATTCAGAAGAAACAAATGAGAAATCCCCGTTCCACAGGAACCTTCACCTATCCATGTACAGACCTGATGTTGTTACCTGCAATTATTTGAAAAATATTACTATACAGCAAATCCCTCTACATTAAAAGTATTTTAATTCAATTATTTTGCATCTTTTTTAGATTTGCCACAATAATTAAGTTAATTTAGAGAAAAAGTCTTGCCAAGAGCTTTTGTTTTTGCTTCACTCATTTGCAACACCATTTGATAAGTAGTGGTTATGCAACAAAAAACAACCACTCGAGGCCAACCTCCTCAAAAGACAAAAGGTGAAAGAAACAGTTGTGCAGGCTCAATGAAAGAACTGAATTTCTGTGGCTGCTTTCAGAGTTGGCGTAATTGGCACGACCTGAGGAACAGATGGCTGTCTACTCAGACACAAATATCAAGTGCGCCCCAATCAACCTAAAAAACCTCCCCACCAAAAAAAAAAAAAAAAAACAAAAAAAAAAAAAAAACAAAAAACAAAAAACAAAAAACCAAAAACAAAACCACCACCCACAAAACCCCAAAAAAACAAACCAGCTGAAAACACCTCATCCAACACTTTTTCATAAATGCAAGCAATCTAATAAGGAAAGCTGAAAGAACTTCAAAAGATGTTCCCATGACTGACAGAACTACAGAAAATTTTCATACCTGGACACGAGGGATATAATTAAATACCCTAATATGCAATAACCATGTTAGGGTATCTAAAAAACCTACAAAGTCCAAGTAGTAGTTAACAGGTCTGTTCAAGGCAGGAAGAACATAGAAAAACGTTTTCCCTTGGAAAGAAGGGAAGAGAGAACAAAGAGAAGTTTTAAGTTTTCCCTAAAGGGTTTTTAAAGATTGCTATCCTAAGCAGCTGGACCATACACTGACAATGCCTTCAGGGACTAAGTAGAGACAGGCACCAGTTAAAACACAATATTCATCCAATATTCCCAGAGCTCACAATCTGCTTAAAGACTTGACAAACCAAATCAAACTTTATTTCACAGACATTTAGAAATGCCCAAAATATACAGTGAGATAATATAAGTAAAATAATAAACCTCAGTAAAATACAACTATCAAATTTCAGAGTTTTGACAGCTATTTGATATACTCACTCTTTATGCCCATTTTGTCATTTTTAAGTAATGCTTAGACAGATCACCAAGTTATCTCCAATTCCTGATACGAAGAAGTCTTTCATGGAACTACCATGTGTTCAAAAATAATGAGCTGTTTTGCTGTGACAAGAAAGACCTTTTCCTCTAAAGCCTCCCTGCATCAAAATAACACATTTTAGTTTTATACTGTATTTTTTGTTTGGTGTTTTTTAAATTTTATTCCTTTCAGAAGAGGACAATTCTATGAAATGAGACTTCTGTAATTGCTTTCCAGTAGTTCATTTCTGCAAGCATGCGAATTTTCTAAAATAAAATATGCTATATTAATTGAATTACAAGATTATAAGGTGAAAGTCAAACTTCAAATTAAATAGTACTACAACTCACTGTCTCCATCAAATCTAGTTTAGAAAGTAGTATTGGCTGCATATGACCAGGCTGGAAATCTCTGGCCTTACAGCAGAGACAAACTTCCAGACAGCACAGAACATTTAAGCCTTTAAAGTTTCTTGGGATGCTGGTTTTGAGCCAATCCACTGAACTGTCATTCCCACCTGCCATGATGACTGTGGGGCACAGGAGATGTGCAGGGCTCTGTCTCTGCCAGACCAGACAGGGCTTCTGCAGTGAGAGCTCTGTTTTTACTTCCCATTTCTTTTCATTTCGGATTAACAATTTCACTGCAATGCCAGGAATGGAGCCAGCAGCCAGAATGCAAACCTCTTCAGAAAGGTAAACTGCGTAATGATATTACCTGAAAAAAACAGTGTAACAGACAACCCTGTTTGAAAAACCTAGTGGTTTTCCTGCATTATATCAGAATGAATATTGATATATCCTTTTTAGTATAGTAGGAATCCTCCTTCAAATCTACATTAAAATCTTTAGTTATTACAGAGACAGTTTTTAAAAAAAATGCTCTTAAATTATGCCAAAACGTTATGCTCATCAAGAAGGAAAGAAAGGAAAACCTACACTTCACAGTTGCCATCAAGCTAGTTACAAGCTAATAGCAAGTAAAAGGAAAATCATTAAATTCAACTAATGAACACCAAATTATGAAATTGCTTAATTCCAACAGAAGCCTCCAGAGCACTGTATTTTTAGAACTCTGTCATGACAGCAGTAACTAAGCATACTCTCCAGGGCTTTGTAGCATGCCATGAAACAGAATTCCAGAAGGCTCTAATAAGTTACAGCATTAGAAGAGTCTTCTCTGATGGGTATTTTAGGACTTAGTAAATGCAGAATCATTTTAAGATATCACCATTTTTGAAGTGCAAGATGCAGAGGTAACAAAAATCGTGGACTATTCTAATAAAATTTTATTAGCATTTTCCAGGAGACTTACAGAGGAAATAAACCTTAGAGGATCAACAAACAAATAGGCATAGATATAATCAATATATTCACTACGTTTAAATGATGCAAATTCTCAGCCTTTCACCCTTATTGCTACAGCTCCCCCTGGATGGTATGAAGTGAGTTAGTCATACCACACCAGCTCTAATACCAGTTAGTCATACCATACCAGCAGGTAATTTCTTTACAATCTAGTCCTTCAGTTCAAATAAAATGTACAGGTCAGTGAAAGCCAGAAGGTTAAAGATAGGAGGTGTCACTAATTGTCTCTGTTGGGAGAGTAATTACTATGCAAAAGAAAAAGAAAAGTGAGCCAGCACAGAATGAAATTTCCTAGCTCACAGATTATTCCCAATACGAATATTTTTTCCATTAACTATTTTCAAACAATGTGCATTCCTAACATAAGCATTTACTAATACAGAATTACCTTCATTGCTTTTTTACCAGAATAGATTCTTTCACTTTTCATATTTCAATGCTCATTAGTACAAACGATTTAATACATATGAAGTAATTTGATTTCAACAAGTTCATTCTTGGCCACAGGGATTGTTGGGGTTTTCTACCTTTTTTCTTTTTTTTTCAAACTAGCTAGTAAACGTGAGCCCGGATGTACCCAGTTCAAATTCTCCCCTTGGTTCAATATATGAGTCATGGGAAGTGAAAATCCCTCCTTTTACCAACCCTAGGGCAGGGATTTAAGGAATGAAACATCAGCTAATCCTTTCTATCTTAACTATTTCTATCTTAACACTGGCCCAATGCAATGCTTAGTGGGAAAAAAAATGCCAGTAACTCTCAAGTCTCTTGGTTATGAGTATATTGAAGCAACCACAAGGAACAGCACAAAATGTCCATCCTCTATCCTGCTCTAGAAAGATTCTGTTCCATCTTCATTGCAATGCAAAGTGACACCATTTTGCTCTCACCTGGAACAGCAGCTCTAATACTTTTGGCTGTTAGACTTTCCCTTGCACAAGCCTCAGAACACAAAAGATTAAGCCACAAGAAAGCAACACCATGATAAATGAGACAAATAACAACACAGTGAAATGAACGGTTTTAAACTGAACAGTGAAATGTACAACACCACACTGAGGAAAGGAAACTAACTGATTGTTTTCCCAAGCTATTGGACTACAGTGCTCATAATACTGTCAATAGTAACACTAACAACCACAACGTCTTTGAAGTGCTTAGTATTTCAGGTGCCTGTCAGCACAAACTCCCCAAGACACAGATAAAAAAATGAAAAAAAATCTAAGCTGAAGCTGTTTATACTAAGGCTCCATCAGAAAGATTTCTCTTTTCCTCACTCACAACTGTTATGCCAAGAAAAAACATCTTGTTTTGTCAAACTATACCTCATCATAGGTAATTCCAGGCTTCTGAATCCAACAGCCAGAAAAATATTGATAAAGAAATCACATAATTTCACCTTTTCTTAGGGAAGGCAGACTACCCCCTCAGTAAAGCTTCAAAAGTTCTCTTGACAGGTGATGTTGCATTAAAAATGTCGCAATTTATAAACACTGTTAAAACATTATTTCTCAGTCCACAGCCTCACTCTTGTTTCACCATCTCATACCTGTATCCAATCTAACTAAATGCAACTTCCACATGCAAACAAACCAAATGTGTGTATAAACACACCTCAACAAAATGCAGCTTCCAACATATCTCACTTTTCCAGTGGTCCTCTTCACAGATGCATAAGCATAACCAAGAGGTGAAGAACATACATTGACAGAAGGCATAAACCTTTAGGAAAAACCATGCCACTGCAAAATAAATCAATACAAAATCCAAAGGGACCTACTTAGCAATTCTCACTCTGTGAGCTATTGGAGGAAATAGTTCCAGCAGATGTTACACAAACTAAAAACATTTGCTGTCCTTGCTTTTCAGAAAAACAGGAAGAGGCCCAAGCAGTAACTTGGGGTTAGAGGGCATGACCAAGATCCTAATTAGATCAGCACGAGGTCTGCCGTGTATACATAAGTCAGGGATTAGTGCCCCTCTCCAAACACCTGCCTCCACAAAAGCAAGCCGAAAGATG
Organism: Brachypodius melanocephalos; assembly: GCA_013398615.1. Lineage (NCBI taxonomy): Eukaryota > Metazoa > Chordata > Aves > Passeriformes > Pycnonotidae > Brachypodius > Brachypodius melanocephalos. The sequence continues at coordinate 21,605,421 of VZSR01003049.1, forward strand.
GGGTCAGGCAGGGAAGCTGTCAAAAGAAACTTTAGCATTGTTTTTAACTGCGATATCTCTGCACACCGATGATAAAATAAATACTTCCTGGAAAAAGTGTAGGGTATACAGAACCCCTGGGAAGTGCAGCTTTAAACATCCAGACAAAACTGGCTTGATCTTCATTATGAATACTGAGTCAGATTTCTTTGCTTCTGGATCTCTAAGATGGGGTGTGGCTTAATAATCACTAAAAAATCTGAAACAAAAAAATTGTTTCAAGAACAGCTCCTAAAACAGCCTCCCACAATCACAAGTTCTGTAAAATGCAGAATGCTATGAGCAACGTGGCTGTAACATCCTGAACTACCAACATATGCAGGCAAAAGGTCCTGTAGCAGGCCCAGCTCATCAAACATAAGCCTCTGTGCTGTGAATTAACAGGGGAATTTGCATCACGAAGAAGACTGTTCTGTTCCTCCACATTATTTTCAAATGACAGTTCAGCATTTGGGATCACTCCTTTCCCTTCACTATCTACCCGTGCCCTCAGGAAACAAAGATAATGCCTCTGGGTAAAAAGCCTTAATTGCATCATGAACTGAACTGCTGGATTTTTAAACATGCTTTAAATAAGGCAGCCTGATTCTGGCTTTTAACTGCTGAACAAAGAGACCGACTCATGTAGTTAACAATCAAACTGGACAAGACACTGAGAGAAAACACATCTCTCAGCATGCCACAAGTTCTGTATGAGAATGACCAAAGATAAGCAACATGCAACAGAAATGGTACAACAGCTGACTCTTCTCCTCTGCTTTATATGTTCTGACAAGAGGTTTTGTGATAGTCAGTGACTAGATTTAGAAGCCCTTAAGAAAATCTGTATGTGCGCACATCCAGAAGAGTACAAACACCAAAAGAGCTAATTTGAACTCACAGACAGAACTTATCATCTTGTAAAAACATTCAGAGAGCTTTTCATTGAAAATGCCACCTTTCCACTGTATCAACACAGAAGTTATTTTCAGCTAGTGAAAATGCTTTTCCCTGAAACGCTGAAACATTTCCAATCTCATCAGAAAAGCAAGTTAATGAAGAGAAGTACTTTTTAAGACTCATAGCATTATGTGAAGAGAGCTCTCTTACCCATAAGCCCATATGACAGGAGCTTATTGGGTTTGGCTTGCAAATAAGCTTCTGGTAGTAAAACTATTTCTGGAACAGTTTTATATTGCAGAATTGTTCATATCAGAATAGTATATTTCTACACAGAAATAACATCACAAATCAATAACTACATGCCTTTTACACTTTCACAGTAATAGATGTGTTTGTGTAAACAAAAGTACATTTAAAGTAGTTCAGCATATTTTTGTAGGCAATTCTTAGATACCATGGAGCACATTAGGCAGATTCTGCAAGACATTCCAAGGAAGATATTTGTCAGGGTATGCCAGAGACCTGCTTGACCAATTATGTTCAAATTTCACGATGGGACTAGGCCCAAGGGCAAGGACAACAAATATCAAATCCTTTCAGATACTTGGCTATAATATGGAGCATGAGCAACAACAAACAGGATCCAAGAGCAAATCATTTGCATTTGATGAAACAGTGGCACCAGAGAGTTTGTTGAACAAAGCAGGAGTTTTGGAACGTATTTGCTCAGTTTCTCAGTTGGCAATTTATGTGCTGGCAAAGTAAGTAGCCTTGTCTAAAACTTGTGTGAGTGTACTAATAAGTTGAGTAATTTTACTAGGAAGTTCAGTGTCAAGTCAGTGCCGAGTTAAACTAATCTGTTTCAGACAAATGAAACTCCACTGGAGTAAGAGCCAGTGCATTGTTACCACTAGTCTATAAAACTTAATTTAAGTCCAATTGTGCCAGGTTAAGTCCATGCTTGAAAATAGTAGAACCATAGTCAGCTAAATCAAATTCCCTAATTAAAGGGGGGGGAAGCATTATTCTTTTAATTATTTTGACATAACTGTATAAATACAAAGAAATAGCTGAAGTTGACAACGCTGTATATAAGACATCAATGCCTGAGATTCATTCAGAGCTATGTCTGAAGGAAATAATGGCTGTAAATATGTTCAGATGCTACCAGTAAATCTGCATTAATTCAAATGATTCTTTGATGAAAGAACATAATGCTGAATAATTATGGGAAGAGTTGGCAGTGCTGTGGTACAATCACACCACATGGTCTCATAAAGCTTACTTGTTCATCTTGTTATCATATATTCCCATTGCAAATAAAGTGATGAATAGATGCTTTCCCACTCCCATTAGAAGCAGAAAGAAAGACAGTTCCCAAAAAGCAGGAAAGAACCAGATCAATAGAACAGCACTGCTGCAACAAAAGATAGATGCTCTGCTCTTCTGAAGAGGAGCCTCTCCTCCCCCAGTCCTCAGGAGTGCTCTGCCCCATTCTGGGCTCCCAGTTCAGGAAAGACAAGCAGCTACTGGAGAGGGTCCAACAAGGGCTGTGGAGATGAGGAGGGAACTGGAGCATCTCTCTTATGAGGAAAGGCTGAGGGAGCTGGACCAGTGCAGCCTGAAGAAGAGATGACTTCACAGAAGACAGGGGACCTTATACAAATACCTTAAGGGCAGGTGTCCAGAGGATAGAGCCAGACTCTTTACAGTGAGACCCAGCAAAAAGACAAGGGGGAACTGGCCCAAACACAAAGCTATATATAAATAAGAGAAAAAGCTTCTTTCCTTTGAGGTTGACAGAGCACTGGAACAGGCTGCCCAGAGAGGTCATCTCCTTGTCTGGAGATAATCCAGATCCACCTGGACGTGAGCATGTGTAACCTGCTCCTGGTGAACCTGCAGGGAATGATACCAGATCTCCAGAGGTCCCTTCCAACCCCAACTACTCCTTGATTCTGTGATTCATGACCAATTTGCTCTTTTCTCCTGCTAAAAGAGCAGTATGGGATTACAGAAATGCTCACAAATTAAGCCACCAATAAAAGCAGATGAAAACACAGCAGCCTAAGTAGAAACCATTGCCTCATTTACTCAGGTTAGGCATTCTGGCTGTCATCACTTTTAGGTTATTACCACATGATGGACTACATTATATAAAAGACACAAAAACATGCTACCTTTGAGTCTTTAAATGATGCTTTGCATCATGACTAACATGCTTTCAGCAGCAAGTAGACAAAAAGTTTTCTCAAGCTCCAACAAGAATCTCCAAAGTTTTCCTAATGTAACAGTAAGACAATGACAATGCCCTACCATGAATGACAGATAATTCCTATAGTAAAATCTGTGTGTGTGGACATGTACATTTGTACACATGAGAGATATAAACAAGAATGACAAGGGGGCATAAGAAAAAGCCGACCCATTCAGATAAACAAGTATTTTTCATAAAACAGATTTACCTGAGACTCTAACTCCTCCAATTTACGCTTCCTGGCATGAAGAGCTTTACTTGGAAAAGCCCAGAAATAATTGGAAGTTCCAATTCTATCGGTGTCCACCATGCCATCATCAACAAGGCTTTGCAGAATCTCTTTCACTGACATTGAGGCTAACAGAAGCAAAAAAAATGTAAAATTAGAATCACATAGCAGTTGGACTATGGAGAATTATGAATATCACAAGCCACCATCTACAATCATCTGTTTTTCCTCCAGCAACAGCTAGCTGGAAGATTTCACAAGGACAACATGCCCAAAGCTTCAAGAGCATACTCCAAGAGCCCACATAGATTTGGACTAGCATTTTAAACATTTGTGATATTACAGACAAATATTTAATACCTGAGTGCAAACAATGATTTCATACACTGGAAGTCAGGCAGCTGAGAGCCTAAGCAAGTCCCCATCCCATGTCACTTTTAACTCTACAGCCCTGCCACTGACCAGTCTCTCATTCTAGCTATATTTTCTGTTATTAAAATCATAAACCTAAGATTGCAGCCAGGAAAATTTACACTGTAGGACCTGTCCCAAAAATGACTACTTTTTAAAAGAAATAACTATTATAAACACTTACTAATCCCTTTTTCTTTTGGAGCAATCTTCTCTAGATCCTTCAACTGGAAGACATCTTTCTGTGCAAAATATGAAAGACACTTCAGTTCTAAATGACAGCATCATCTAAGCCTGAGTGTTTTTTACACTAAATCAATGCCAACAAAAGCACATAGGAAAGACATTGTATATTTTGGATTTGCTAGGGAATTAGCCTGCATATCCCCCAGCAGAACTAGAACATTCTGAGAATTAAATAAGAAAAACACTATTACTGTAACAAGCCCTGCTCTTTCCTTTGACGATCTGAAGTCATCATGTTTCATCTCAAGTTAGACTATAAAGCCCTTAAAGCCCAGGTTAGACTGTCAGCACAGATGTACCACACTGCTCAAGTATTCAAGTGTCAGTCTTTTTTCTAAAAGGTAAAACATGGTGTATTACTTGTGCCACCAATACAATTGTAGTTCAGCTTTTAGATCTCCAGGTTTCTTCTCCCCAGGGTCCCTTTTCAACTCTGCTCCCAGTTTTTCTAAAGCTCAGATTTCTTCTTCGTCCCATAAAATGTCCTGAGATACTTCCTAATTTCCTGCTGTCCTCTCTTATGGTAACAGGCTCAAAATGACAAGATGTGCATAGGTAGCACATAAAGAATTTAACACCACCTGTGCATCCTCATTCCTCGGCTCCACCTGGGGATGAGCCACCTGATCATAAGTTAAATGAATGCAGTTTTGCCCCTGTAATTTGCACCCTGATGTCACAGGGCATCAGTGAAATGCATGCCAGGATATAGAGTTTAGCTACAGCTACAGTTAAGCTCCTTTGAGGACCTGTTTTCCCACCAATGTAAATGCAGGACAATTACAAGTTACTTACTGTTTCAAAAAAGATCTCCATCATGCGGGCCCTCTTCTCTTCAAAACTCAGACCTTTTTTCTTGGACTGAAACAGGAAAAATGAGAAAAACAAACAAAGACATTCAGCCATCTGAATAATTGGCATCTGCTCAGAATTCAAACCTGTTTACCTATATTTGCCATCCTTTAAAATACCTTACCTCTAAGCCCAGACTTTCAGATAAACTCCTTCTTTACAAGTAATCTCTACACTAAGCTCACCTATTAAATGGAGGGACCTACCTTTAATGTCAGAGACAGCCAACCCCAATGCTCCTTGACACATACCAATCTCAAAATATGTATTTATACCAAACTCACACAAATGCTTAAAACCTCTTCTGTTTGGTTCAATTTTTTTTAAAGAATTGCTTTCTATGTTGTGCTATTCAGACAGCAGTGTAAGTTGTAAGTCATTTGGGTTTTTGTGGGGAGATAAAGAGCATTTTGAGGTATGTCTTTCTTCAAAGGTCCTGACCAACTTTATAATTTCAAGGTCACATTTTAAAAACCATGCTGCTTTTATTTTTTTTCCCTGGTTGTGTGATCAAGCATTAAATTACTTGGGTTGAACTACAAGCAAAAGGCAGAAATGGCTATTCACAAATTCCTACTAGCAATACAAAACTGAGAAATGGTCTCCTCTGATCACTTTCTGAGATGCTACTTTGATATGCCGTTTATAAAATTAGCATATAAAATATTTCACAGAGAATTGCAGTTTTATGAATAGCAGTTGGCATAATCCTCAACAACCCAAAAGCAGCAGCCATAACGTGAATCTGAAGAGTTTCCCCTTGCCCCATTCCCTGATTGGTGTGCAGCTACAAAAAAGGGAAAGGGGTATAGAAAGCGCCAAGTAGGATGTTAGCAGAAAAAGGTCTCATTTAAAAACAAACAAATCAAAAAAGGCATATTGTTGTCCATAAGTCGGTGAAAGCAGGTAATGTAAGATACTTTGAGAAAGACATGGCTATGTTTCCAAGTGTCCAACAGAAACAAGTCAACACCATTTTTACTTTTTAATAGCTGATTCCTTCGTAAAAAAGAACATGATCAGACAGCACACAACACTTAAAACATACACCAAGAACAAAATGGTCAGAACTGATTCAATTTTAAAAAAACAAATGTAAAACTAGCTTTCGCAGCTGCAGTAATTCAGAGACAGGAACAGAACCAATTCAATATTATATTTGACAAAGAGCACCATCGGTATTCTTTTAGGTCCCCTCTCTCTTCTTTTAGCTAGCAATACCCTAGGTCAGCATTGCTGTCTCCTGCAATGTCAGTACATTGCAGGATTAGAACCTGGAGCTGCCATGGACACTCAAGTAGGAGCACGAACACAAAGCAGACAGGTCTAACTTCCACCTCCTGCATTCCCAAGAGCCCTGACACCGTCAGCAGCGCAGGAACAAAACGCGTAAGGCGCACGACGTGCAATGGAAGTGGTGTTTCTGCAAACGTGTGCTTGTAGCTACGCCCCTCGGGCGCCAGGTTTCACACCGCCACTCCAGCAAACAGAGCAAAACAACGGAGCCGAGAGAACTCTCGGTGAAGGTTATTAACTTTCACGTTCCTTTCTCCCTCCTATTGGCAGGCATTCCCCACCACAAATACCAACCACACCACGAGCATCCATTTCGCTGCCGGTACCGCGGGCAGACGGAAGAATGCGGTGCTGTGAGCGCACTCGGGCCCACCTGCGATTCGCTCTGCCCGCTCGCACCTCCCCACAGCCGCAGCCAGAGGCTCAGCCTGGCCACACCTGCACTCCCGTGTCTCGGTGGAAAGAGCGGGCACTGTGCCCACCTCGAGCCACAGCCACGGGACTCTGGCTACGCCTCCCGGTGCCGGCTCATTTACATCGCTCTTCAACAACCCAAAGGCACGGCCCACGCCGTGCTGACGCCGAACCCCCAGAACTAGCACCGTGAGGCCTCCCGGGAGCGGGAGGGACAGCGAGGGGTGGGCGGCCGTCACCGGCCATCATCGCGGTCGCGGCTCCCCCTGCAGCCCCGCAGTCTTTGCGGGCGGCCGGGAAGGAAAGCGGGAGGAGGCGGAGGGCGGGCAGCCCCGCTTACCATGTCGCGGGCGGGCGGCGCGGTTTGATTCCGGCGCCTCCGGGCGGGAAGAGGCGGCGGGCGGGAGGCCGCGTGCGCAGCGCCGCCTGCTGCCCGCCCCTCACCGCCCTCACGGCGGCGGCGGGAGCGGGGCGGCCGCGCAGGGTAGGGCGGGTGCGGCCACTGCCAACGTCCGCGTGGTGTTTGTGTTTTTGTTGTCGTTTGTGGGGTTTTTTGTCCGTTTATTTTGGTTTGCGTTTGGTTGGGTGGTTTGTTTGTTTGTTTTTTCCCCTGGGTTTTTGTGGGATTTTTACCAGCCGGGTGGTGCTGCAGACTAAATCTGAGGGCACAAAAATAACACGTTAGCCGTGGTCCAACACGATGCATATTTGTACGACTGGCCTGTCACAGAGCCACGGAACGTGGAAAAATAAAACCCTCGCTGCCCGTGGAAGGGAAGGGCCTGGCCACATCTGGTGTTGCTTGAAACAGTTGTTCATTGTGATGACTGTTCTAGCGACTTTAATTACTGACAGCTTGTTTTAATTACTATTTGTGTTGTAAATCATTTTCCTGCAGCTGCAGCAAATTCTGGGAAATTGCTTTGCAAAACAGCAGTGGCTTTTTATCTCCCATACTAAATCAAGAGTTTAAATTCAAGCAAATGAAAACGTGCAAACTGAGATGTTCAGGCAGTTCCTGTAAAGATTTTCGATGTCTTTTGCAAGGTGACCCCTTTCCTGACACCTGAGGTTCTTTTCTCTGCAGCCCATGATCCCATTCCTCATTGTGCACACCAGTGTATTACTAAAAATGAAATGCAAATTAGAAAAGACATTTTTAATACGAAGCTTTTTGTTCTTTCTTTTGTGCATCGCACTTTACATTTGCTAAGTCAGGATGAAATCTGTTGGTACACCCCCTCATCTGCTGTTGAGGGCTCATATTCTGTCTCCCTGCCTTCCATTTCCTTTGGCCAGCCCTCAAAGCAACCCTGTCCCCACGCTCCCTGTGACCGTTCCTTTCCTCCTGTCACTCTGACCACTGCAGTCCAAGGGTCTGGGCCCCTTCCTGCTCCTTCACAGCCTGAAAAAAAAAAAAACAACTGAGCTCCTCTGGTTTTTTTTACTGCTGCAAAGCAAATGGTTGCGGCATCATTTGCAGTCTCCATTGCAGCATAGATTTTCTGGTGTGAGTGGCAGGGTGGGTGTCAGTGCTGGACATGCTGCCTGCAGTAGAGAAAGAGGAGAGGGAAGGAAGGGTTTTCAGAGGGACACTCACTCTGAAGTGGGCTTGGGGCGCCTACCCCGTGTCTTCTGTTCAGCACTCGCAAGGCAGCAGTGCTCCCACCCACCCATTACTCGTGAAAGTAGACTGGCAGCAAACACTCAGGTGTCACCCCCAGACAGAGCCAGCACTTGACTGGAGCACACACCTGGAAGGCATTCCTTGTTTCAGAGGCTGAATGTGATCATAGCAACCCAAGCAGCCCATCTGAAACATTAGGGCACGCTTTTGAGCAATGGTGGGGCAGGTGGCTCCGCAGGTTTTCCCTGTCCATGGCCCCTGGGGACAGCCAAGCTCAGTTGCCCCAAGTGCCCTAGCAGCCCTGAAGCCCTTTCACAGTGTCAGGAAAATCCACAAATGCCAGAGGTCTATGTCCAAGAACGAGACAGAGGAGTCCTGCAACTTTATTCAAATAAAGGGAGAGAGTCCACTGGTGCCCACACCCACGGGCTTTTCTCTCTCAAGGTTTCAGAGGGCACCGGAGAATTTTATTTGGCGAATAAAAGCCTCCTTTTATGCAAACTCTCAGCCGCAAGTTGCCCTCTTCCTTTCCCCATTGGCTGAGGTAACAGGAAGGTACAGCCTTCCCAAACTACCATGTATTCCCCCGTTGAACCTACTATTTTACCCCAAAGCTGATTAACTGGCTTGTGCAGACCCACTTGTCAGGAGCCAAGTCTGGGCTCTGCAATAAACCTGCTGCCCAAAGTCAGTAGAGACATTAAGACCAATTTCAAAGACGTTAACACCCCCACACACCTTCACCCATCAAATTGTTTGTGAAGATATTAGCTTTCCTCTCAACGGCCATCACCAGGTGCAATTTGCTCTGTAATAGGAGGTTCCCTAATACCTACATTTTGCAGCACCTGATCAAAACTAATTAGTTGGAAGACCATGGGGTGAAAGAAGTCCCAAAGGAAAGGGAAACACACAGTGAATCTCATGCTTTGTCATTTGAGGGATGGTTTTCTATTATTGCATGAGGTGGAATGAATAACTCCTAAATTTTTAATGGGCTTTGTGGTATTTCACAAAACTGCTAGTCTTCTGCTATGATTCTAAAAACAAGACAATGGATGAAAATACAGTGGAAGGGAGACTCATAACTCTGTCTTTCTGTTAGAAGATTTGTTCTCATTTTCCTGTGATTTTCTTAACTTTAACAATTTGGGCTACATTTTCTATTCTAGGAGTCTGATGGATTTTTAAGTACCAGTCAAAATAGTTTTCCACTGTTTCTGAGTTAGAGAAGATACAATGCTTTGTCAGTGTAATTATGCTTGGGTGAGGTGAAATTTGTACTCTTGTTAATTTTGCTCTTACAGTTGACAATAGCTGAATTACAATCAGAAATTCTGTTTTAAAAGGACAATAAAGTGACAATGGCAGAAAGTTTAGCCAGTAGAGAATGAAAATTGTCCTAGTTTAATTTTGTTCCTTTCATACATACGTGCCATAGTACAGTATTAATCACATGAGCTATTTTTTCAGAAGGGAATAATTCATGTCAATTATGTCAGGAAAATTAATCTACAAACACCAGGGGTTTATGTCCAAAAAGAAGATAGAGGAGTCCTGAAACTTTATTCAAATAAAGGGAGAGGCCATGGGGCATTTCTCCTCGGGTCTCTGAGTATTTTAGGGGACTCAATCTCCTTTTTATCCTAATTTCCCGGCTGCATTTCCGTCTCTCTTTCCCCAGTGGCTGAGGTTCTTGAGAGGTACAGACTTCCTGAAACATCTAATACCTAAGATCTCTTCTAAGGTATAACTCCCTGTCCCCGTTTTTCTTTGTGTCTCTATTCTTTTTCTCTAAATCCAGAAGTTTAGCAGAGTCTTGAGTGAGTAACAGTCTATGTCAATTAGGGGCATTCCTATGGAATTTATGGTTTCCCTCACTGTTTCTTTCACCTTGCAGTATCTGGCCTTAACTACCATCAGGCTCACAGTTTGTTTGTAAAGGCACCTCGTTCTTGCTCCTTTCAAATAGCAGAGCCGTTTATTTCTAGAAGAGCAAGAGCAAGCCTTTTGAGTCCTGCGGCTGCCTCCCACAGCATGGGTTTTAACCACATGTTAAGGGGTACCACTCTAAAGAGCGAAAGCCTGGCCGAGGGTGGCTGCCCTAAGTACCTGCTTCTTTAGCTACTTTGGCCCCATTCTCCCTGACATTGTTTGTCATCGGTGAGGCTGGGTCCTCTGGTCCTGTTTACAAAACTCCTAAAAGATTCTGCTGCCTCATTTAGGTATTTAAATAAGTACCACAAGAGGGTCGAAGAGGAAGTTGGCCATTTACTGGAGATTTTTTCTGGTCGACAACAGCGTTCCTCAGTATTAGTGTTTGGCCTCAGTATTAGTCTGATTGTGCTCTGTGGTGAAGAGCATCTGCTCTAGTAATCTAGGGGACTGAAAACATTTCTAGTCTATCAATAAGAAAAGATGGGGAATGTAACAAGTGTCTTACCTACTAAGCCCAGCAGTTTCAGGACATCGTGTGCTATTGCTTCTATTCTTTGTGATCTTTTTTTACATGGGAAGGAACAAGTGCTCTGCAACTCTGAATGTCAAACCAACACTGCTTGGCTTCAAGATGTGATGTTCTTTTAGCTAGCAGACAAATAAAGCCTTTTCTAGTTACCTGAACTTCAGGGAACATAGACAAGTACATTAAGCATCAATAGTCTATTTGCTGAACATGTATTCATCCGGAGACTGACAGAAAACAAAAACTGCTCCATTATGTTGTACTAAGTTTGTCTTTAGGAGAAAAATGAGGCCTCAAAACATGGTTGCTGACACTCCCTATGACTTGCAAGAAAGACTAAAACACATATTTCTTTAGAGGATTTGGGGGTAAGATCCACCAAAAAAAATGACAGCTGCTCAGTATTTCAGCTGTCTGATTTCCACCTGTCCTGCCACTGAGCACACACGCATCCCTGGGGGTTTCACTGACCCTGCTCGTCCCCTCTATTGAGGGTGCATCCAAGCCAAATGATGTATCTGAAGATTCTGTTTTTACTTTGTGAGCAAGTGTGCAGTCACACTGAGTTCTCAAATGATTCAGGTTTGGAGAGTTCACCAGTGACCAAGAAGATATAGGTACTATGTGAAATTAAAATTAATACAAGCTGGAAATTTGTTCTTACAGGAACAGAGTCAGATGGAACTCTTAAGGCAAATTTTCTGTTCTCCACAATAATTTAATTTGGTTTTCTGCAACAGACCCTTGAAGGATTATAACATACCTCAGCTAAAACATACTATGTACTTCCGTGATGCAAGCAGAAAAGCCTACAGCTCTTAATCTTACTGCCGCCAATGAAAATCTTAATTTTGATTCCTGGACTGAGAAGGAAGAGAGGAACAAGGAAGACCAACTGTGCGCCTTCTTCCCAAGAACAACGCAAGTCCCTCTTTCCTCTGTGTCCTCATAAAAGTTTAACACCCGTGAAAAAAATCACACTTTGCTTGGCTTGTGACCTGTGGTGCTAGGGAAGAAAACTGGAAACAAATTACCTGTCTTCCTGCATTATGAGGTTACTTTTAGGGATAGTGAGTATGATGAGACACATGAAAAATAAATCCTCAACCATGAAAATAACAGAGGAAACAAGCTTTATTTTTATTATTTGAAATTTTTGTGCGTGGTAAAGGTACACATTTGACTCTGGTTTTCCTACATTTCCAAGACAGAGTAATTTTTTTTGTCAGCTAAAGCATTATGAATACCATGGCGCACAGGAAGCTAAAACTACACACACACGCACGCACACACGCACACACACACAAACACTTGGATGTGCATCTTTCATCCTTGACCTTAAGGAGAAAAAATGTGTATTTAGCCTCATAGAGATTAAAAAAAAACCCCAAACAAACGAAAACATCATCATCAACAACAAAAAAACAAGTGAGAAGAATATTTCATTATGAGTGTCAAGAGAGTGCATGGCTTACATGTACACAAAACTTATATTGACTTACAAAGATGGAATGTACAAAATCTTTAAAAAAAACAAGGAAAAAAGAACTGGAAACACTCCTAGAACTGGAAAGCTGCAGCATATCAACTGGTAGAGATTTCTATCAGGGGCTGCTGCCGTACACTACACAACTTAGGGAACATTCCCGTGTCATAAAGCCAAAAGAAAAGTGTCAGGTTTAAGGCTGTGTTGCTCACAAACATCAACTGAAGTGCTGCACATTCGTCAGAAATAAAATGACCTGTTAGGAACCTTCCCATTCCATAGCACAAATACCTTTTGTGCACTTTCCACAAACAGGTCAAATAATCACTGCTCACAATTCTTGAAGAAAAGTTTGACTTTACATCATAATTTCATAATGAGCTGTCTCCCACAACTGAAAGTCATTTCTTCACAACAAACACATTGGGCACTGATAGTTCTCATTATGGCAACACTAGAACCTTATTATAAAAAATACTGACATAAAATCAAAAGCCCTCTAGCTTTTACAGAACAGATGAGCATTTACTAGTAAATAATACTCCATCTTCATGAGGCAAATACTTGCCTAAATCATTTTCCTTTTCTTTTTCATTACATTGGTGCTGGTTTAGCCTATGTAAAACTGTTCTAGTATTTATATTGTATTTATCTGAACAGATCTTTTTATTCTAGTCACAAAACAATGAAAATACAGTTGGCTGGTTTGTCCTAAAATGCTCCATATGACAAAAGATCTAATAACCTTTTAAGATTACTTTTGACTTGAATTTTAGTTAAATGAAGCACATACTTTCACCATTCATGCTGTGCTGCTAGTCAATTAGCATTCCAGGGAAGTCAAGGGGACATTTGGTTATACCTGAAATCTGGCAGCAGCGTGCCTAGAAAGCCTTTAATAAATGCTAACAACTCAGCAAATCACATAGTGCAATTATGACCTTCCCTTAATTGGATGAGAAAAAAAGACTGCCAGCTTTTAAGTGTAGAATTTCTGCTTTGGTTGCTCATTGTAAGGTTTGTAAGCCAAGCATTTTAGTGAAGTTGGCTTCAGAAGCACACCATAAAAGCAATGTGTTTCTTAGTTTCCTGGTGCCAGGCAGATAAGATCAGGCCTTGGAAGGGAATGCCCTATGCCACTAAATTTGAAATTGAAGTTGACAGCATTTGCTACTAGAAGTAACTTCAAATTAGTGACATAATTTAGGTGCTGCTCTGCTGATAATGTCTGAAAATCCAAAAGACTACTCAATTTTTAGAAAAAAATGCCCCAAACTCCTAATAGCTTTGAGCTGGGTTGTGAGGGGGTTTTGCGCAGAATTCACTATTTCATCAGGATGCACTGGGTTCACAAGGGTTATCTAAAATCCTGGTAAAAAATGCTGGACCGAAGGACTGAAAAGCTTTTGAAGAAAAGTGTATACATGAAATAGCCCAGTCTTAAGTATCTTTTTTGATCTATGGGTTAGAATCTGATTTTCATGCTTCTCAAAATTCCTGATAACAGAGGATTTGGCAATGTGTTCTGAGGGGTAAACATGCAAGCTTAATAACATTGTATTCTAAAAATCTATATTTGGTACTAAATATGATAACTGACAGCCACAGTACATTTTAAAATTTTTTATATGAATCTGTGCAACCCCTTCTCTTTATTACTAAATAAAGTTCAAATGCCTTTTCTTCATTAATGTGACATTTACAGGTCTTGAATGTTAGAAAGTGTTATAAGGACACTTAAAATGAAAATTTGATCTACAGCTTTGTTAAATTTGATAGGACAGTTTATTTGTAATAACTGAAATATCATTTTCAGAATTTTAGGACAAACTCAGTTCAAGCAGAGGATATTTTGTTCTCTTATATTTTGTTCAACAAACTTGAGTTTTAATATTCATAAATGTTACCACCAGTTTCTTAGCTTCGTTATACGGTCCTTAAGCTTCATGCACAAAGTATTTATTCCAGTGAAATAAGGAAACACATTTGCACGAGAAATTGTAAATTGGTTCTATGTGCAAAAAAAAACCAAAGGAAAGAAGAGGAAATATCTTCAGGAAACAGTAATTAAAAACCAGAAAACCCCCCTCCATTTAAGAACCTTGGGGTCTGCAGTTTTACAAGTCAAATGCAACTTTACAAAAAAACCATTAGTTTTTCTCAAATTCATTGAAACAACCACCTTAACGTTTTAGAAATAAGACAAATACTTATAACAAGAAATTTTATCAAATATTTCTTTCCATTTTGCAAACATGCTTAAAATACTCCCTTGTTTCTGACCCAATGCCCTTTTGTTTCAAGGCCCTAAAAATGAGAAAAGAAAGACAGCACTTCCCACGCTATTGTAGGCATTGGCCGCAAGCTCACAGCTCCTCAAACAACACTTAAAAGGGAGCACCACTCTATCTATATCAGGCTACAGTAGCAATTCAACCTTTGACCACTGGATATAGAAATAAGAATAAAGCCAATGCTACTTTAGAAAGGACAAGTTTATACTTAAAAAACCCCCAACAAACCAAACATTAAAAACAGAACCATGCCTGTAAGCATTTCCAGTTAAATTAATACTTCAACAAAGAACACTGTAGAGGGATCTGGCAGAGGAAGAAAGGTAATTTTTCGGAGTACTGCCATTGTCAAATATCATACATACGTTCCAGTTTGCTGAAATAACCCACATTTACTTTTTTTTTATTTTTATGTCAATCAGTCATACATACATACATACATACATACATACAAACAAATTGGAACAAATCTCACAGTCCTTGTTTTGTCCTCTAACAAAATTCCCTTTGATGAAGGACTTCAGGAATTGATTCAAATTCATTTTTATTTCTAATGTATTTTTTCTCACATAAAAACAAATAGCTTTGGTAACCCTTGGCTTTCCTATACAACCTCTGTTTTCCACAGTTCCTTTGGTTGTATAATGTAGGTCCTCCACAGGGGTACTTCTCTGGCTTTCTGTCCTGTGTGAAGCTGCATTTTATTTTACAGGTTAATACAATGAGTTGCTGTAAGGAAACATGGCAATGAACACGTACGAAAGAGTGGCACACATGAGGTTAATTGACTTGACATTGTAATAACCCTGATCCTAATGAACTAGTTTGGTGTCAAAAGGTCTGTGGTTATACAGAAATTCTGCTCCCACTAATGTATCACTACAATTAAGTTTTTCCAGAGCTTTAGAAATGTCAGGTCTCTGCAAACTTCTTCCTGCACATTGAGCAATAGGAAGAGTGAAAAACGGCTGCACGAAACAATCCTTCATTAATTCCACATGAGTAGGGAATTTGCATTGATTCTCATAGTGCTAAACACTGAGCTGTGTTAGGTCTGACGGTTAGAGCTAGACAGATTTTGTGAGACTTAACCTTATACTAAAAGGGCCTACTTGTTATACACAGTAAGACTGAAGAATGTTAAAAGTGTAATACCTACCATGATAATGAGATCTAGGATCACGATTCCCAGGATCCCCTCTGGGTTAAATAACCCAGGAAGTTGGTTATTTAAATTTGGAAGCTCTGAGCAGGAGCTATCCTTCGCAGTCATCAAAAAGCTTTGAGGACTTTTCCCAAACTTTACTCATTTTTGCCTTATTAGTTAATTCCAGTTTCATAGGTTGCAGTTTGTGTGTAATTTCACACTGTCTTTATGAATTCAGTTACAGAGGATTTTTTTTCTTAACACTTACAACAAAAAGTTCAGTGAGAAACATAAAGAGGTTCAAGTCCTATGTAAACAAGGTAAGTTTGGAAATTATCACAAGCAGTCCATAAGAGACTCCTTTGTTATTAAAAATGAAAACAAAGTAGGAGATATCCTGCATTGGATCTCTAGGACGAGTCTTTTTGTAAGGGTGGGTGATTATCCAGCTCCAGAGCTCATTGCTACTGTAAGTATCGATAGACCTTGAAGCAGTGATTTCCAGAGTCTGCGACTACAACATGGCCGTCTGAAGTAAGAGCCAGACCTTGGGGACCATAAAGTGGGTCAGCAGAGGTGTTAATGTAGGATAAAAATGATCCGCTTCCATCAAAAACCTTGGAGGGTGAGAAAGCACAGAATAAATGTTATGAATAAAAAAGGAAAGAAGCAGACACAAGTCTGCTCTCACTTATACTGTTCTACTTCTCATTTCTGAAACAATGGAATAAACAAGGGCAAAATCTGTTCTGTTATCTCATAATATGCAAGTTTATATACAAATGTATATTCTTATTAAAAAGAACTAATTATAGCTGCCAGGATCTTTGGCAAGAATTAACACACAATGAAATAATAATAATAAAAAAATAAGAACCTCAGCTGTTCCTTGTTCTAAAAATAGTCAACTATAATAAATCAAACTTAATTGGGAACTCAACCAATACTTTGTTTTCCTAACAAATATCACTATTGTGGCTAGCCTGATTCTTAGGTTCCCGCATAGAGAAAACCAGGAATTTGTTTACCCTGTTGACAGTGCTTCCTGAGAACAACTCATAAGCAGCTCCCTCAGTTTTATATTCAGTGGAAATAATACATACTTATTTATTAGGTATTCTTTGGCAAACAGAAAGACCTTGTGATTAGCATTTAAGAGATAAAAAGAGTGCAACTCTCATAACTTGAAAGCAGAATAATTTCTCAACATTTAAAAAAGACGATAAAAATCTGCTGCGTTCACCTCAGGTCATTTGCTTTTTCATATTTTCCACTATGTCTCTGATCTTTTGTTATGGTGATTATAAATGACTATCATCTCAGTAATGCTTGCAAATCTCAAAAGTCATCAAGTAACTTTTGGGGAACTACTTGGCACCAAAATCCTTGATGGTCACAGTGGCCATCAGAGCTGCCAGCAGCCATACTGAAAACTTGACAATCTGGCACCACCAGGTCTGAATGTGGACAATGAGGGATATAAAGGATGGTGTGAGAAACCATATCACTTCTAACCCTGATGTTGTTTCTTGGGCAGTCTGAAGGCCAGAGTTACCGACCCATTGGCTTTTTTAATCAAGCACCTTTGAAATACAGAAATTTCTACCTGTATTCGGCTGTTTCCCCAGTCTGCTACAATAATATTTCCATTAGAATCTACTGCTACTCCAGTTGGTGCATTAAATTGCCCATTTCCTTCTCCATTTGATCCAAACTTCAGCATGAATTCTCCCTCCTGGTTAAATACCTGTATGGGTTAAAACAACAACCTAAATATGGCATGGTATCAAATATTAGTAATCTAGTACTACCAGTTCACCTGCTGATTAAAGGAGTTGAAGAGTTCCCAGGAACACACAGCCCCAAGACACACACACACACACACAAGGTGGGAGAAAAGGTGCCCGTCTCTCCCTTCACTCCGTTTCACCATACAGTGTTTCCCTTCTCACTTAAGATCTGATTCATCTCAGACATGGAGGCAAACAGCCCCAGAACCCTTCTGCAGCATGTGCATCTTGAACTGAAAAGAGCTGAATGCAGATACAGCACTGGGTTCTTTGTTTCTGTGGAACTAAAACACAATGGAGCAGATGCTCTCTTCTCTGCTTCCATAATCTAACACACACTGCAAATTGTGGCATGCTGCTCTCTGTAGACAGTTCAGCAACTGAATTCTCTGTGATGGTAACAGGTTTAGACAGCAGAAAGATGGAGATGATCAATGACTATTCTGTCAGTGACCTGGATGCACCAGTGGGACCAAACAAGATACAAAATGTGTCATTTACATAGTACCACAGCCATCTCTAAAATATTTTGGTCCATCTTGGACCCAAGCCCAGCTACAGCACAAGGTCCAACAGTGATCTTAGAGACTGACTGTGGCTTGCACAAGAAAATGCAAAGATCCAACAAGTGCCAAGTGCACACTGAAGTGCTGATAAGGCAGAAGATGTCAGGAAATTATTGTGTTCTTGAACACCACAGTGAACAGGGAAAAAACATTTGGGGAAGGAAATTAATGAAGTACCAAGTTAGTGCCTCAGATGATTAAAGAAAATAATAAACAAAAAAGCCAACTAATGAAAAAGGCAAAGATATATTGCTCTCTCCCTGGGCTGAAGTGACCTAATGAGAGAGAAGCCCACCTTGTGTAGGATTTTCTATAAAAGATGCCTGAGGGAAGGAACATCCTTGAAGGTTAATGGGGGTGGGAGAAAAATGTTGCTGAGTGAGCTTGTTTAATTCAAGACACTGGTGGCAGGAAGCGGCTTAGGGACTCGTAAGAGTGAAATTAATTTATTTGGTTATTTATAAACTAGTTTATTATTCAAAAGAAGTTGTACTCTCTGCTCTCAGATTATAAACTCTCCAGAGTGTCAACAGTTATATGTAGCAATTTAGAGAACAGTACAAAAATAAGAATCTTTCCGGTTAGTACCAAATTGTAACAAGTAGCATTTGTATCCCGTTGAGTCACACCAGAGACAGATGGGACACTCTGTTCTCATTAGAAATGTAATAATTATAAATCCTCTAGGATGCCACACTTCTTACATTTCTTCACTTGCTTTTTTTCATTTCAGTTTGCCCCTTGCTGTTAAGCTGCGCTAGGCATTCTTGTTACCAGGCAAACCTTGCTTGTCGAGAGGTAATTTATGGAGTCATAGCCCTCCTGCTGCTTTAGGGCTCCTGCAGCGGTCTTGGTTTCTGTGTTATAATCCCAACCACAAACTACTTCCTCACCAATTCCAAAGGGATGCACAAGCAAGGTTGCTGTTCCATACCTAGGTGATTCAGCACTGCTCAAGATACAAAGGTGTCTATGCTCAGGCATATGTTTCCTGTTTCAGGTGAATATATAAAGCTTATTTTTTTGATCAAAAACAGTGAAGAACTAGACTGAAGGTTCATCTTTGTGTTCAGTCAAAACAGGCATTAGGTGAAATGCCAAGGATTTTATTTTGTTGGTGTGTGGGACTTGACACACATGTCCTGAGAACCCAGGTAAAACAGCATCCTGCCTCTGTCCTCCTGCTGCTGCCTCCTGCAGAGGAAGGGCACTAGAGCACATGCATGAAGTGTAGGAAAGGGAATGCCTGAGAACAAACACACACAGGTGAGGCATTTCTGAAGTGGCCTGTATCTCTTTCACAGACATTTGCCAACACATCTCAGCATGTTTCCTTTGGTTTGTTACTGGGAGAAACAAACTTCCTATCATAGCATGACTTTAACAGGCTGTGAGTCAGGACTTCCCATGTGTGTAGTGGCCAGTTCTGCCCTGTGCAGAAGGCACTGAATGAAAACCAACAGTTACAGGGGTTTTAAGAGAATCAGGTTGTAAAAAGGATCCAGTAATCTTAAAGCTTATAGGTATGGAATTTAAAGACTGTCATGTGTCTTTACTTTGTTATAAAGAAAGCTTTTACTAGGAAACTCAAAAGCCAGGCTTTTAAAAGAAGACAGAACACAGGGTCAATAATGGGTTTGGCAGAGGGCTACTGAAAATAAGTAAAGTTTAAGTAATTTAATTTTGGGTACAACTTATGTTTAAGCAATTGAATTAGAGACCATTATAGTGACGTCAAAGGGAATGGACTATATCTTCACTAAGTAATGCACTGCCTGCAAACTTCTCTGAAAGTGCTGTCCTTAGAGTAGAGCTCATACATGTGGAGTGTGATCTCTTTGGTATTAACATTATGTTATTTTCCCCACAAAAGTATCATAAAAAATTAAAATGGCAACTTTCCAAATTGCCATTAATTGACAGTACCTTGACAGAATGATTATGAAAATCTGTAATGATAATTTCATTGTTGCTGTTTACAGCTGCAAAATGAGGACCTGGAATGCAGAAAAAGAAGAAAAAAATAGTAACACCATTAAAATAAAAGGTATGGTTAAATTTAAAAAACACAACAGCCTGCCACCATATTATGTCTGGCTTTTGAGCAATAGTAGTCTAAGTGGGAATACCAATTTCAAGTTAAGAGTAATTTTACTTCATGTTTTTTTCTAACAAGCTCAGCATGCTTTTTGTAAACACAAATAATTTCTTTTTCAACCAGTTGTCAGCTATTGTTACCAATAGGCATTGTTGATTTCTCCTCTTGTATACATTTGCCTATGTAGAGCTTTATGGGCTTATTAATAAGACAAAATATGTAGTGCTTAAGCATTAATTTGCATATACAGTAAAAATTGTTATCAAAAATGTTCCTGTAAATTCTTAATTGAAATATTTTATGCTCTATGTGCTCACATCTTACAAGAAATTTAGCTTAAAAGTTTTAGGATAAATAAAAAAGTTATTTAGAAGACTACTGTCAGGGAAAAAAGGGCATTTTTTGCTTTAGATTGTGTATTGAAATATGTGGGCAAATTTCAGTTAAAAAAATGCTACCTTGAAAACAGGTTAAGTACCCAAATTAAAACACTTGGTGCTATTTTGAGTTATTAAACAGAAACAGAACTCAGTTTCAATTTTCACAGTATATTAGGGTAATCTATAAAAAAAGTGAAAAATTTTACATTGAAAACATTTGAGTATTGACAATTTGCCTGTTTTCTGTAGCCTAACAGCAAGAAGAGGTGATATATTTCTGAAATCCACTGTTAGGAAGTATTTGTCTGCTTATTTTCAGGAAGTGTTTTTGCCAATTTTCAATTAAAAGAAATTGAGATACCCAGAAAATTTAGCTGTGTTAGACCCCAAGCTCTCATAAATTATATGTATTATGCCATAAGACGTTGCAAGAGATCTCAGGATAAAACCACATTGATGCTATTCCTCTGTTTTACTGTGAACCAGTCAAAACAACTACATATAAAAATGACCCAACACTTGTAAAATGCATACCTAATTTGGCATCTTCATTTCAAACAGCTATTCACTTAAAATATATCAGTGGGGTTGTTCTGATTTTTAAAGCTTAATTGCATGTTCTGCTTAAAAGACAGCATGTGCAAGTAGTCAATTGAGTATTAATGGCAATTTCCCCAAACTTACATTGGCTGTTCCATAACTCTGCCTTCCTGATCTCAGTTTTAACACTACCCCATTACACTCATTTTCTAAGAGATACCACTTCGGGCATTGGGTTTTGCGCATCTGATGATTGGAAACACAAAGCTCAGCATCTGAGTTGATTGTGGTGAGCAGCTTAGTGTGGCAATTACAAAGCACTTATAAAAATGCTAGTTAAGATCAGTCTTTCTTGGGTCACTGATCTGAAATGCTTCCAGGCATGAGGAAGTAGATGAAACAATCTGGTTACAGTTACATTTGCAGAACAGATGTTGCAGTCTGCCTGACCAATCAAGCAAATAGAAGCTGTATGTCTAGCAGAACCTCTCCCACCCCGAGGATAAAGGAGTAGGATACAGCATCTTCAACATGCTCAAACATCATGCAAATGTGAGCAGAAGAGGCAAGAAAAGGGGATTTACATATTACCATCAAGTGTACCTGCAAACTGCTTGTCACCATTTCCTCGACTTCCGAACCTGGTGACTATTTTGCCATTTGGCTGGAAGATGAAGACGCAGCATGCTTTATTGTCCACTACAATGATGTGTCCATTACGATCCACTGAAACACCTTTAGGGCCCATGAGCTTTCCAGACCCAATTTTGGCCTATAAGGGAAAATACAAAACAGGACAATATGTTGGCATGATAGAAATTAGTACAGTTTAAAGATTGTATTACAGGCACAGAGCAGAACAGAGATGCATTTTATTCATCAAAAGTTGGAAGTGATAGTTTTTATCAGCTCTTACCATGTACTTCATAATTTTTTCTTCAGCTGAAAATGAAGTCTGCTTTCTGTATGTCTTTTCTAGACTGAAAAATCTGCCACCTCAGCAACTGAGTCCAAATATACAACTTACAAGAAATAGAGTCATCAGATTTGTGTGACTTGATAAACCTGTCAGAAATGTCTGTATATCCAGCATTAGCATACCAGCAGGACAGGCAGACAAGCAGAAAGGACTTTTGTTTCCGATTGCGTGCTGTTCCTGAGTCCTACGACCACCTTGATGGACAGGGAGACATCTTTATCACCGCCTGCATCTAAGAAGTCATTCCACCCATCAGGGCTGGGTGGAATGTAGGCTATGATGTCTTCTGTTGCCTTTCCTGGGTTAGTAAGACACCAGCACCTTCTGAGTGCTCATGGAAAGAATTTAAGCAAAGCTAAAACTCAGGCTAACCTCTCTATCTTCCACCAGATTCCACACGAGATTGCTTCACTTGCTGCTTAGACACATCAAGTATCAGCTGAAAACTACAAAGGGGAGAGGATCATGTTGCCAAACAGCAAATGAAACAATCTTTGAAACACTAAACAAATCAAAGCTTGTTCCTGTCCTAGGTAAATAAAATTATTTCCATTATTTTAAGTAGGCCTTGTGACTACCAAAACCATCTGCTGACATAATCAGCAACAGGAGGGGAATTGTATACTATATTTCACTGGAAAAGCATTCAGTGGAGATGAGATGGATCTCACAACAGCAAGTTATTTGTAAAGGCTAGAGAGTTGTCAAATCCAAAAATGTCAGAAGCATGCTTAGATAGGTTTAAAAAAAAGAGGTTCTTAAAAAGGGATCTAAGCAACAGAGCAAGCAGAAATTGAGACCAAGCCTTTAAAGACTCCATGAGCCACCTGGGCATATACCCAAGAAGACTCTAGGATCACCTCACAATCTATTCCATATTTTTTACCATTCAGCTCTTTTTTAGGGTGAGATTCTAGAAACTGTTTTATCTACATAAAATCAGTTGAGTTTTGACCTGTCAATTTAAAAAGATTGCAAATATGCAATTATTTGCATTGGAATGGAGCAACTTGCATCCTGCTTTTAGACTTTTAAAAAAATTGATGGACAGATTTGAAAGCACTTATTCAGACTGGTTTCAAATGTCTGTACTGCACAGACGATCCACCAAAGAGGCTGTGTTCAAATTTTGGATTCTAGAACCTCCAGATCCTACAGTAATTTGTGAGAGGCACATCCTACAAACTGAGGTTCATATCTTGGTGAAGAACACACATTTCTGTTTGCACTGGAATTTAAATAAAATATATACTAAGATATTCATCTTACTTATGAAACAAGGCCATCTTTGAGCTCACTGCCTTAGCAGAGTGAGACAGATCACCCCCTAGAACAAGCAATGCTGAGAATCATAGAATCGTTTCAGTTGGAAAAGACCTCTGGGATTGAGTCCAAGCATTAACCTAACACTGTCATGTTTACCATTAAACCATGTTCCCAACTACCACATCTACTTCTGACTTCTCTGCCCCTCTCCCCTCCCTTCTAAAACTGGTGGGTAACAGTGGGACAGATTATAAGGAACTGAGAAAGTCCATTGCTCAGCTCATTTTTCTCATGTCCCTGATGTTTTCAAAGCAAACAGAAGGAGCTCTCCTAGCCTTAGTAAGTCCCGTGCTCCTATTTCATGGTACATTCTCATAGGTGGGGGTGCTGGTAAAAAATAGGAACAATCCTAAAATAAAGCCACCTGGTTTCCCTGAGGGTGGCTATTAAGCCACTACAGAACCTTTTTCAGTCTCCAGTAAAGAAAATTCCAGGGAGTAAATCCTGCAGCTTCAACTCTATGCCTAACCAATATGCAATGTTCTTGTGTCAGTTTTATGTTCATGTATATATACTGTTATAAATTGCAAAATATTTAGGCAAAATCTACCAAATTGAATCATGCTAAAATATCCCCAGGAAAAGCTATTAAAATTATTTTGTGTTCACCAGGGGAAAGATATCAGCAGACCTACAAAATGTATTCAGCTTGCATAACACCAAAGCATCAAAACCATAAATCAAATGCAAATCCATAGATATATTTCCTTTGGGGTTCTTAAATCTCTTTCCTCTGGGATGCCCACATGGTTGTCTGCTTGAGCATTGCACCACCTCCTTCCCATCTTTCCAGGATTCCTATGGAAAATGACTCAGACTCATGAGTACAGTGTCTTTCTGCCCATATAAACACATACGGAAAAATATAACAAATAAATCACATACTACTTTAATGCGCACTCCGTGCTGAGAAGAGTAATAAAAATCACTATTCTCAGGCCAGGTTTAAAACATAGTTTGCAAGCAGCAATAAAATATGCCCAGCTAGAGTTTGCAATGCTTTTTACTAAAAATCTGTTCCCAGTTTAGGTCAAAATATGCTGATGACACATTACTGGATCTGGCTAAACATATTCTTTGTATATTTTTATTTCAGAAAGTTTCTTAGAATTATAGGTTTGATTATTTAGAACAGAACATTATGAAACCCAGTCACTCCCGTTAATTGTATGAATGGAAGTATTTTTGGGCTTTTTTTTTCTATTAGAAATGAACACAGTACAATGAATCATGTAAACCTTAATATAAATAATGTGTTTAATTGAATTCAGTCAGGGATATTATGTCTCTTATTTTATAGGCTCTTAGGAATTTAGACTGGTTTTCAAACATGTGTTTATAAAGTCACCGTACCAGGTTGGAAAATATTCTACTGTGGGATATTCCTAGAGGTTTTAAAAAAAAAATCAGCTAGCCTGCATAAAAATTCAATGAAGACTTTTCCACTGTAGAAGTAAGCATGTGAGGGTTAAGTTTAACTTTACCAATCTTGTTGCTGTCTGAAAGGTTCAAGATTGTCAGGAATTAAATACAAACTTTCAACAAACCATCTTTTCCTGTTTGAGAACTCCTCTAATAAGGAGATACAGCTTTGTCACACATTGCAGTATCACACAATAAAGTGGATTTATCATTCATGTGACGGTCAAAATTCAACTGTGACTGTTTAACCACACTACCTATTCCCTTCAGAACATGCAACCAGCTTCAGACAGCTCTTTCATTAATTCTACTAGTGAGATGGAAGAAGTCTGACATATACTATATTTCTTTTAATCTTTTCCCACTTATCTAAACTTGATCTTGACTTGCAGAGCCCTGTTTGGTTGGTAACAAACTTGTCATCTTATATACAGCTCTTCAAGACTAGAAGGAAGACAATTCTCTTCTCAGAGGAACAGGAATCATTCTCTTGGCTCTGTTGTCCACTTCCTTCACTAGGTTTGAACACCACACTGGTGAGGAGCTGGTACAGCTGCTTCACCATGCCCTCTCTCCTTAGCCTAGTGCTGTATCTGCTGCAACTGTTTTCTTAGCAATTTCAGAGTACTTGACAGAGGAAGCCAGCACTGTTATCTGCCTTGTACAGATGAAGAAAATAAACCACTGGGAAGTGAAATGGAAGATCACTAGTCACCCATGAGATCTGTGGCATAGCCAGAAACAGAACCTCCAAATCCAGAGACCCAATCTGAGTCTTTATCATTTCCAGGATAATACAGCCTTTCATGTGAAGAGGCTCATGTTTTGGTGCAACTTTAGATTAGAGTTTGTCTGCCTCTGCATTTATGTAAGTTTTACAGCCTTGAGAAAACAGAACTCTGTCTTTGTTGCTGCCAGAACTGAGGAAGGTGACACTTTTCTGCCTGGCAGTGGAGGTTGCCAAGGGGCGTCAGTCCAGTGCTGTAATCAGGGAGATGCCTGGGCCTGGCTCCAGGGAAATTTGCCTTACGGCTCACATGACCATTAAAATTCCGCTAAGGGAGAGTGAGTGTAAGTAAATACAGAAAGCAGGGGACAACATCAAAAATAGTTAGATTAAGCTCAAAACAGCCCCCTGATATTGCTGAGTTAACAACTAGCAGGCCACCTGCATCAGAGGTTTTACACGACTTGCAGGCACAATCCTTTGAAGGCAAATGCCATTATCCTTTCCTCTCTGTCTGTTATTTTAGCAAGTGCTGCCCAATTTAACCTGACAAGGCCCCTGTAAGAATTACCACTGCCAACTCACAAGAAATTACAAGGCTTTGTCCAAATTCCCACAGGCTAGATCTGTTGCATCTATGTTCTGTGCTTCCAATATATTTTATTTAACCCCATAATAGAATAATATCCTGAGCTGCAAGGGACCCACAAGGATCATAGAGTCCAATTCCTGGTCCTAACACCATCATGCCAGGTACAAGTCCCATCCCTTCATGGCATGGACTGTCCCCCATATCACAGTCTCAGCCTTGGTGGACATGGCCTCCCAACCCTGTGTCTGTCCCCCCACAGTTCCCTCAGGCCCTGTGCTCACCCCGCCTGCATCCCTCCTCCCCAGCACAGCTCTCCAGCTACACTGTGCAATACAGGATCCCCTGAACCAGTGCTGCACCAATACAGGACCCCTTATTCCCAATACAGCTCCTCAATGTGGCCCTGTGCCCAGTGCCCATCCATGTCTTCATCCCAGTGCTCCCCACTGCCTCACTCCTGCTCTCCCTGTGCACATGCTCTGCCATGTGCCCTCCACCCAGCTCCTGCGCTTATGCCTGCCTTCTGTATAAAAGAAAATACTTCTACAAACATTTTTTCTCTCATAAATATGTCTCACTGTATTCAATCTAAAACCAGTATTTTATACCTGAGTCAAAATATCTCTCATTTGATCAGTCTAGTCCCAAGAACTATGAAGTCTGATGCATTCATTTGTATTAACCACACAAACACTGCCAACATTACACAGCTTTTGCATTTTTTTGCAATCCAACAAAAACATTGACTGAAAACAAATCTAGGCTTCACATCAGAGGAACTACATTAATAATTAATTTTTTCCAATACCTGTCTCCCTGCTGGTAGTATATTGCACATAAGGTCCTGGCTTCTCCAGAGCTTTTTCCTCCAGATCTGGCACCATCCAAAATGCTAGATTTACAGCATATCTTAAGAAGGCAGGAAAACAAGCCCTCCATGCTCTGTGTCCAGATCAAGCCATTCACATTAAAGACATTAATAATTATTTAAAACACACTTAGGATACTCAGGCTATTCGGATTCTTAACTAAATTACATATTTCTTTGGGTTTGTTTTGGTGTTTTCATTTCATTTAAGGACTTCAGCCAAAACCAAGGTTTCCCCATGTAGCTGTACATTTTCGAAATCACTTGACCAGTAAAATCACATTCTCTCTGCAAATGCAAATAATTTGTATTTTTTTAAACACTTGCATTACATTTTAGTATTGTTTTATTTTAGCTTGAAGTCTATACATTATCTGGATACTTCTAAAAGTGTACACACCTGTTTCCCAGATGGAAGTCACTGAGGACTATGCAAGCACAGTCACCTACTTGCATTTGTCACTTTGCAAAGACTGTTCAGAGAAAGGCCATTTCTTGCTGCACACGTGAGCAGCTCAGAACCTGAGCTTTTTGATCATTAGCTGCCAGAAAATTAGCCAAACAGGCCACATCTGTCCAACACAGGACTCCAGAACTAAGTAACTATGGTAGAAATTTCCCTGCAGGTCCATTATCCCACTGACCAGTGAGTACTGCAAACCTCTGCCAGAGGTGGCTCTCTAGTGTGCATCACCAGACCTGGTACCATGCATTCAGAGAACAGCACCAAATACAGGAAACCTTTAAGTCTCTCTAGAACTGCACCTGAATCCAAGTGAAGAAAATATTGCAGGTTGGAAATCATCAATGTAGTGTACTAGCTGCTGTCTTATTTTACTCCCATTAAAGGGATCAGAGCTGCTTTGAAAATATGAGGTGTGCTTTCCTTAGAATTTCTGATTTCTGAAACCTTCAACATCATTAGTGTCTTTCAGATTTTTCAATGTACAACACACAACCTAGAACACTCTTGTCTATGCTGTAGCACTGAAACACCTAGCACCCTGGATTACCTTTCCTTGCTTTTATTACCAACAGGATCATACATAAATTGTACACTTTATTTGCTGAGAAATATGGAATAAAAGAGGAAGTCATCAGTTTACTACCTTTTCCATATGTCACTGAAGAGCTTCATGTAGTCCTTACAAGATTTTGTGTTTGTCTGTGTGCACACATATATCTGCACACACCCTTCTGTACAATCAGAGTACTAATGATGTCAAGGTTGTTGAGCTAGTCCAACTAGCCTTGCTGGCACTTGCTATCCTCGACCATAAGTAAGTTCTAGGAAGGCATCTAAGTACCCAGTATAGAACATGATGTCTCTGCTTGGTGTAATATTAGCATTACTGCTGTGATCTCCTCCTATTAATTATACCATGTGGCTGGGTCAGGGGTTTCCACATCAGAACAATGGAATTTAGACTAAGCTACAGCCAAACTATGTCATTTCTTGAAAAACAACATTACTTTGCATTCCTTTGTAAGGCAGAGAAAGCTCAGGAGAGTTCACATGCTAACTTGTACCTTAAATTTTCCATCTGATGAGAATATGCTAACCCATTTGTTATCATAGTCTGCAATAATGATGTCACCACTGGGATGCACAGCCACTCCTGTTGGCCGCTGCAGCTGGCCCGGAGACCTTCCTCGTATGCCAAAACGGCTTTTGAACTGACCATCATTGGAAAAGATCTGTAATAGAAAACAGGAATTTTAAAATATGAGCACCATCTATTTCTTGGATCTTAGATTTTAGCAAGTGACTAATGAACGCTATAGTCAGGAAGAGAGCTGGGAGCATGAACCACTTTTACACAGTCCATATTTGAAAGTGATATATCTAATTTAAGAAGACTCTAATTAAAAAAAAAAAAAAGAATTTCTCATTGCACTGTTTCTTCAGTGATCTCGAAGTATTTCACAAACATTAATGAATTAGCTTCACAATATCTCTCTCGGGGGTGAGGGAACAGTATTATTCCCTTACTAGAAATGAGGAAACTGAGGCACTGAGTGACTCAGCCACAGTCAAACACTGAAGTCTGTAGAAAACAGGAATATGTCCACTGGTTGTGCCTCCAAGCCAGGTAAGTAGACACTGAAGTTCCTCTGAAGAGACTGTGAATTACAAAGCATGCAGATGCTGATGAATATTTGTCTCTGTCTCTTAGAAAAGGCCTGGAAACGAGTTCTCATGGCATGTGGCTTGCTGGTTCTCACATAGAAGAACAAGCCACATGCTGCTGCCATGTTCACTGCTGCCACATGGGCAGCCTGGAGAGTGATGACAAATTGTTAATGGTAAAAAGGATACATGGCAAGCAAAGAAAAATATACAGCTTGATTTTCACAGAGGTTGTAGAAAAGATTTGATCATGGTATCAGAAAGAGAAGTCAGTTAAACAGACTAAAAGCCACTTGAAAATGACATCT
This sequence comes from Brachypodius melanocephalos, assembly GCA_013398615.1. NCBI lineage: Eukaryota > Metazoa > Chordata > Aves > Passeriformes > Pycnonotidae > Brachypodius > Brachypodius melanocephalos. The sequence continues at coordinate 21,634,792 of VZSR01003049.1, forward strand.
ATATGCTTATTTTTCTATTTGTACTTCCTAAAAATTATATTTGTGGCACCTTGCTCTAGATTTACATTTGAAAACATGAGAGTGATAAAATTTACAATGTAAAATTATATTTACAAAAAGGCATTTTTCCAGATTATTGCACAACTTATTTTTTCATCAAAACACCATATGGAATGGAAATAAACTCTGATTATATACTAGATATAGTATAGATCTGAAAAAGATAGCTGCTGGTCAAGAAGATGGAAAGTTAATGGATGATAAATTGAGCTTCCCTTGTATTTTCTATATTTGCCTGAATTGTACAAAATATGTCTTTCTGAGACTACAAAAAAGGCAGATGTGTCGGGGCAAGGAGAAAAACACTTAAAGTGGCATATTCTCATACCTGCACACACTGGTTGTTACTGTCTGCTATTAATATTTTTCCATTTGTAGATGCAGCTACCCCTTGAAGATTTGTAAATTCCCCTTTGTTTCTTCCTTTGGTGCCTAAAATTGAACACAAAGCACATAAGGAATCAGGTTAGACAGGACTAATCAGTTAGGACCCAAATGCCAACTCATGCAATTATTACATTTCTGATCAAAGGATTTCTATTATGATGAGTTCTTCTCACTGCTACAACTTCAAAGAACCCTCTCAGTAACAGATACACAATTCTACCAACAAGAAGGGATTGGTTAAGGGACTGTTCTCACTCTTCAGCATATGTGTCACCCAAGCCCCCATCAACAGTAATTGCCTCTTCAGCCTTCCTAAATCAGCATTCACAAATTGCCTCTTGCATGAGGGAAGTAGTAGAAGGTTTTTACATAAGCAATGGACTTTTTTAACTCCAGATTTTTATTCTGCTGAAAGGGCAATTAAAGGGGCAGTACATGGGAACATATAGAGAGAGGTTTAAGTAAGAACTTGGACACATGATGCAGTTTTAGCTAAGTCTCCTCAGTGAAATCACAAAGCTGGGATAAGACATACCACTTTGGATGGAGCCATTTCAAGACAGGGAAGTTTCCTATTCCCTCATATATAGTTTGCAGTCATAGGCTTCAAAAATTCCCTTATCAGGGAAATTCAAATTAAGAATTAGCTTTGAATGAATGGGACTTGTGTCCCAGTGAAGACCAACACCTGGAGACTGAATGCTTCTGGAGAGACCTTGGATTGTTCTAATAAAGTAGTGCCCACACACTCATTTTAAGTCTCATTTTAACCCAGAATAAATGCACTTGTGCATTACATAGAACTGCATGTCTTTTACCCAGTGGCTTAAGGTGATAAGGAATTGTAAAATGTCAATTTTTCACAAAACTTCATTAGTTTAGGTGGCTTATTACTTAGATGTTTGTTCTGAGACATTCCAAGGGGCATCACAGAGAAAACCGATGTCTTCAAAAGATCAACCCCAAAGCAGCTGGTCCAAATTACACCTGGAACACAGGGACAGGATCCAAATTCCTGATTTGTTTGCAAAGGAGGCTCAGGGGTCTTTGGAAAAGACTCCAGTTATGATCTTGGACTCCAAGGTTATTCATAATAAGTGAAGAATTCTGAAACAAAACAAAAAAAGCCCACCAAACAACCACCAACTCTATAAGCTGTCCTTTCCAAGACGTGGATACAGTGCTGTTTTTCCTGGTGAAATATTTTTACAAGCATTCACTGGCTGTGTATCTGGCATTAATTGATTCCAATATATGGTTTTAACTGAAGAACTTATATTTCATTTTAGTCTGTCCAAAATATCCTGGAGCTCAGTGATTAAAACTGCTCTGACTGTGATGCCTAATATAAGACATATATATCAGCTCTATTTTGTATTTAGCTTTCATCAGGGATGTGCATGCTCATAATAACCCTTCTTTCTTCTGTGGTGATGGCTGTGGGATGCATATTTCCTGTCACTGGCTAACAAGTAACATTTAATTTCTCTGCACTCTGTGCTGCAAGAATGTCTCTTTGTTTCAAGAGTTATGTTCTTCAACTCCATCTGCTTCATCTTCTAAACGAGGCAAATGCTTCTCAGTTTTTGTACTACAAGGGAAAAGTACATATTCAGGGAATAGTGAGTTACATAGCAATTACATTAACCATACTTGAGCCATTTCTGTTTATTCTTTTAACTCAGTGCCTGAGGGATGCATGCAGCAATTTTTTTCCACCATATGCTAATGATAAGTTTCCTTTTTGCTTCTTAGCCAAAGAGAATGGATGAAAAGAGAGAAACATTCCTTTTACTACTGAGAGTAAAGGGAAAACATTTGTTAGAAAAGAGGAAGCATAAGCTATAACATCTGGAACTGACTAGCACAAACTTTATGGAATGCATGCTTTTTACCCTTAGAAAAATGTTATTGAAAGTCAAGGAATTTTGTTTTTAAAGATAAGAGAGGCCTATATACAAAGTTACTACAGTAAGTTCAAGAAATAACAATTTATTAGCACAGTGTGTAGATGAAATTCAGCTCTATGCAATGTCCTTGCATCTAGAGCTTTGCAGCTATTAAACCTATCACCTAGTTCCTAATTTGCATACAGGCCCCTCTGCAATGGCAGAAATTCCTCTGCAGAAGAAAACTTACTTCCTAATGTATGTTCAAGAGGAAATCAGATAACTTTGAACTTTCCATTTTGAATAATTCACTATGCCAGCAAAGATCTGAAGACAAGCGCAGGCACTTCAGATGATGAAAAGAAAGCCTGTAGGAAAGCATGTCAGCCTCTGGAAAAGCAGGCTTTTGCTACTGACTCTGCAATACCGAAGGATGATAGCTCCACTCTGTAAGCAGAAATTCCTTCCTTATGAACATACCTGCCTAAGAAAGAGTCTTCAGCAAATCTTTTACTGCAAGATACTACCCCTCTGTATCAAGGCATTTCAGATTTTGTCTTCTCTCCATCATGGGCAGTCACCCATCTCTCCTCAGCCTAGGGAGGCACCAACATTTCAACTGCACAGGGCTGGAACTAGTAGGAGCCTCAATCCAGTGCTCCCCAAGCAGCCTGGTTGACAGATGAAAGCCTGCATCTTTTGTGCCCATCATTGCCCAGCTTTTTCTCCCTGCTGTTCTGATTTACTGCAGGGCACAAAGGAGGAGAAGACAGGTATATTGCTGCAAGCTGCTAGGGATTGGGAGAAAACAGGAGAGATTTCAAAAGGAGAAGACAGAACAGAGTTACTGGGAAGCAGATCAGTGGCCTGTGGAATATTTTCTTTTATACCATTTTTGTATACAGATAATGATGAGATTTGTTTTAGCCCTATGTAACTCCTTCCAGTATTACTGAGCATAGCCTGCACAAACTAATTAATTTAGCTTTCAACACGGAAAGTGTGCATTTTCTGCTCAAGACGATTTTAGCATACATAAAATGCTTCACAATTTCAATCTTGCTCTTGAGCAATAGAGGTCATACTGAGTCACACCAGAAAGAAGAAAAAAGTAATCTAAAAGCCCATTAACGATGACAGGAGATATTAAAAAAAAGGTCATGTAACTGTAATAAGAATCTGCTCTTTAAGTCCTGGGAATCTGAACAAACTTGTATAATGTATATTTTTGATGCTCATAGTAAGAGAAGGAGTGTTTTTTCTTTCCAAGTTTTACTAATATAAATAATAACCTCCTGTTTGCTAACCTAGATTCCCCAGCTTCCTAAAACTCAAAGAAAGAAACATGTCAGTGCCTCCAGAAGGAAGAGAATAGATTCAGAGAGACAAAATCAAACTGCAGAAATATTACATATTATTGGGAAGACTTAAGAGGTTGTGAGTGGCCATAACCTCTTGTGTAGGTACTGTTTCTTTCCTGCCTACAGCACTTCAAATAATTCTTCTTGAACTCTTTCCTATGTGGTACAGAAAGAAAAAAAAAAAAGGGTAAAACTAAACAGCATGAAAAGGTCTACATACATACTACATAGACAGGCACCAAGGAGTTTTCTTGTTTCCCAGCTTCCTTTCTTTTTTCCTTGGAGTGCCAAAAGATATTTAGTCAAATCTTACACATTAAGAGGCTGTGATGCCCCATCTCATAACAGATGCAGCTGAAACACAAAAGTCTCTGTAGTAAAACTGCACTGAATTGTTGACCCTATCTGCTCAGTGTAAAAGAAACGTCAGTCTTTCTAATCCAAGTTCCCACATAACCTCGAGTTTTAAAAATCAGTCTGTTGGTTGAAGACACAGTTTGTTACCTTTAAAGAGGAATGAATAATTTAGTACAAACTCTGGCAGATATGCCCACACACTGTTGGTAGTGAAGATAGACTGATCTGTGTTAATTTGCTTTACACAGCATCTGCCCCTAAGAGCTTGGCCAAGACACCTCCAAGCCCTGTTTGTGCAGCAGAGCCCCTGTCACCACAGACAGGTATGCACAAACCTAGGGGTAAGTGCAAATCAGAAGTCCTTTGCTGCCACAGCAGCCAAACCTCAAATAACAAGAGTCAAATCCAGGCCAAGTCTCTGTTGTCAGCACATCAGAACTGCGCTGGGAACTTTGCCAGCAATGTGCTGTCAAGAGTTCTTCCCTCCCTGTCCAATACAGGTGTCATTGCAATGCAATGCAGGCCTGGCAAAATTCCACACTGACCATCACAACCCCGTAGAGGTCACAATGGCCATCAGATGGATTTGAGCTAATAAACTGGAAAAGGAAATTCTATTTTCCTATTATTAGGCATTCCTATTTCTACAGCAGGGAGGCTGGATCAGATGACCCAGTGTGGTCCCTTCCAACCTTATTTTTTTTGTGATTCTGTAAAACACCTGATCAAGAATCCCTTTGTTCCCTCTAAGCCTGCTTTTTAAACTGCACTAAAGCTATAATTACATAGACCTCGTTTGTGAGTTTTTATGTGGAGTAAATTCACAGTAAGGCTCCTATTTGCTCTCAGCATTGTGAACAGACCAGAAGATGACATTCACACCCAGTGAGGAGGCTGACAGAAGTTCTGTTAAAGGCATTTTTTTTTAACACATTAACATACCAGCTAAACTTAGATGCTCAGTTACATGACTGAACTGACAACTAAACAGTCTGAGGAAAAAGAAAATTGGAAAATTTAACTTTCTAGCAGAGGGCCAACTCTCCATCTGGTTGCATCTGATGGCAATTCCAAAAATAAATAAATGAAGAGAAAAAAATCAGTTAAAGTGGGAAATAGTACCACTATTGCTAAATGGCGTCAAAGAACCCAGTCATGAAAAGTGCCAGAAGAGAAAAAATACCAAGGCACACAGTGCAGCATGGCAGAACTTGAACACAAGATGGGGTCCTGGACAGAGCAGCTGATGACAACCATGTCTCTTAACCCTTCTTTGAAGGACATGGAAGAGATTTACCAGGGAAGGTGGAAGTGGCTGACACTATGAACACCCCTCACCTCTGCTCAGCATGGGTCTAAGACACAAAAGCAGGGTAGTGAAAGAAAGACTTCCCTCTCACTTTAGTGCTTCCTACCAGTTGTAGCTGTAGCAAAACCATTGGGCAACAATTATTTTCTAGATATCGTAAGAACATTCTTGTTTGCATTTGTACAAGCTAAGGACATGCTACACAGATCTGCATGGACACATTCTTTAGGATTACACCTGTTTAAAAAAATAATAAGTTGAGGATATAAATTATTGAGAAAGAAAAAGAGGATGCAGAAAACACTCTGCTCTTGTAAATGATCAATTACATGAATGTATGAATGTGTAGTCAATAATTTGACCTTGGAATATCTGAAGAGAACCACATGCCATTTTAAAAGCCACAAATAACACAGAATTGGCAGAAGATACAATGCACCCCATGAACAAAATGCACTAATGTTGTATTAATGCTATCTCTTGTTAATACTAGCAGGAGAACAATCCCCTGCTAGCAGCTGATCAATTTACTTGTGCATAAAAGCCCATACATCAGCATACATACAATAGCACGCTCCATAGACTTGGATGCCCAGAGGAATATTACAGTGTGATTCTCCAACACAGCTGTACAAGCTCCTGGCAGGCCAAACAGAAGATTTATCTTGCCCAGTTTAAAATACAGATCCAGATTTGGCCAGGGCCATTGGAAGAATTCAACAATGGCTTCAAAACAGAGATACACAATTGTGTTGGAAAACAGTTATAAACTTTACCTCATCAACAAATGAACCAAACTGTAACTTTTTAAAATGAGCTGAAACTCAAAGTAAATGAACTCCATGAAGGCAATCCTTGTGACAATGTCAGAAGTTTTATCTGTCTCAATAATTTTGCATATTTTGGAAGAGTGTAAAACCCTAGAGCATTACAACTGTGACCTTCAGACAACGCACACATAAGCCCACAGAAGCCCAGAGGAACATCTCTATGTAGAGTCATTCTGTGAAATGAGTGGCTGAAAACTGAACATGAAATACTACTTTCAGCTCTGCTTTTTCTATAAAATATTGATTCATATATCTCAAATGTGGGCACTCCGAGAGATTTCATGGAGCAAAAGCTCTGAGACATGCATAGCTCTTGTTCTAATGAAATACATCTTCCTGTTTTGATTGGTGAAGAAGGGGAAAAGGTAGAACTCAAAAATAAAGCACATAGTCACGGTTGCATTGCAACAGAACCAGAAGGCTCTGCACTTCTGGGAAAACATTTAAGAATTCTAGAGTTTATGGTGTGTTGGAGAGAGTAGTCTTTAAAAAAACCACCCAACAAACAACACCACTACCAACAAAAGCCAAACCATATCAATGTTTCGTACTCAAGCCAGAAACTGCTCACTAGAAGCAAGGGATACAGAAGCAGAAATTACAAGCTGAAATTACTTTAATCCATACCAAAAGCTTTGTAATATTAATATCAACATTTTTTAAAATGTCCCAAATCATATGTATCCATTTCTCAACTGAAAACCCAATTAAATATTTACTGCAAACTATTTTTGAAGAGTGTACTTCCAAAATGTACATATAAACAAAAGTCAAGAGGCCTAATGGTATTACCAGGTTGCTCTACTTACAGCTTTAGCTTTAAAATAACTAAACTTTTTCATTCAGTTTCCCTGAACTATTTTAAAGTATGTCAACAGGCAGCCAAGTAACCTACCTATTCTGAAGATCAAATCATCTTCAATGGGATTCTCTTTTCTTTTGCCAGTGCTGTACATGCTCGCAGGTCTTTTCACAGCTTTCTGCTTCACATGACCACTGCCTGGAGATTTAACACGCCTCTTAACCCCTTCAGTGGTAGGAGACACATCTGCTGACCTGACCACTTTAAGTTTGAATGGGCTGCCCTTGATATGTTGATCATAAAGTCTCAGTGACAAAGTGAAGTCCCCTTCTTTCTGAACAGTATACAAAAATTCGTAAGTGCCGTTTTTGTTGTCAAGTATTTCTCCATCTGCTACACTCCCGTCAGGCGTGCTCAGTTCAGCAGTGAGGTAAGCATTCCCAGATTTACAGAGCTCCCCATCTTTGTCCTTGGTTGTGATGGTTACGGACATGGGCTGTCCGATCACTGTCTGCCTCAGTCCCTCACCGGTGGCAACTGTTTCAGAGGCAACAGCGTTGGTGGTTAAAATAGTCCCCAGGTTGTGAATGGACTTCTTCAGGCCTTCTGTTTCCACTATAAAGTCCAACTGATCATTTTCACGGGGCTGCAGCGGGAAGTCCCGCTCTGCCAGCTCGTTCAGCTTGTCACTCATCTGCTTCTTCACCAGTAGCACTTCAGTTTCAGTGCCATGGTTGAGGGCTTGGGCTGTAAAGTTGCTGCAGCTTTTGATGCTTTCCTGTCCTTCTAGTAAGGTATCCAGCTGTGTCTGGAGGACCTGTGTGCATTACCAAACACCAGATTAGCATCATGTTACTAGATCGATTCCAGGAAGATGTAGCATATAAAGGTCTTTGTAGGAACCAAATTTATGTCTTATTTTAGAGTTTAATTTAAACTTTCATTTTAGAAGAAGTAGCACACTGATCGCAAACCTGTATTTGGAATACAATGCTGCAACACAAAAAATACCCTGGGGTTTGGGTATTCAAAAATTTACAGAGCCACTGTCACTGTAGATTGAATTATTGCCCCACCTGTCTTGTGTGGTTTTGTTTTGAGTGGTTTGTTTTGCTTTGAGTCTTTTCTGTTTTGTTTGGGGGTTTTGTTGTTGTTTGGTTTTGGTTTCTTTTGAGCAAAAACCGAGCAACAAATGTAGAAGTTTGAACCCTGCCCCATCTAACTCTCAGGAGTCACAGTTAATGAGACAGCTACTGGAAATGAGTTGTGTTCACAGATGCAGAGAGATTTTGGAGTCATGAGGTCCATTAATAAGGGAGGCTACAAGGAGCTCCTTCATACTGTTACTTCAGAGCCATGGAATTTGTGGGTTACTCCTCTATAGAGATGGACAAGAAGGCCTCAAGACCTGGATGCACATCCATCCTGAGGAAAAGTGGGATTCCTGGACTAAATAAGTGAAGAAAAGAAAAGTCTCCTTAGCAGAAGATAAATTGATTCCTCACTTTCAGTAGGCTGGAAAGCAAAATATACAGAATGGGTTGTGGATAGTGGAAGAGTTGGATCAAGTAGCCACTCCATATTTAAGACTATGAAAGAACTTCTGTTGTAGAGTCAGTTCTGGCCGTCAGTCTAAAATCCTTAAAACAGTATTGACCTCAAAATTGCTAGGTGTGGGCTGGAAACATGGCTAACTTTTTTTTTCTTTTTTCTTTTTTTTTTTTTTAACCAATTTTGCAGTGAATTGGAAAAAAGATCCCTCAATTATAACAACCTCGCAGAGACATCCATGATAGTCTAGAAAATATTGCACCTGCCCCCCACAATCTCCACTGATAAAATCCCCAAAGGTACCCAGTCACACACTTCATGTGTTTCTTCTACATAGAAGAACTAGGGCACAGACATGACTGTGGGTTAGAGAAGTTATCTTGTTGACCATCACTGTAAATATTTTTGAAACATTTCAATTGATGTAAAGTAAACTTAAAAACTGGATGTATTTATTGCTATTACTGTTTCCTTGCTGAGACACACAATGTAATGACACTGAATTCTAAAGGCATTTTTTTCTGAATTTTCCAAAGCTTTAAGCTTTTCATCCATTGGAGAAAATCCAGACTCATGTGTTACTGATATGGAAAAGTGATAACAACACAAAATCTTTTGCAACTAAAACAGAATGAACAAATTTCAAGACTACACTGAAATTTCAAGTCATCTGCCTTTCTAGGCACACGGAAACTTCTCAGGATGCAATACAAGGCATTTCTAATCTGTTTGGTCTTTATACAAAGACATAAGTAATTAAAGAGAGAGCATAGGAAATAAGGGCCCAGGACGACAAAATCCCATATGTTTCTGATAACAGGCCATAAACTAAAAGAAAGACAATTTGCAGCTATGTTTTAAAATCAATACTTTCCTAAGACAGTTTTTTTTTCATTACAAAAATGGAAAATATTAAATCTTAATATAAGTAATATTTAAAATGCACATAGAGCATTTTACGTCTTACACTCTTTTGGTCCATTGGACAACAAATTGAACTGCCACCTTTTTTTTTTAGTAAAGTGTAACCCTTTCATTTTTTTTTTTTCATTTTTTAGAAGTATATGATCAGAAAGATTGTATTTTGCAGGGCTACTAGGCATTCAAAAGTAAAATCCAATTTCACCTGGAATTTTTTTATAAAAAAAAGGTAAGATGCCTCTTTTATCGCTTAGGTACAACTTCATAAAAACGTGATTCTCTAATGCTCACAGTTATTAAATGATTTTAAATCTCTTTAAACAACAATAAGAAAATTTAACATCATATTCTATTTGTGTAGACTTTGTACACAAACAGAATATATTTGCTTGGCATGGAAGTATGTGTGCCATCTTGAATACATTGTGACATTGTGAATACATTTAGATGAACCTGGATCTACACCCACATTATTGATGCTCAAACTTCTGTAAGCTGCTACTTAGCTTTGGAGATGACTATATTCTGTGCCCCAATGGTTTTGGGCTCCCTATGTTCCTAGAAGTATGTATCTTGTGCATATGTTAGAATTCCTCCATTTCCACAGGCTCAGCAATTCAGCAACTTTCTAATGATGTTTTCAAGCCTATTCTACATCCAGGAATGCAGCATTCCTCCACTTTAGGCATCTGGAGATGCTCAAGCTCAGTAATGGCATTCTTGAAACTCCAGTTAGTGATGGTATTTTCTTTTAAAGGCAATTTTCATGGAGAAATCTTTCTTTATAAAGCAGAGAACTGATGCCCAGGAAAATAAGGACTAAATTGTTTCATTTTCCTGATTCAGACCTAATAAATCTCAACAAAATCTCCACCCATTAGGCTACAGGGTTTGCTTTGTAAAAGTACAGGTTTCTGTTTTCTATCTCTGAAGCTGGGTCTACAATATAGGGGGAAAACCCTCACAATCAATCATCCAGATAGAAAATAAAAGAGTGAATACAACTCTACAATCTGTTACTCTCCTCATTCCCCTAAGAAAGTGGGATGTCCCTCCAATCTTTCTCTATTCCAACAGTTGACATCTAACATGAAATATGTTACCAAGCACTGGAAAGGAAAACAGTGCTTCAAAGCGAAACAGGCAGCTTTACTCAGTTCTTCAGGATAAGTTGTTTGGCCTGTATCTTCATGCTCATCCCTAAAGGCTGGGCACCCACAAGGGAGGCTTCGCAGCACCTGATTTCAGAAAAACAAAGGTCTCTGGATCTCAGACATGATTTGTCTGAGAACTGGCGTTCTGCATCATTTGTAAAAACTGGCTGATTAAATTAACAGGATTTCACTGAAACAAAACATGCATCTTACTTTGTGTTTAAGGCCATAATTCACTTCCAGCTCCATGAGCAGCACACTCTTTCTCACATTTAAAGTCTTCTGGAGTTCATCAAAAGTGGAATGAATGTCATCCACGATGCTAGCCTTTTGGTTGGTTAACTGGTGTATGATTTCAGATATAAAATGAAGTGCTGAGTCAATCTCTGGAAGCCTGAGGGAGGAATTAAATTACAAAGGTTGCTGTTTCAAAAGTCATTAAACACTGGCCCTTGCCCTGATATCTTTTGATTAAACTCTCTCATCAGCAGGCTGTCTTTAAATTTAGTCATTTCCCAGAAGTAAGTTCATTCCTTTTATAACCACACAGTGGGTCTGGTCTGATAAAATAAGGCTAAGCCACAGTCCTCCCCTGTGCAAATCCATTAGACTGCAGGCATTACCAACAATGAGGCCTTGGATCCTCTGTCCTTTATGCTGTATATCTACTCAAGAAGATATAACTAGATTTATCCCACTTTTTCAGGTTTTTTAAAGCCATTTTCCCACCATAGTGTTTGTATCAGTATTTTTTTTAACACCCAGCATTATTTATTTAGCTATCATTAAATTCATGATTGGACAGTAGTCTCCTCCTTAAGCATTTTATGCCCCTTCTTTGGATGACACTTGCATTTCTAATGGCCTCTGTTTTGTGAAAGACAAATAGGAATCTTTTGCTCTTTTTGCTAACCCCTCAGTACATCCCACTCAATGGATTTTTTGTCCTCATGTTAGCCTCACTATCCCCATTTTCTAGGTAAGTACCCATGGCACCAGCACGTTAGAACATCTATCCAAATCAGCACAGGAAGCCAGCGATAAAACTGAAAATGGAAAATAGTGGACTCTCCAAACCTTTTGTTGACAGCATCCAATTGGACTTGGAGGGAAGCCTTGTGTTGCTCCACCACATCCTTGAGTGGTACCGTGGGATGCTCTGCATGTTCTCCCTCTGTGCACTCCCGGCACATGGCTGTCTCACAGGACTGGCAGTAAAACTCCATCACCTGGAAGAGTGCACAACTCTACACTCAAACATGGCAGCAGTAACATAATCCAAAGCACACCTTACTGAGTCTTGAACTCCTTTATTAGCTAAGCTCTGAGACAAAGCTTCTGTTTTCTTACGCACCAATAATTTACTGCCCAAAAGATGGCTGTTATTCTTACATATTTTTATGTCAAAATGCTCCTTTAAAAGCATTTTATTCTATCACAAAATGTCAGAACAGCAACTTGTGAACAATGCTGGACCTCATTGCTGGTCCTTGTATCATCTTTATACTGTGTAATAATAAATTTTGGTGTCTCTTTTCTGTACTCCATGAAACAACTCCAAAAAATCAGGCATTCAGCTACCCTCACTAACTTGATCCTTAGTCTTCCCATAGGGTCTGCTAAAGAAAGTGTAAACTTAGGCTCTTTTTCATAACAGGGCCACTCTTGAAACACAAACTCAATGGAAATCACCAAACAGAAAGTTTATTTGCTAGAGGAAAGCACCCTGAATGAACCAACATGCCGCGGGGAAAAATCTCCATATCCCATTACTAATCTCTTAATACCATTAAAATCTCATATCTGAGATTGCAATAGGATTGCTGATCTACACTTGAAAGAGGAGGAGATTGTTTCAACCTATTAAGTACCCAGCAAGGTGCTCTTTAGAGATAAAAAATAAATCTTTACATGTAATAGATAACCCAAAATCTGAATATAGTCATGAAGGGAAAGAAACAGAGAAGTGCTGTGCCCAAAATCACATGTTAGTCAAAACAATGCATATATATGCAAATTTGGCATGAGACTTTCTTTTAGAGCTAGGAAGTCCTTGGGCACAAAGCATTTTTGGCTTATTAAAAAGAATATAAGGAAGTTTATAGTATATGCTTCAAAGTAATACATTGGCAGCTCTTTTGCATTCAGAACATAGCATCAGAACCTTGAATAATTCAGCTGATGCTTCTGGCACTCAGACATCTTGCGCAAAGATGGTTGTGCTGGAGTTGTTGGTTGATGAGATGGTTGTGTAGAACCAGCTGTTTCCAGGTGAGCAGAGGGACTTGTAACAGCACCGTGCAAAATTGCTGGCTGCTCTGAGGCATCTTGAGAATTAAGGAGGGGGAAGCAAGAACCATGATTTGCACGTGGCTGTTAGCATTAACAGGGATTTTCCTCTGATAAGCTCCTTTCAGTCTTATTCCCATTCTTCCCTCTTATCTCGATTCACAAGACACGGGATTCATATGCAGTGAGGGTTTAGTCATTTGTCAGCCACTCGTGTAAGCTGGGAAAATTTTTAAGAGTTGCTCCAAATAACCTGTGTAACATCAAATAGGTCAGCAACAGGAAAAAAAAGTAGACCCTCTAAACAATGTCAACCCTCATGAACACTACTCCAGTCACTGTGAATTCAGCAGTCTCGTTTAGATCCTCCAAGGCCTGATAGTTAATTTGGTAGGCAGTGATGTGATGTTTTCTTACAGTGCATAGAGGAAATCAGTTAAACAGAGTTTAGGATTTAAGTTCTTTTTAAAGACTTCAAAAGTCTGCAATCAGAAGCAGCTAAAAGGAAGAAATTTTTTTAGGAAACTGAAGTCTTCTTCAAGAAGAAAATCTGGCAAACCACCCCCCCCATTTCTTTTGCATGAGTGTCCAAAATTCATCTTTCTGCCTCTTAATAATACAGTGCTTAGGCTCAAGATATTTCAAAAGTATTTATTCAGTATTTTTGTCTTTGGATACAGGGATTAGAATAATTTAGTATTTCTGTTTTCTACTGACCACCCCATAATAAACATCATTATATTTGCAGCCACACATACAAGAAAGGAAGCATCTCATTGGCATAAAGGTTGTTCAGCCTAAACAACTTTCTTCCTCTTTATTCAAACATCAAGGAAACACAGAAGCTCAAATGATAATAGCAAACAGATCATAAAGACCTAATGTGTATCTCTATATAGAAATAGTTGTCTTTGCCTCAAATTCAAATTTTTTTGAGAGAAGCAGCTTTCATTTCCCACTACAATTTTTGTATTGTGTATAGATGAAGGAGAAAGAAATAATAACACACTTCAGGCTTCAACTGTCTAGATAGGCTGATTTCCTAAGATTTTTTTTCTAGCATCTCTTAATCAGGTAAGACTAATTTCTAAGTACAGACAGACAAGTACTACTGGGTTCTCATCTCTCCCCTCCATGCCCAGCTTGGGCATCACATTTTGTGATACTCCCAGAAGATTTTTCATTATGACAGGTTTGCCTTACAAAACATCTCAGAAAATGATATTTGCTTCTCCTTCCCAAATTCAAGAGAGCTCTTGGGCAGAATACACTGTAGCATCTAGCACTGGCTTCAGCTGTATTTCCACCAAATTCAACAAGAACATTCCCATCAGCTGTAATGAACTGTGAATTAATACACACTGATTCTGAAATCCCATTCACTAATTCCCACTTTAAACCAGATGAGCATATTTCAACACAATGATGTTAACTAGATACCCATGTGCATCTTCACTACTATAATTCAACTGAATTTAGAGAAACTTTTAAAATTGCATAATCAAGGATGCAAATACTTCTGAACCAGATTTCACAAAGCCAAGACACACAAATTACAGCCCTTCAAAGTTCAGGTCTTGAGGAAAAAGCTCTCACCAATCATAACCCCCTCTTGTCTAAAACCACATTTGAAAAATCATGTTGCCCATCCTCCGCTTTCTATTTGTTTGAATTAGAAGAGCAGTCTACAGTAAAAGGATGAGACAGCTCTTTGCCACCCACCTTCCTCATGTCACACACACATGCTTAATTCCTCTGTCCCAGGGCTATTGTGCACCTTAGCTTTGTATGCTTTGGCTTTCAGAAGAATGTAAGTTTCAATTACCTCAGGGTACCTCTGAGATACCTGATAAAATTTAGAATGTGGAGTTTTCTCCCTCCCTAGTACAGCTTTTGCCAACCCACAGATTACACTTTAATGTGATATATGAGTAAGTGGCATGGTGGGAAGTACAGAGGTGAGGAGAAAAAGCAAGGGTTTAAAAGGTAAGATGTGAAGTCACTTCATCACAATATCAAGGATAGGTGATTTTTTAATTTTTCTAAAAGAGGCATACAGGCAGTAAGCAACACCTCCACAAGTTCAGGAAGTGTTTTTGTAAGCAAGATCTTATGCCTGTCAAGTTGCCAAGATATGCTATGATCTTTTGAGAAAAAGCTACTTAGAGATAAGGCATTCTCTCTTGTTAAGTGTTTAATTTAATACTGTGTATCCTCTGTTGTTACACTCCAGAGGCAGAAAATACATTGCCCCACCTTCTACATTGTAAAAACATGCTCCTCCACTCTGAGCTGGTTTTCAGTTCAAACAAAACCCAGGTAATAGGCATTTCATAGGCTACACCACCCATTACATACAATGGAGTTAGAATTTCATAGCCTTTCCTGCCCTGGCTTCTGTACCTATCCCTAAATGATTGTGGATCAATGTTTCCAATCCAGAATACTTTTACACACAAGAGCTGCAGGTGTTTCGCAGCTGAGAATAAAGCAAATCTTATTTTAATGTTTAGGTAGAAGATAAGAATCTTCTAGTAGATTCAAAAGTTCTGTATGTGCCCTATTACTCTGATCTAACAAGAACATACACTTGTGCTCCATGTTGGGATAAAATGAGAAAGCATTTTTTTATAGTTCAGGCATAAGTAACTGTCTTTTGTACTGAGATACTACAAACTACGTTTCATTCTTCATAAGAACACACAGAACAAAGATGCCAGAAGAGAAGATGGGAGGATATGCACAGAAGGAATAAAGTAAACATACACACACATAGAAAATATGAGTGATGGGAATAGGAGACCAACTGGGAAGGGAAAGTATCTAATCTACACGGCTTGAGGAAGGCTAAATTATAAGGAGACAGGCAAGCAAATGAGAAAGTATCTCTGCATCATTTTCTATTTCATTTTAATCAGAGAGGTTTAAGTCCAGGATGGCTGAAATTATTGAAAAACTTGTTTAAACAGAAACTTATTTCCAAGCTACTATGAAGAAAAAATGGTAATATTTACAAAATATATATTTGATGCAAATAGTAAAAATACAGTGGGTCTGACTCTACCCCAAGCAATATGTAAAAATTAATGGAGGGTGGATTTAGTACAGAATGACTGCTGGTTCTGTAAAGGCATTCTTCTCCAGCTGCCAGCTCAATCCTTTTTCACTTCCTGAAGCCCCCAGTAAAGTTACTAGCAGCCAGGCACTTAAAATCATAGAACACCCTGAGCTGTGAGGGATCTACAAGGATCATCAAAGTCCAACTCCTGGCTCTGCCAAGGACCAACACCATGTGCCTAAAAGCACTGTCCAAACGCTTCTCGAATTCTGGCAGGCTTGGTGCTGTGACCGCTTCCCTGGAAGTACAGTCCAGGGAAGACATTCTGGATTAAGGTTTTTTAGATATTTCCTAATATCTAACCTACTTGCTACACAGTGCTCTTGTGTCCTGAACCTATGAAGCCAGCATAATCCCATTTTCTCAGTGAGGCCTAAGGTGCCCAGCACCTTGCCCTGTGCACCCTTGCAGCCAGACCTGGCCAGCCTCAAGCAGCTCTTCCCAAATCTTACCTCAGCTCCTCCCATCACAAGCACTAATGTGTGCCCTTAGCTTTTCACTTCTTAGCTTCACAAAGCTTTAAATTGGAGTCATCCTCAGGCTATCCCCAACCCTCCCAGATACTTACTGAAGTGAGAGGATGTTCCCATCACACATTACTCAGCATCTTAAATGACATGCTATGTCTCAAGGCAAGCCAAGTAGGTCTAGAGGACTTACAAATGCACCTTTCCCTATAAGGGAGTTCTCAGAGAAGTATAAGGTGGCATATTTTTGATTGTAGACAAGCCAGGTTTTTTCAAACATACACAAAAAATAAGCAGCTGATAATTTAAAATACGAAACAAATAATGCCTTAATTTTGACTTTTTTTCTGAATTTCACAATAAAATGGCTCCTATCAGAATGGCTGTGTCAGAGAACAACTATGATTCATTTTAGAGAGAGCAAGTAAAATGGAAACAAAAACTAGGAATGCATTAATCAGTAACCACTACACACACATAGGTACAGTACACATTTAAAAAGTTACACCAGTTATTCATTAATCAGAGTGTCCAACATCAGTTCTACAAGTGCACCTAATTCCAACAGAAAAGGAACTGAGCTATTCCTCTATTACAGCAGTCATTACATATCAACTGGATTACTCCCATACAACCAGTGCACCTACACTGAGTATCAAATAAAACAGTCCCCAGAAAGTTGTCTTAAACTACTGACATATGTTTCT
Organism: Brachypodius melanocephalos; assembly: GCA_013398615.1. Classification (NCBI taxonomy): domain Eukaryota; kingdom Metazoa; phylum Chordata; class Aves; order Passeriformes; family Pycnonotidae; genus Brachypodius; species Brachypodius melanocephalos. The sequence continues at coordinate 21,651,994 of VZSR01003049.1, forward strand.
TGGCTTGCATAGCAGCACAACATTCACTTTACAACGCAGCATGGCTGAGTTTTTGCAGTCTCTACTTACATGTTTGCATAAGTTTAGCTATGATTCAGGAGCTCATATGCCTATCATGAAGTTGCACAGGTTAACACAAAATTGTGAAGTAAGCAGAGTTAGAGCTGTTACTGCAGTAATCTGTAAATATTAACTCAGCTAGGGGTACTTGCCAAGGAATATACTGATATGATTTGAGGATGTGTGTGGACATGCTAGGTAAAAAGAGCAGGTGGAGGGAAAAAACAAAGCGGCCTCCAATAACTGATACAAGAGATCTACAAAACGCTGCAGATAAACAGAAGCTCTCTGTTTCTAGCCTGTGCTGGTCCAAAGCATCCTAAGCTAGGACTCACTTTCATTTGGCTCTATGTTATTATGTTCATATACCCTTTGGTACTGCCCCAGTGTGCAGGTCAGTTAAAGTCATAAGGTCCTTGTCACATATTGCCAGACAAACACACAGGTACCCACAGCAACAGCTGATGCTACAAGCACGAGGGCTAAGGAAACCCAACCCAAAGAAGTAAAGGCACAAGGTTCAGTACTTGCAGGACAATAATTCTGACCAAATGTGCCAAAAGACAACATCATTCCAGATGGTTGGTAAGATAAAATAATATCCTCACTACTTCACTACTCCACTAAGACCATTTCAGTTAGTTTGAAGAATTGCTTGTCTTTTGCTGATATATTATAAAATCAAAGAACCAGTGTGGTTCCACTTCCCTGCTTTCTCTTTAGAAAAAGACATCCATGAAACCCGGACAAGTCAGCACATAGCACATAGTACATAGCACAGGAGGCCATCCCACTTACATTTCCATCATGATTGGGACAGGAGAGCGGTTTGCCTGCAGCAACAGCAGTGACGGTCTCCAAGATGGAGGACTCCTCAATGCTGTTGTCGGGTGTTCGCTGCAGGACATCCATCAGGTTGGTAATAAAGAAGTTGTTCTGGAGTGCAGAAACCCCCTTCTCTGGCAGAATGGAGGTCTGGCGGCACACAGGGCAAGAAAGGGTTAAGCTATGGGCTGGAATGTAATTCTGTAAACACCTATGGGGAAGGAAGGTGGAAGGAGAAAGAAAGGAAAAGTATCATCAAAGAAGGAAAAAAACCCTTTCATCAGTTAAAGAGCTAGTTTGAAATAGTGCTACTCTTACTTATAAAAGGAAAAGTACATCAAACAGGCTTCTGAAGCAGAAGTGGTTATGGGGAATATTTTTTTACATCTTTTTTTACTTTGCCACATGAAAAAAAAGGTTCAATAAGCAGATACCATTAAAAAAGTTATATGCCTTTTTTCGAGACATCTGTGCAGTAGATAATGCTTTCAGACTGCTGCGGACCTACTGCATCCTGCTCACAGGACAGTAAAAATTTTAAACTATCAGATAAAGCCTGACAGACAGGAAGTTACATCAAGTATTTGAGTCTGTGCCTTTAACCGACTAACCAGTGCTTGACCCTTGTCTTTCCAACAGAATCTTCTTTAATAACTTGTATTTGTGGGTTTAGTGTTTTAGAGGTAAAATATGGTTCCAATGAAAACAAAGGAAGTTTTTTCATTTACTTCAATTTGGAAAGTTATTTTGCAGCTAGCCAAAATCAACAGACCTTTCTTTATGACATAAGGAACTACCTGCTACGTTATCACCGTTTATGTTAAGGGGAGTTTTGCAGGAAATTTTTGTTTGTGTTTGATTGGGAGGGCGGTGTTGGCATTTTTCAGAAAAAATAAATTTCACAGAGTCTAAACGTGACACAGAAGTTGAGCAATCAACAATATGCACAATATGCAGCAGGCTGGTCTAGGTGAGATTTAATGCCATTTTTGGCCTTGGAAATGAAGTTAATATCTGGCCAGGCATGCAACTTGTAGTTGCATGCAATATGACATATTCAGTATGGTTCTTCTGCAAGCAGAAAAAGCTTTGCAGAATGCAATTCTTAAGGGTAGCAGTGCTACACCAAATTCCTCATGGGATGCCAACTGAGAGAAAGTGTGGCCTCACACAGCTCCATAGCTCTTATCCTTTTCCAAGGGCTTTGGTTGCACCACTCTTCATCTTCCCCTGGCAGCCCCTCCTCCTGACCCCCAAGTAAGGGCTCCATGAAAGAAGAGCTTAGGCTTTGCACATCAGTGCTACACTGGAAGTGTTCTTCCAGTCTCTCTCCATAACAAGATCAGCCTAAGAGGATTACAGTGAAAACCAGAAGCTAACCTTAGGTTTCACACATGAACGGAAGTCAGGAAACTTAACACATGATGGTGAAAATCTTGTCTCACTGACTTCAGTAAGAGTTTCTGTGCTGCCTTTTTAATGCTGGGATTTCCTATTCGTCTACAAAAGACCAGTTCATCTGACAGAAGCAGAGATCAACAATTTTTCTTTCACCCTGTGCAAAATTAGAGATCCACACCACAATTCTTAAGAGGTGGAAATCTCCTAAATTAAGTAAGTGTTCACACCACATACCATTTTTAAAAATTCTCCTGCCATTCAATATACAATCCAAAGTTGCATCCCATCATCAGATTAAGAACTCTAACCACTAATTCTTCAGCTAACTTTTCTGCAGGTGCTGTGTTTTCTCCACAATTTGATGGATAATACAACATTAAATTATCATTATGCATATTCAGTTCTTTCAGCCAAATACAGTAAAAGGCAGGTTGCTGGTTTATTACATCTCTTTCCAGAGAGTTTTCTCACTTCAGTCAACCAAACTGCAGAATAATGAAAGGCATTTAATCTCAGGTTATTAATAATGTATATATCATGTCTAACCCTTGGATATTAAAGAATGGGATAATTACTTATTGGCTTAGTAAATCAACAAAGAATTTTTTTATTGTTTCTAATTATGTGATAATCAGAATAAATTTGAGACCACTAATTTGCAGCCCAAATTCTGGCTATCATCACCTTTCACATTGTAGTAACCGTATTCATTAGTTTAATTGGATTTACTTTTTGTTTTCTCTTGCGTAAAGGGAATGTATTCCAAATACGCCACTGCTGTCTCTTCTTCCTGCCTGCCACAAATCTGCTTTGTCTACATCCCTGCCTCTCCAGCCTTCCCAGACTTTACCATGCCTTAACATGACATTTACCAGTAAAGGGAAAAGTCCCTGTCCACAAAGTATGCCTTGTCCTGTGCTTGCAGCATGGCACAAACCCTGAGTTACCAGCACGAGGAAAGGACTTACCTCTCACAGAAAGTGTGCAGGCAAGGAAGTACTTTGGGATTCTTGTAACGGTCCAGGCATATGCTGCAAATCAGAAACTGCTTGTCAATCTGACGGACCACAGGACTTGGGATGTTGGAGCCTTCACTGGCCATCCTAGACCACTGACATATGGGTCCTGTTCCCTTCTACCCTGCACACTGCTGGAGGTGGATGGGGGAAAGAAGAAAAGAAGAAAAATGGCTTATAAACTCTGTGAAATAACAAAGTCATTGACTAATCCACTCATATTTCATCCTTATGCAGGAATTCATATTTCCATATAAAACCAAAACAAGAAAGAATTAAACTTCTGAAATGGTTTATCACTGATGAGAGCCAAGGAAACAGCAACATCTACAACACCTCTGTCTGAGCATTCTGGAAAGGCATGCTGCCTCTGGACTGAAAGAGTTTTGGGGCTGTCTGGTTTTAAAGAAAACCCACGATAAAAACATTCTCGTGCCAACAGGCTCAGCCAGTGCTAACAACATTGGATTTCTTACATCTACAGTACCGCTGGCAAAACACTCAAACTGGAACTGCACCAGCCAGTCAAATGGCTGCATCACAGACAGAATTTGAAAATTGTTCACCTAACATTTTTTTTCTCTTGTTGGTGCTGGTATTGCCAAAAATACGGTAGATTTTGTCTCCAGGAAGCCCTCAAGAAGGAAGCTCCAGAACCAGCCAGCCCCTGGGAAGGGAATGCTCAAATTCTGCATCACAAATAGGGATGAGGTAGGCAAAATGAAAATCCTCATGATAAAAGAAACAAAGCAAAAAAGAGGCAACTGATAGCAACTGAGAATCAGCAATGGTAGGGTGAAGGATACATGAAGTGCATCCAAATAATAAATGCAAGAAAAATGTCATTCTAGGCAGAACTAATAGCAAGAATCATGTTTTTAGGACTGAGGATTCTTCACACTCTGGCATAAAATAAAAAAAGCATGAAATAAAAAGCTAGGAAAAAAGTCTACTAACTGTTAGAATTAAAATCGCAGGTTAAAGAGATAGCAGCAGGCTTGGAACACCTCCTGTCCTGGAACAAGGCACAGGGAGAGAAAAACGTAGGTTCTTTTCAGCTGGAGATACAGATTATAGCCAACAGAATAAAATGTGAAAAGAGAAGACAGGAGGAAAAGGAAGGAAGCAATCACAGAAAAAAGTAAACTGCCTGCTAAAATAGTTTAGGAAAACCTAGCAAGCAGAGTCCCTGGCAGGGTGGCCCAGCAGGAACTCCTCTCCAGCAGCATTTCCAGCAGGCTGAAGTGCTGGGAGGCGCAGGCGCGACTGTCGCAGCACTGAGTTCTGCCAGACCTCCCGCACCCACAGCGGAACCGGGCTCCTCTTGTTTGTGAGCTGCCAGCCCAGCTGGGCTTCTTCCCTGCAGGTACACTCCTGAGGGGTCTAACCTCTTCCTAAACAATTTCTACCCCTTTTTAGTTACCCATTTCAGATGATTTGAGATCTAGCTCGAGAGCAGTTCAGGCTTTCCAAGACAGAAACAACAAGCCCTCTGCTGATCGTGCTCAAAGGTCACTCAATTCCAGAATGATTTGCGTGACCTGTGTAGCATTTTATTGCTAGTGTTACATTAGATCTTCTTCCTGTGTATGAATGGATGGCACACTAGTGTGCTGTGTACTTAGCCATACCGGTATATTTTACCTACTACACTGAGCAAGGGGCTATTTCTAGGATAATGACAGTGATTATGGATCATAAGTCAGCTGTGCTGTCTTCCCTGATAACAGATTCCTGGGGCATCGCCTCTGTGTTAGCAAATACAGCAGCATAAAGTTATTCAAATACCCAACAGAAGTAACTGACATTTAAATCTATGGAAAACACTCATGGCAGGCCCTTTTGTTTTCTTTTTTTCCAAGGAAGGAGAAACTGCAACAATAAAAATTGCTCTGATACTCATAAAATATCATGTTTGTTCAAGACTCAAAAATGCATGATTTCAGGATTGATAATATTTGCATATCTTTTCCATCTTTTTAAATACTTTTTAAAAATTTCTTTCCCCATAGTAAGATAAAATGTGAGTATTATGTAAACACAAATTATTTTTTCCTATTTAAATGCCATAAATCACACTGAATAAGCCTTAGGAGATCAATTAGCAAATCGTGTTACTTTTAAAAAGCTTGAGTTAAAGGTGGCTTTACAAGAAGCAGAACCAAAATCTGGCTTTTACAAAACAGACTAGAAAGACCAGACAATCAAATACCCATTAACATATTCATACATTTGGCAGCATAACATGCAGAACATCAGGATGTGTTTCAAAAGGAAGATTCATTTCACCACTTACACAGCTGTGTTTGCCTCTCACTCTCCCTCCCCAAATGTTAGGTGCAGAGACCCAAACAAAACAGGGAAGATAACCAGAAGCAGGAGGATTTCTTATCAAAAGCATGATTTCCAAACTGGACACACAACATTATATTTTTTTTTGTTATAGACTGAACACAAACTACTGGAAAAAGCTGTACTTAAGATATGAAAGAATAGGCTTTGAGTGAATGCTGCCTGTCATTTAATAGAATAAAGTTCTCCAGCAGCCAGGTATTTTCTGTATTTCATCTTTCCCTTATCAAGTAAAACTACACCAGCAAATAGTGCTTACACAAGAAAATCTGCTGCTGCCTGAAAAAAAAATTATTTAACCTGTTTTTCATCCTAATTTTTCACATTCCCCCAATGTCATTGCAAAATCAAGTAATTCATAGCATTTTGCACATAGATCTCATGCCAGCCACTTTATTTGTCAAATGCTCACACTTTAAGTTTTGTCAGTGAAAGAAACCCTTAATGATTCAGAAATAAGTGCTTTTAATATTCTGTGTTTTGTCTGAAATGCAGCAAGTCATGACTGTCATTTATCCCCTGTGCTCACATAAATCAGATTTAAAACATGCACCTGGAAACAGAATTTCGTCTGTACGTTTCAAGCTTTGGCCACTACCTGGTACAACTTCTTACACAAAAGGTCCCTTTAAAAAAATCTTTTGAGTATGGGATTTGGAGGATTCTGCAGCCTCTCTAAAGCAACTCCACCTTTGATGTTATCTTGATGAATGATGTAGCTGTGAGAAGGATGATTTTGCCCATTTACTCATTGAAAGCAACTGTACAATCAAAGACTGCTTTTTGGTGGTATCTTCTGTGCTCGAAAACTGCCAGAGTGCTTTTCAGAGGTTCATTACCTCTCACAATCAAAATAGAGCAGCTGAAGCATGAGCTTCGAAAACAGGGCTATCACTTCTCCATATAGTTACACTTCATAATTTAAACATGCGAAGCTGAAGGACTAGGAAACATTGCACCAAACAAGACACAAGCCCCCACCCATTTATCTGTCACACACACACTCACACTCAAAACCAAATTCGGGTTCGCTAAACCCAGTGCAGTAAAGGGTTCTGAAATGTACTCGCTTTGTCACCCTTTCGAGGCTCAAGGATCTCTGTCTCCCCAGCCACCCCAGAAACAGCATTACTCTTTTTCCTTCTGCTTGGAGATACGATTTTCATTTAAAATATACTAGGCAGCAAAGAAAGGAGAAAACAATGGCTCTCTAAGCTAGTGGAAAGCTTTGCCCCGCTATTCATGCATGCCTTCAGGAAAGCCGGGGTGCGGCCCCACCCTATGAAAGGAACTTCCTATAGCACTGGAAAAGGGGCAAAAGAAAAAAATCATGTTAGGTGTAGCAAATAACAGTTCCAGAAGAGTTGTTTCAGGTAAATAGACACATCTAATAGAAAAATGCACCCTTTCTACAGGTATCCTCAAATGAGCTCTGGAATTCACGAAAATTCTCTATTAGTTTCCCAGCCGAGAAAAGACACTGAGGAATCAAGTAATTGTTCACTTCACAGGATTTTTATTCCTAAAAGAGTAGAATTCTGTGTTACTGATACACTGCTGTCCCTGAAATCCACCCAGCCAGAGCTGCAACTAGCCTGAAAGTACAGCCTGAGGAGAACAAATTGCTTGCAGCTTATTCATCCTCTTCTTATCAATGGTATTCACAACCTAGAGGGTCTATTCATGTACTATGAATGAATAGGTTTCCAATGGCAACGTTTCCAAAGGAACAGTTAGGCCTCCAGAGCCATAAGAAAGGGTGGGGAACCTCAATAATGTTGCTTCAAGGACTGGGAGAGCTGAGGCTAAAAGTCCTTAAAACAGATAGATCACCTGTCCACAGTCTGTAGGAATAAAGAACAGATTCAAGCCATTTCTAAGCAGCCCCCAGATTAGCCAATACAGAACACACTGAGCAAATCAGAACCGCCACACAGTCCACTTGTGTAAAAGGCTTGACAAGCTAAATTTGCATTCCTTTCTCTCCCACTCTTGCAATCAGCTTAGTGCCTTGTTTAAAACACAGCAACCCTCTTCATTCTTACAGCATGCAGAAATGTAATGAACGATCAGGGGCCAAAACAGGAGCAACCCAGCAGCAGCCACCAGGAATAACACTGAGCAAACTTGAGCATTTCAGACCTACCCATCTTTGTAGAAAAATAGCTTAATCAGTGCAGTGCTGAGGATAAAATCCTTGCAGGGACGGAGCTGCAGTTCCGCAGTAATCCAAACGAACAAACCATCATCTGTTAATGTTTCAAGCCTCACGCATGAAACTGTTAAGGAATCCCTATCACAGCACAATCATTATTAGATGCACAAGAGATTTTGTGCTCTAAGGAATGATGCTCCATTCCATGAAGAGGACAGGTGGAAAGAAAAATGGAAGAATAATAGGAGGCCCAGTGAAGTCGTCATGAATTTTTTTTTCTCCCTGGGTCATTTACGAGTGGGAGACCCCTCCAGGATTCAAACCAATCAATCTTTATTTAGCACATCCTTTTCTCACTCAGCCTGTGTAGAAAGACTGCAGCAAATGGTGCAAGGGATTGTGGGATGGGGATGCAGCAGAGAGCTGCAACCAGATTCGCTGGGTTATTTTTTTTTCCTCCCTACTCAGCAATCAGCTGTTCCGAGGCTCCGCGCAGGGCCATTGAATTTGGTCACCAGAATGTTATTACAGGATTAGCAGGCGGAGACAGCTACCACTGTGCATCTGGCATGTCAATGCAGCTAAGAAATACATATGCAAATATTACTCACAAATCGGAAAAACGATTTCACTCCGAAGGAGAGAGTAAATATTACATAACATCCATTACCAGGACAGCTGCCAGAGATAAAACGAAAGCACTTTCGTTTATAAAGAAGATAAAGTTTAACACTTAATGATTCCACTCGGATTTTTCCAGGATTCTGGGTATTTCTTGAAACGTAATTCTTCTCTGCTCCAACTTCCAGAAGCAACAAAAGACCCCACAAACGCTCTTTGTCTCTCTCCAGATGTTTAAAGCAGAAGCAAAGAGCCTCTCTGGAAAACTGTGCTACTGACACACAAACCAGCAGCAGCTTCTACTACTACAAAATCACATATTTGACCTGACTCAGACTCAAGTCAAATATTCAAGGTAGCAATTAGTAAACACATATTAAAGAAATTTGAGAATCAAGGCTAACATTGTTCAACTTTTCTATAAACGTTAATGCAAAGGTGTATTAACATAGTTAATCTATTTTTGCTTAAATTGCTTTTTTTGTTTAAATTTTAAACTTGCTTAATTTTTTTTTTAATTCACAGATCAACTCTGATTTTACTAGGCTGTTACCAAAGAAATAAAAAAAAATTGGTGCCTGCTAGTTTTCAGCTATGCAGAGAAGGTTGTTAAAAAGATGCTTGTGAATACACAGACACCACTGAAGTAAAGCAACACAAAATTAGTTTTGTCCTCCAGTATAACAGCTGGTGGGTTTTGCAGACAAGGTAGTATTTGCATCTCCAAATACAGTGTATCTTTTCTTTTGAAAAAAACAAATTGTATGCAAGTATTTCAGCTAACTGAGGCTAACAAAGCTTCCCACAAATAAAAGAACATAAAGCTCCATTTGCATCAGGAAGAAAACACGTGGGGCTTAAATACTCTCTTTGCTACCCTGACTTAATTAGGACAGACATAGCTATTTCAGAAGTTTGAAATGTTGTCCCAAACTCTTTAAGCACGGTTTCCAGAATATAATATTTATTCCATTCTTGAACTGATGAGTTAAGTAGCATTATTAATCATTTAGTGTGACTGAAATGTAATCTAAATTCCTGTTAAAATACAAATTCTGCACACATCCTTTACTTTCCACTTGGCAATCATTTAGCCAGATCATTTTATTCATCAGGCAGATCCAGCCTGGTTTCCCTGGACAATGCCCACAGGGTGAAGGCATGTTGTAATCCAGTTTATAACCAGAAATGAAACATCAGGCAGCGTGTGTGCATGTATAAGGGTTTGAGGTGCCTGTGCCAAAATACTGCCCCTCTAACTCCCTTAACATGTGCTGAACTCAATCAAAGAGAGAGCACAAGGTATGTTTCATTTTAGCTCCAACAGTCAGGAGCAGCAGGCATCTGTACAGCAGGATTCACAGTTTAAAAGAAGGCCAGACATTTCAGGCATGTTTTTGGAGAGATAGGTTTTTTCTCTTTGGTTCAGGGAGTTTTTTGGTTTTCTTTTTAAAATATCTGGGGGATAAGGGAATCCCTATTGCAAAGAACAAGCAACAGATTTCGCTCCTACAAGAAGATCCCAGGCCTTTTGTTTCTGTCAGTAGAACAAAGACACTTAAAAATTAAGTGAGAAAATTCAGGAGTGGCAGAACTGAAGAGGAAGACTGTCGGACAGAAGCATACAGATAAAATTTAGTTGCTTGCTTTCCCTTGCTCATTTCAAACGAGGTATTCACATACACTAAACCAGAATGATCAGTATCACTCAAATTACTATTTCCATTTACAGTCAGTAGTAAGGACTACATACCCCTCAGAACCGATCCCGTAACATACCTCATGGCCAAGGGAGACTGCTGGAGCCACTGCTGCAACCACTCTCATAGGGAAATACACCTCCAAACTTCAAAGTGCTGTTCTCTTACAATTAACTCTGAGAAGTTGCTTGCTGACAATGAGCTGATAGTCCACAAATTATCCTGCTTCTTCAACTAAACAAAAATGTGCTACTGTGGCAAGGAAAATGAGACAAAAGCCAGAGCATTTCCCTGAGATTTTTCTTGTTACATGTTGATATGTGAATTCCTTCTGCTTAGCAAAGAGGAAAAGGATTCAGTCTTGCACTTTACCCTCATAGCAGTTACAACCAGACTCTTTCAAATAGGTTTATTGTATGTGTATGTCTTTTGTGCTGGGAGATGGGGGTGGGGGTGGTCATTATATGCTTTGTTTTGTGTGTTGTTTTTCTGGTTTTATTTTAAAAAGAATAGGCTACTTTTCCTCAGAAAATTGCTGCATTTTATTGTTGCTGTTGACTTATCTATGTCACTGCTGACTACTGAAGAAAGTTCTGGAGAAGAATATACAGAGTACATACCATCTTCATAGTGCCATGGAAGAGTGATCTAGCTCCTCTTGTCATCCCCTGTAAATATCCTGGGTTTTGAATAACTTATTCTTTTCCTGTTCCAAACACAACCTGAATTCATATTCTTAGGGAAGCCATAAATAGTAAGCTACCAAAAAACCTCACAGTTAACTTAGAGGTCATGGGTAGATATTGATATCTTCCCTAATGTTAAATATGTTAAATAATGTTAAATAATCCAAACACTCCAAGTTAAGATTAATGGTCTGCACTGAAGCCTATACTATAAACTGACTGAATAGAGAGTAGTCTAGCTCACCCTGCTGTACAAAAGCGATTTTAAGGTCAGCAGGAAAAAAATTATTTGGTTAGTTCAAGCTAAATGATCAGCTAATACAGTCCTGGCAATTAAGGCTGACTGAAAAGTAAGAGATGTGAGAGACCAGAAATTGATTACCCAAAGCCCACATGCTGGAAATGAGGATTAGTTTAGGAGCACAAACATAGGACAGTATAGACTGTTACAGTTATTGCCCAGCTCCACACATCCCTAATTTGACCCTGGTGACAGGAGAGCAAGTGAAGTGAAACAGCCAGGCTTTGTCATTGTGGAGCTATGCCCACATCAGGAATCAAGGGCCTTATGAGGCCTCATGAGCCAGTGGCCTTTACCTTTCCCCACTGTGGCTGTGCACCTATGCAGACCCAGCAGCTTCCAGATAGCAAGTGCAACTTCCAGCCCTCACTCCACATGCTCCAATAGTCCAGGCTGTAGCTCACACCATATGAAAAGAGCAACAGCTTCCTCCCACTGTGAGTTGGTAGCCAGAGGGCATGTCTGCCCCAAAAGGAGCTCTGCTAGGTGCTGGTTCCTCCCCACCAGCCACAGCTGTGAGCCATGTCACTCCCTCATCTTATGATCCAGCAGAGCAGATGCTTTTCCCCAAATCTTGTGACCCAACACAAGGGATTTGTCATAGCCTGGGAGGCAAACAACTTGAAAGGTTTGCCTGAGATATAATGCTGGGCTGCTGGAAACTTTCCCAGCAGCCCAGTAGCCATCCTCTTATGACTTTGCCACCTTCTTCTATTTCCTTCTACCTTTTGCTTATGCCTGGTTTAGCTTGCCAAGGTTGCGGCTTTTGCAGCACAACGGCAGCACGGCTGGGACAGCCTGGCCTCCCTGCTCAGCCAGCCTGAGCCTTTCTGGCAGGACTGCCCTTCCTGCCTCTTTCCACCACTGAAGATGCAAGTCAGGCAGCACCAGACACATACTGCTTTTCTCCTCTCTGTGTTATTCTTTCTCTTCCCCCTGTTGGGTATCTGCCATTGAAGTGGCACTGCAGTCACCAGAAACAAGCTCTGTATTCTGGCACAGCAATGGACTCATCTTCAGTATCATTGTCAGATGCAGATGTCATGAATGAGAATTTTTTAAAAAGTTTTCAGCTGCTGAAGGCACAAGATAACTGGAATAGAAGCCACTGCTACAGATTAAAGCCTCGCTTAATAGTGTTACATGTTTAATGATTTGTTCTTTTTTCTTCCCCTGTTCCCCAGCCTGTAATCAAAGCTTACAAAAGGGTGAGCCCCTGAAACATGGGTGGACCTCTTAAGACACCAAGATACTAATACTTTATATTCCTGTTGTAGATGCAAGGTTATGACTGGCATCTAATACCCACATTTCTTCTCTATCCTCATCTCCACAATTTGTGCCTCTGTAGTACCTCTTCTCCACCCCGCTTTGGAGGTGAATACTCCTGCTGCTGTCCCCAGAGACCCCATCTCTCAGCTGTCCTGTCCTTGGATGGAGAAGGGACCTGCTGGTGGCTGCACTGCACACACGAAAGGACAAGTCTGGCAGGTTAGAGCTTGTGTGATCACACAGTCATCACCAACTGAGAGACTATTTGTGTGACTGAGGTCACCTCATTTTGAGTCAGGGCCTTGCACGATAAATTCCAAAACAGCTGGAACACACTAAATTTACTGCACATGTGAGGACAATGCATGAATGGACATTCATGAATCCTCAACCAAATACCCCAATTTCTCAATAATAAGATTTCAGAGAGAAGGGGTAGGAAATGGATGGAAAGGACACACCAAGGGAAATAGCAGGATAAAAGTATCAGGTTAAGTTACAGCATCAGAACTGCAATTTAGCGCCCTTTCCATGTTTAATAAAATGTCATATTCTCAGGTGAGCTCCTAAAAAAATCTGCAGTGAGATATGTCAAAGTAATTATTTCAGGGACTAGATGTTGCACAGTCATAAGTAAAAGAATTTTAAACTGTATAGGCCATCAAAGCAGTGAGTCAGAGCATCTCTACTGAGAAAAACCCTACCCTGACTACTGTACTGTTACTGTTACCCTTACAGTTGCACATTTTTGACTCTCTAGGTCTACCTATTTTGTGAACACTGACAGATCTCTATTCAGCCTTTATAGGTACACAGGCTCAAATAAAACCAAGCTGAACAGACAAATAATGGAAACTGCACATCAAAACACTGCTGCTTCCATAAACATCTGCTGTGAAATGCTACTTGAAATAAAAGCGCTCCATGAAGACTCCACACTAATTATTGTTAATACTTCCAGGAGCAGGAAAACAGGCAATAGAATGAAAAGAAGGAGGCTGATCAAGAAACTATTTGGAAAAAGATCCTTGGTCTTTTCTATGTACTGTTAAATATAAGATATGCTGAAAAATGCTCTAGGCATTTTCTTTAGAGTTGCTGAGCAACAGGGAAAAAAAAATAAATGTAAGCAGAAAATGCTCAATGTTTCCAACACTGTGGAACTGTGTGGCGAAAATTGTAGAGACCATGCCCTTCACTCCCTCCTGAGACTAGATCTGCCCCACACTACATGTCCATTGCAGCTCTCCCTTTAGGGGAGGTAACACACATCAGGCACTGGAGTTTAGTCACATATTCTCTGATGACTACCAAAAAGTTCCTCTGTTGTTCCCATTTAATTCAGTAGGATTTTGGTGAACTAGCATGAAGTTCAAATCAGCAAGGGAGAAGGCAGCACTCAGCAATCAGTACAAGCCACGTAACTCCTTTGCAAGTTGACTTAAGAGAGTGCCAACCCTTTAGAATGTTTTTCTTGCAGCCTTCAAAACTCCCACTTCCCATCAAATATAACATATGAAACACAAACCAGGAGGTAAAGAAATCCAAGCCACCTTAGGTATCTCACAGCAAAAAACAGGAGATAGAATCTAAGTATTAAAAACAGCAAAAATGGAGGCAGAAAGGGAAAGAATTATTATCTTCTTAGCACAAAAACACATATTGGGATAAGGACTAAGAAGGAGGGAGAAAATAGAGCCCCTCTCCAGCATGTGAGCAGCCTGAAATTGGGTTCACATCCTCTGTAACACTTACACTGTTTAAAATACAACATATTGGTTGCTGCACCTCCGTATTTACCTTAGCTGTTGAACAGTACCCACCTCATTTTCTTGTCCTCAGCCCAGCACCGATGTTAACTTCTGTATCTGCCAAGTCTTCTTCTGAACCAAAATATCTTTCAGAAACACAGCAATATGTCTAAACATGTATATTGTCCTTGGGTTCAGAGAAAATCTTGCTCAAGCGTTAAGAGGCAGGCAGAAGTTTACCCAGGCAGGCTCTTTATGTTGGCAGAAGCGCAACACTGAACTTTCCCAGCAAGTAGGTAAACACATAGCTGGTAGGTGCAGGTAGTCTGGCAGCACCAGCAGTAGTGGGAAACAGTGTCAGGACAACCTTGGCAAAAGGAGCTCTGTGGGTTTTAACAATGGTTGTGGGCACAGGAGCTGAACAGACCAAACAACTATAGCAAAAAGCCATCTACAGCTCTTGGTGGGAGCTCAAAGTGCTCAGAGCTCAAGCGTGCCAGCTGTGACGCTGTGTCCTCCACCTCCACACTCACAGGCACACTCTATTTGACTTTCCAGCAGCCAGCTCCAGCAGTTCAAAACTTGGAAACACCCACTGGCTGAACTTCACCCAGTAAACGTGTCCTTCCAGTCCTCAGCAAGGACACTCATTTGCTGATTGCATGCCAGCGCTCCTATTTAAAGAACTGTTGTTATTGGAAATAGCTGAAACCTTTCTACAGCAGGGATTAAGTGCTCCTTGCACCTTGTGCCTTGCCTGTAGAAATGCATCAATTCCCAACATATGCTTCCACAGCAGAGTTTTACGACAGCCACAGTAACATGTGTTATCTTCCTGCAAAGTCCATGAAACCTCTGTGTGGGCAGGATCCCCAGACAGTCCTACCAAGCAGCCCCCCTGGCTCAGCCCAGGTTTTACTCAAGCCTTCTCCCTGAGGTACAAGATTATGTATATAACACAAAGCTGTCTACCTTTACCCTTAATATCCAAAAACAACTCTCCTAAGCTTCCTCTTAGACATCTCTTGCACGTTCAGGCCAGATGCCCAAAGGCCCTTATAGGGCATTGCCAAGCTGCTCATAAGCAAATGCTTATGAGCTCTGATGTAGGTTAGATTTCTGCAAAAATGACATTCTCAGGACACCTTGTACATTCACTGGTGCATGAATATCAGTCTTTTCAACTGGCATCACAACTTAGGAAGTGACAGCTAATGAAAGAGGAATAAAGCAGAACCACTCATGCACAATTTTAAGACTTCCAAGCTGAACTGGGATATCCAGGTCATTCATTTCTCCATGAAAACACATCCATTTTACTTTACAGGAAAACCAGTACATTTTTGTACATGAAAAGCAAATTTTTTACATGAAAAGCAAATTAGGGGACAGTATAGGAAACTATAATATAATAACCATGTGAATGCATCTGTCTGTTTAAACAAAGAAAAAATGGACCTGGAAAAAAAATCTGGCATCAGAAGAGATAAGAAAAATAGTCTTAAATCAACCACATTATCATTTAGATTGTGATAGCACCTGGAGATCTCTTTCAAGTACCAGAATCCTGCTGTGATAGGCACCTGCTACACAGCACACAAGTTCCCTTGCAAATATAGGTAGCCCATATCTTAAGGCCAAACACGGTTAGACTGTTGCTATTTAACTGTATCTGTGACCCTAAGCACTTTCTATGCTACAAAATAAGTTTTCATAGCCAGCCATCTATTTAGATAAGGATTACCTTTGTAGAGAAAAAAGTGCAAGACAGTGGATTATATAGCATGAAACTCCTGCAGTCAGGAGTAGAAGCAGATCTTAGCATCCTCTTTCCGTTACAAACTCCATGAGTGAATATAAGAGCTGCCTGAGATTTTTTAAATAGTCCCTGTGATGACTGTGACAGGATGCACCATGTAGTTATTGAAACAGATTAGACATCGTAACTGATGAAACCTATGAGAAGTGTATGCAAAGTAACCAGATGTAAGCACTGATTTTACAAGCACCTGAGAAATGCTAGTGGAAAACCAGTTCCAAACAGGACATGGAGACAGCCCTACCTCAGGTACTGAACTTCTCTATCTCAGATTCCCCAGTGAGCAGCTCTTTGGATGTATTTCAAATAACTTAAATGATTTTGAAAAGTTGATGAAACAGTCGTTAGGTTTTTGGCAGGTGGAGTCCATTGTCCTCTTGAGTTAAATTTTATTCACAATGTATTGTTTCTTCACTATTTGTATCTCTTGCTTTTTACTGTTCCTTTTTACTGGCCACAGAGGAGAAGCCTCTTTTGCGGATACCAGTAATCTGCTGGAGAATTCTTCACCCTGTGAGCTGTGGACCCATTGTCCAGGATGCTACAGTTGTTAATATTTTACAGACTTTCCAGGAGAGTGGACAAATTCATGGTGAATAAATTGATTAAAGACACCACCTCTACCAGGAGCAGAACTGGAAACACAAATCATTGAATATAGAAGATCATTCTGAAGACTACCATGATATCTCTGATCCATTCTTGTGCTCTTCTGTAGGAATCTACTGTCAGCAACCATCCAAATTATAAGGCTAGGCTAGATTTACTTTTGATTTGACCCAGACAAACTTTCACATTACTCAGAGCAGACATACAGAGCCACTCCCTTTTGGCATAATTAATGGCCCTGAATGGCTCTACAGGGCTGATTCTATCACTTTGCAAAGCCGGGCCATTTAGGGATGTCAGGTGAAATGAATCTCTCAGACATCTGCCTTATTACACCACTGTTGCATGAAGAACACCACTCAAGGCCACAGAGTACCTTTAGCAGGTACATCCATTTCAAGTGATACAAACAAGGCTCCCAACAATGGTGAATGACTAATCATCACCCCAAGCAGAGGACCCTTTTATACAATAATAACCTAGCACTTCTTTTTCACCTTCTGCTTACCTTTTTTAAATTTATTTCATCCTTACGAAAAAAAGAGAGACTTCCAGTGATACTTCCTTTTTCTGGTTTCTCTGCACAGGTACTCTGTATTATTAATGTATTAAGCAATGTCATAGAGCTTGGGGAAATCATGTCTTGATCACTATTCTGGTTCTTCTCATTTAAAAGTTGCCCACCTTCATCATCAGAGGTCCCTTCAGATGGTGCACATCTTCAGAGCAGGCCTTCTGCACAAGCACATCCCAGAGGTGAAACAATAATGGTTGTTCAGAGGATAAAGACCACCATTCAGACAAAAACTCATTCCAAAAGTTAAATATGGGAAGAAATCTTCCGGCTTATACAATTAATTGTATTCAAGACTGTGTAATAGGTCAGCTTCTCACCAGCAAAAATTTTCAGCTGTGCCACCAGAGGAAATGGAACTACTCCTTTTTTTTTTTTTTTTTTTTTTTTTTTTTTCAAATCCACCTTAATATACACAAACATTTTTGCATGCTCTAATCTAGTCTGGTACTTTACTAAATTTTACAGGATGGAATAGTAAAATCTAATTAGAATGAGGAAGCTAAGAGATGAGGGGATTCTCTGCCTACACAGAATATGTAGTGCAATTCTTACAGAACGATCCTCCAACACTTAATGTCTTCTTTTTCTGTGTAATAAAGGGTTGCACTTATCTCCACTGAGAGATTTTTAAGTAAAAGATTGCTTTTGTAAATTAATTAAAAACTATTTGTCTTTAATTAGGAAACATCTCAGAACATGTCTGTATTTTACAATCAAAATTTATTTCCAGCTGTTTTAGATGCAAGACAAAAAGTTACCACTGCTTATTTGATAAATAGAATGAAATCTTCACGGTTCAACACTTAATTTTATGTTTCTCACATTTTCTGAGCTGAGATGCATAAAGACCAGTTGCTCCCAAAACTACTCAGAGCAGACTAAGAATTAGGTAATAAGAGAAGAACCAGTTCTTTGAAGAGAGTTCAGTAAAACTTAAAAGCACTTTGCAAAGACCACATATTAACCCATATTGTAGTATTGTGTCAGAGTAACACTCAGGACAAAAAATAATACCCTCAGATGCTATGAAATAATCCGTGCTTTACCTGACAGTTTGGCCTTAGGTTTCCTAACTTCAGCACAGTGCAATTACTTGAGTTCTAGATATCAAACTAAATCTGCTTTCAAGATAAAAAAAAGAAAACAGAAACATAACAAATCAGCACCTGCAGAAGCTTATCTTGTAGGAATTAATCCCAGAAGGTTTACATTGACACTTCCACCAACAGAGGGATTACAGAAGAGAAAGTTGTAGAAGGGAATTTCATGAATACTGTTACCTCACTGGAAAAAGAACAGAAAAGGCAAAACCAAATCAAAAAACTGTGTGAATGCAGAGAAATATGGCAGCTTTTCCTCTCCACAAGTTTATGTATGCTGAGGCTTGTTCCTCAGTCCTGCATTTTCATTCCTGGGGGTCATTTTAATTCCTGAAGAATTTTTAAGTATTTGCAACTTACAGCTGTTCTCAGAATAACCTGGGCCCCTGAAGACATAATTGAAACTGCTGACACCTGCTCTTTTGGAAGCCCCATTTCTCACAGAATATGCAAATTCTCTAACAGTACAGATCATGAGCCAAATATGGTTGGGTCTAAATATGGGACACATACTATCTCTGCAAGGACCACTACAGAGATTAATGCATTCAGAGGCACACAAAACCCATAATTTGTGGGATCTTTTCAAGAACATTTCCAAGTTCAGAACAATCTATTTGAGCGCAATTTGTTGTTGTTCTGTAGGTAACTGTTTCAAGCATATTTGCTCAAGATTCATCACTACTTTGGAGGGCTTTTGTTATGCAAAAGGTGCAGGAGCATTTTGCACTTCCATGTTTTCATACTATGCGGAGTGATGTAGTCCAAAATAATCTGGACACTGCTCTTTCCTTGGTAAATCAGTCCCTGAGTATTTTACAAAACATATGGTAGATATCACACACCTTCAAGCTCACAAATAACCAGGTTCTGCTGAACTTTGATGTAGAAGGAGGCAGGCACAGTATAGATCCTCATAGAGACTAAGACTTCTTTTAAGCCATCAGTCCAGGCATGACAAATTTCCAAATTACACGTTCACCTAAGGAGCAACCTCAAAACTAGCATTCAAAACCTGTTTAAAAAAAAATTTAAAAAAAAAAAAGGGATTGTCACTCTCACTCTTTGTTTCCAGAACTACAAGAAAAGAAATCAAGAACAGAAGCTCATGGCAGCACAAAACAAATAGCTTTCCATAACAGAAGAACAGAAAGTCACCCATAAATAAACTGATCATACACATGTTTAGGCAGACTAATAACACTAAGACAAATAAATCCATACTGGATTAGGAGCAAGCAAATTGCTGAACATTCATCTCAAGCATTTAAAACCTGATCAAAAGTAATTGCATCTACTTCAATCCTTACATCTCTTTCACAAAGGGCATCCACCCTGGCATAAGGACCGAAGATCACCATCCACCTAATTAACCACTCCTACAATGCATCCAAAATTGATAATATTCAGATGGTTTTAAAGTGAGATAGAATGAATAATACTTTTATACATGAGCAAAAGTACTGATCATAAAAAGAAGAGTTGTTTGGAGTTCTTCCAGGGGAACATTAGGTATATACATGATTACAGTACATTTTTAAGTCCTTTCTCTTCTCCTAGTGGCAGGGCATATTCTTAAGCTATTATCACCTAGATTTAATATTTAACAATAAACCATCACAGCCATTTCAGCATGAGTTTCTTTTGATGTTTGTGTTAGCAGGGTCACCACGTAATGTAAGAAGTTCAACATACATGCTGCTAACATTTTTCACATGTCTGTGATTAGTCTCTTCTTAATTTAGCTGTGCCTCTTTTAACCCTACTGCAACTAGACAGTGGCCAGATGGATGGAGCCAGCCAACATCTACCTGCTACATCTACCTGCTGCTTAGTTCAGCACCTCAAGAACTAGATTTCATTTGAATTTCCAATTGTAATTCTTCCTTTTGAATGGCATTTGCCTCTGAGTTTTTGCCCTAAAGTCTAGCTTGCAAGTAGGAAGTCTGCTTGGTTGCCAGCAGACTTTTCAGCTGACTAGATCCTTGGCTGTCCCCACACAGAACATTAGTGACATGTTACGTCATTTGTTTCACTGTGTGGTATTCCAGTTATAAACTGTTATTTCTGATCAAGCTAAATTACTGACTTCCAGCTAAAATCACCTTTCAAAATAAGTAATGTCCAATTCAAATATAATCAGCCACCCCAATTATTAGAAGGGGTGACATGCAATATGTCTGCAGATTGTGGACAGAAAATGTTTAGACAGTCTCTGGTAGAAAATAAAGGCAAATGTCTCTAATATTACAATTTATACAATAAATATTTATCTATTTAAACCACAGAAATAAAACATGGTCTTAATAGAAATAAAACTATTCAGAAAGTTTGACATGAAATGCCATTCTAATTTCTCCAAAGGCCCGAGTTTTGTTGAGTGGAAGGTGATCTTTATTTCAGTTGATCAAAAACAAAAAAGAAGAAAAAGATCTTGTGCTCAAAACAGGAATTCTTCCAAATTTATTTTGTTAATTGTTTGCAGCCAAGCAGCCGTTTCCTTTACAGACATGGTAACACAAACCTTACAGCACAACAAGGGACTGCCTGCAATCCATTCATGTCACGTAACAAATAGAAGAGCAAGTCCAATTCTAACAGAAGAAGCATGTCTTGAAAAGTAACTTATCAAAAATGGAGATATAGAGAGGTGAAGTCCATTTATGTGACTGCTAAGCCCTGTTCTCCTCCCTTCAGTATTTTAAAAGCCTCTAAATAGTTGTTATTTCCTTTCCAATATTGATTTCTTTCCACAAATATTGATTTTTGTTTGCAGTCCATTTTTTTTAACAGCTCAAGCCATGCATTTCTTATGGTTAGCTCTCTCCACCTTTTTTTTTTTTTAACCAGGAAACATAACAGAAAACATAACCACAACCTGCAGTCTCTGGAAATAGCATATAATTATTGATAATTATAATTTTGGTCAAAGATGTCAGCCAAGTGTAGCATTTGCAAGAGTGGATTGCAATCTGGCAGTCACTGGATTTCTTTAATAACTGAAAAAGGCAAGTTCATATATGTTACTCTGCAAAATATGGATGGGCAGAATTCCAGGAGAAAAATTTTAGGGCTTTGGAACTAGTAGCATTTTATAATACAGAATTTATTGTCCATAAAATAACTAATTAAATTGAAAGTGTTATTCCCTTATATGATGCCGTTGAATTAAGGAACATTCTTTATGAACTGTTAGTATTCATAATAATTTATTAATTATTTATTTGTAATAAATTATCATTAATAATTATTATTTACCAATAATTTATTATTAATAATAAACTGTTATTAATAAGAATTATAATTATTAATAATAATTATAAACTTATTATTTGCAGTAATATACGCTTGCTACTGTGTGTAAAAAATACTTCAAACTAGCTACACTTGTACCCTCAGACACATTTAATTCTGATGACACAATATGCTTGCCAGTAGATCAAATCAAATGCTTTTATGTGTGGCTCAAGGATTTATCCTAACCTACTATACATTGTGCCTTTGTTTTTATAAAAATAGTTCATGTGTCTAGACACAGTATTACATGCTTCTGCAAAACTGTGTATGTTTAATACTTTATGCAGATGATTAAATTTCAGCTTCAGTATAATAATGTACAGCACTTTGTTCTCTGGATTAGAACACCCAGTACTTTTTCAGCTAATTTAATTCCTGTTTTCCTCAAAGGAATCAGGAGCATCACTGTGTTTACATAAGCTGTCCAAATTCTAGTTTTGTTATGAATTAATGAAATTCCATTATCAGGCAAAGACAGGCCCAGCATGCTTTCATGATGGCTCCAAGCACCAATTATCTGGGATTTTCCAGTAAACAACCTGAGCTTCAAGCTAAAGCCAGGATTGCCAGAAAAAGAATGGTATCATGGGCTGGGGAAATCTCCCAGCAGAATTATCGTCTTTTTCCAGGTAAGGTCTAATGCTCTAAATGTTGTGCATGCTGCTAGACATAGCAGAATTCAGATAGCACTTGTATGTGCCACTGGACCATGGACACTGCTTGTCTCAAATCTAGCGTCAAACACAAGATTTCATCAAAAATCAATGCCATGAAAAAGATGAACTTTTAAGACACACATACCTCCACTGCTTCCCCAAAGCCTTAAATGTATATGTACTTCTAATTTTTATTCCATGTCTAGAAGGATACATTCTAGACACAGAATAAAAATCAGAAAAATTACTCTCTTTACAAATTACATAAAGAAATCAAAAGACCTTTCCCAGTTGACTGAAATAATTATTTCCATGATTTTAATCCTTCCCTCTTCCCAGAAACCCTATAATCAAATCTAGAATTTGTTCTGTCATAAAATCCACTTAATGTTTCCTTCTGGCTCTCAAGCAGCATGTGTTAGAGATGCTCCTTAAACCAAAGTTCTGTTTAGCCTTCTCCCTGAAGAAAGATGTAATTTTTAAAGGCCTATCAAAGCCACTTCTCATGAAAAAGGATGCATCTCAAGAACTGAAATGAACCCTCCATGAAGAAAACATAAACCTGTTCCTTATAACCAGATTGTGGGCATTGCAGGTCCAGATCAGACATCAGAGTGACTTCACCACTCAAGTTTGTCAAATGCTTTGCTGAGAAGTTTGAGGAAACCTTTGGTTTATGGTAAGCAGTTCTGGATGAGGGCCAAAGCACAGAAGCCTTATTTCATTTTGTCAGCAGCTAACAGACTGATTCCTCCCCCAAAGTCTCTGGAAATGGAACAGCCTTCTCTTTCTGCTGCCTTTGTTTGCAAGCAGGATGATGCAGTCCCAAGACCAGGTACAGTAGCTTTCTGATACCTTCTCTCTATATCCACTCCATACTTTAGCTGTTATCCAGAAAATTATGGGACTAGCTTGAAAATAAACTAGTTTATACAGATTTTAACAAAACAAACTTTTAAATATACTTTTCAAGCCCTACAGTTTATAGTCCCAAGTTTATTAAAAATATTCACGTTGTCTAGAAGCTCTCATTAGTATTGCTAGTCAATGTCATTTGTTTTCACACAAGCAGCAATGTGAAATTTTGAGGAGAAAAGTTTCTGATTATTAGATCATAATAGTTGGCCACAGACTATTATCTAGATAATAAATCCCTTGCCCACAAAAACAAAAAATCCAAGGCTGGAACAGAAAGCAACTTTTCTTAAGCCACATCCTTATCTAAGAAACATTTATTTAGTCATTGTACTTTCACAACAATTTTCTCTTTTTTCCCCCTGAAATGAATACGTCATTGCTTTGGCCTGATGAATGTTTGAGTTCAGGGTGATTTTCTTGGTCTATTTCTTGTTTTATTCTTAGTATATTACCTGGTATATTATCTATAATTATACCCCTCATTTTTACATAAACCTATCAGTCTGCTGACAAATCTGCCTAGACTGCATTTTGAAAATAGCAAAATAAAGTAAAAGGAGAGTAATCACCCTACCTGTATAACCTGTGGAGAGCTATGCATCAGATAATGGCTCAAGTTACACTTCACAAAAGCACAACAGAATATGGCAACATTAATGCCAACTTCCAGCTTCAAAAACGAACCACTGTGAAAAGTAAACTCTCTCTCCTAATTAGACCTTGGCATTGTCCTCTCAGATTTACAGTCATTATTTTGCTTTGAATAAACACCACTATTTCTTTCCTTGACTCTGTTTCAATTATTTCTTTTAAATATTAAAGAGCAGGAAACATTTGTTTTCCCTTGTCACGTCCTGTCTTCTTTACATAGCATCACAGAGACCTCTTTGAAACGCCTGCTCTTACTGCAAGCCTGACATGCACAGTTCAATCAAAACATTTGCTATTGTCTTTTGCCAGCTACAAACAAATTTCTGCACAAACACTGAAAAGGTTTAAAGGTTTCGACAGCCATCTAAAGCCGAGCTAACACGACTGTCAAAGAAAAGCGGTGTCAAACTGCTCGGCTTCCCCGTTTACCACCCTGACTTAAAAAAGAAAAAGAAAGACGAAGCAATTCACTCATTCACACAGCAGAGCTCCTGGCAAGAGCTCACTGGCTATAAAACCACTGCTCTCACAAAATACTCGAAAGCAGAAAAAGCACACGAACATTTAGAGATGAGTGTGAAAGGGTAACTTACATTATTTAGAAAGACAGTGAGAAAGGACTGCTGAAGTTTCTTCGTTATTTTACACTGCTGTCGGCAGAGCTGACAACCAAAAAAGTTCACTTAAAGAAATCCCTCCTTTTAATTCTCTGTCTCCCAGTTCATTTACTCTGGAGTCTCTCAGCCTGAAGAGATCCGACAGTCAAAAGTTTATCCCCTTGTATTTCCGAATGATATGGCCGACTTTCCTTGGACACATACCAATGATGCAGTAAAAATAGACAAAAGTGGGGGGGAGGGAAGAAGCAATCTAGCTTGAGCCTGAATCTTCTTAACTCAATGTTTTCTGTAAAAACTGCTCTTAGGTCAGAAGATCCCATTCCTACCCTAACTTGCAGAGCACTCAGTGATCCATCTGGTTTTCATAAACTGCAAATTACAGGCAAAGCCGGGAACGTACATAGTCCAGTTTTAGCAGAACTCCCCAAGCATCAGCCTTACACGTAACCTGAGGTACAAAGGCTTTGAAAATAAACAGCTGGCCCCATGCCGGGCTGCTCTCCAGTCTGCAGATGCCTGACTGCTCCCCCAGGCAGCGTCCAGCAGCCCAGAGCACCACCCACCACTCAGCCAAGCGGCAGCCGGGTGCCCGCACTCCCCGCTGTGGAAACAAACAGACCTTGCAGCCCTCCCTCGCTCCCAGCACGAACAGCCTCGCTGGAAAGGGGCAGGAAAATCCAGTGCTTTATACGAAATCGTTCAACAGTTTAGCAAGTCATTTAGAACAACCTGGTTTTTATAAACAGGGAAGTGAATGCTGATCCCCTCACATCCTCTAAATGCTTCCAGGTGGGAAGCAAATCTAAAGTGTTGGTAACTTTTGTTTTGTTGGGGTTTTTTTTCCTACTAAGGCAACTCAGAGCCAGTGGACAGTGGCTGAATAGGGAACTTCTAGGGTGTTTCAAGCCATTCATTACAAGAATAAACATTTTACCAAAAATAGCAGACGCAAATTTTGATATGCACCCCATGAAAGTCCATGACTCAAAGCCCCCAAGTCACCTTCAGCCCCTATTTTCATCTATTTAAAGGTCTAGTGCCCTGATTACATTCGAGTACCAAAGGCTTAAGGAGTCACCTATATTTTTGGATATTTCATGGTTCTTGTGTCAGGACTGAAGAAGATTCTTTTCCCAATAAAAAAGTCAAGAAAAAAAATTTATGGTGGATAAAACAAGTTTTGCCACTGCTTAAAATTAAAGTTGTTGTTGTTATGTATGTTGTTATGTCTGTATGTTCCTTAAAATAACAAGTTTTATTTAGTTGTTAGTTTGAGCAGAGGACTTTTTCAAGCTTTTCTTCTGGGAATAATCTTACTCTGCTTGAACAATGAGACTCTCTGAACAAGGCAGCTTTCACTAAAGCATCGGTGAATCAGTACAGTGAATCATTAACAAAATAAAAATATCATTGTAAATTCTGCCTATAAGTCCTGAGCCTTGTCACTTGCTCAGTTTTTCATCTTGGTACAATCAGGATTGTGCTGATTGTCTACTCATTTGTACCTGGATCCAGGACTGACACAACTGGACTGTTAAAGCCAAAAGCAGTTGAATGATAAATTTAAAAATTTAAAAACAAACAAGCAAACAACAACAAAAAAAACCCCACCAAACCCAAAACCCAAAGCTTTCTAATCAGTAGAAGCAAAGGAGGAAATGAAGAATTAACTTCTTGTGTTTATTTTTCCTGTGCTGTCACAATTCCTTCCAGTAGTTGTATAACCCATTGAATAATTTCAGTTACATCAGGTAGAGATCCCAAAGGTATTATATTCCTACAGTTTTTGTGAAAAAAGGCAGTTGTCCAGATGAGTGAAACACAATCCAGGGATCCAATGTAAAGGGCTACATATGAACTCAGCTGTATTTATTAGACACCAGCGTACCCCACACAAACAAGAAGCCTTTGAGAACAGATTCCATGTACTCTACAGCTCAGCTGCTACCAAAGCTGGACAACTTTCCCTAGATTCTAGCATTTTTCCTCTCTTCTGTTCTGTTCTCCTGTCAAGGCAGAAAGCAGCAAGACACACGAAATGCACAGATGTCAGCTGAAGCAAATAATAGTATTTTTTGAAACAGCAATAAGCAGGGTTTGCTAGCAATAGAGTTATTCTCCCACTTAGTAAACAAGGGGGTGAACTGACTATGTCATGTTCTCACTGATATTTTCAATGATACCAAAGAACCTGATCCTTGTAGAGCAGTCTTACAGGTTTGGGGACAGAATTATTTCATGGCCCACAGCAGAGTAGTCCTTGTGTGGTTTTCTGGGCATGCAGGTCTCTCCCCACTGTACAGGACAAGCTGAATAACTGCTATCTGTGGAACAAGAACACTTGTTTTGGTGAGACATGGTAATAAAGAGAAAAGTGGAAATAACCACTTTCAGTTTGTGATGCTTTTGCTGACTGAATGTTTTTTTCCCCCAAAGGAGCAAATGCATTAATTCACATTGATCACTCAGGTGGTCTTCAATATATCTGTTCTCTCAAAAAACCAGTCCATTTTCATTAAAGGTGGCTTTCACAAATAGCAATTCCTCAAGAAAACCTCAAGAAAATTCAAGATTCAAAAACAGTAGATCAATTTTAAATGACTCTTCATTTTCCAGGCTCTGGGGATCATTCTTACTAACTTTATTTCAATTTGGTTTTGTATTTTTCATTTCCTCTATTATCTCATCCATATGCGGTACCAGTATCCCACTGTCCATACATAGCTCCTGCCTCCAAGCAGGCCAGCTGTGTGTCCCCTCACTGCTGCCTGGATCTAAAGCATCATTTGATGCTCACATTCTCACACTTGATCTCTGTAAATTTGGGGGCAGTCAAGCACCATGTTCCCATTGAGCACAGGGATCTTGGCTTTTTGGAGAAATGGAGATGGAAGATATTCATCATTTTGATGGTGAGAAAATTTACTCTAGAAAGCTTCATCTAGGAAAGACTGCAACAAATAACAGATCAGAGAGGAAAAACAACTTTCTAGGAGCAATCTGTCTTCTCAGAGAAATGGCAGCTTCCATTTAGGATATTTTCAAATGCCAGCTAAAAAAGTACTCTCTTATTTTCCGTATAAATTTTTCACCAAGATCAACTATGTTGGCAATATTAGTAGGACAAGAGTGGAGTAGGATGCAGATTAGACACTGATTATGCTGATTATATGACTTTATATGTAGATGTTTGAAAGGTTTTTTCAATCGCCATTGCACACTCCTTCAAGCAAGGGAAAAGTGTCCCTCCTCAGTCAGTGATGGACAGGTTGTGATGCACAGGAGGTGGCAGAATATGTGTCTCTCTTGGTTTGAACTTTGCTCCCATCTAGTCTAGTGTGATTGTATTAGAAGCACTGCATTGCAAAGGTATAGTTGAAAGCAATCTGGTTTTCAATCAGTTTTTTTTCAGCTTAAATACTGAGAAAGTGACAACTGAAAGATCTTGGTTTGGTGGAGATGCACCTTCCATTTAATTTGAGTCTGTGAAATTACCTAAATGCTAGAAGCTCAGGATTGTAGATTAACAAACCTGGGTCTCACCACAGGTATATGTTTGCCTTTGGTTTTAACACTAGAGAACTTGATGCAGGATTTTAAATATGTTTATGCAGATTTCTAGTTGGTCACAACTCAAGTTCTAGATGAGTCTTCTGATGCAAACAAGCTGGCAGGCTTTGTACCAGCTGAAAAACCACAGGTCTGATAAACTGAGACAAAACTACCCCTGGAAGAGTTCAAGGCGAAGCTTCAGTTCACTTAATGAAATAAAATAATGTAGATTTTGGCACTGACGATAACTCATTTTTTAAAAGACAAATTAGCTGTGACATTATGAATCATTTTAAAGCCAGCACATGGAACAGCTGCCTTGGGTTCAAATGCTAAACTCATATTCAGTAGGTCTGGCCTCATGTATTTTATCACAGCGCTTCAGCTTGGTGCCCAGTGACTTGAGTTCGACAAATGCTTGTCCCCTCCAGAAACACACATAATTTTAGCTGATCTTCCAAAGAGCTATCACGTCATAATCCTTTGCTGCCTGCTCCAACTCTTAGATGAAAATGGGGCTGTTTTCAGTGCTTTTGGTATTTTTTTTCATGATGTATGTATTTTGCTTTATAATGTATCACTTCTCTTCCATAGAAAGAAAAAATGCAGCTCAAACAAAAACACAATGCACTATTAACCTTGATGTCATCGTTGGAGAAGCCCCATGACTGCTTCTGTTTTCACTACTGCCTGTAGTAGCCCCTGGCTGTCCCCAGAAAAAAGAAAAAGGGAGAATAAGCATAACTAAGCCATTTTTCCCATCAAGTCTCACTTACATCTGTGACTGCAGGGATCTGGGCTTGCCTAGGGCACATGAGCTCATTCTGAGCACATTGATGATGGAGATATATACAGCCTTTTCCCTTGTAAGTGAGGTGAAATGATGATTCCTTTTTCCCACCCAGAAGTCCACCAAGAACAGAAGTTAACGGCTAGATACTTCATATTCTTTAAGCAACAAGTCAGCAAACACTATGCAATGCATATGCCCCAGTGATTTTCATCAGGGAAGGTCAAATGTTAGAAGAACGTAATTTCAAAAGACAAACAGATTGTTTTCAAAGGCCCTGGTTCCCCTCAGTGTGCACCCTCACACTTCTTACTTCACACTGAGGCACCTGCTGGACACCCTAGTGAAGACATACAGTTCACTGACTGACAGAAAACTGCCCTGTGAAAAAATGCATCTATTTTCTGCAACCCAAGAGAGGTGAATTACCTCATAGATGTCCACCGAGTGCTGCAGACATTATGGACTGGAGCAGGGGAAGAAAGACAACTGCAACCTAATGCTCAAGCTTCTTATAAAAATATATCATGTAACAGCAGGTAAGCCCCACCCTCCTCCTGACTGCAATCCTACTTCAAGGTCTTCAGTCTCACTTTTGTGGCAACCATGTCCCTTAAATATGGGCATACACTCAGTTTGTGCCAGGCTCACGCTTCAGCTCTGCACTGCTCTGAATCATAGTTTGCTACTCTGAGAAATTAACCATCAGCCCTTGCTCCTGTAAAATTGTACTGTCTCAGTATTACTGTTTTTCACAAACTTCCATTCGCGTAAGCTTCCTTTCAAAAGCAAATATCCAGGAAACACTGATGTAAGACATTTTCATATGTCTGCATTCATTAAAAGTTCTGAACCAAAAGTAATGTGTCCAAATCCCTCTTTTTGTTTGAAAACATCATTCATCCAAGAATCAGAAATGTTACCATGTGACTGTTAACACAAAGAAATAAGCACATGAAGAATCACAGCAAACAGTTCAAAAGCAGCTCTGGGCCTGAAGTTGGTTCACAAGATATTTGTTGAATAGTGGACACTTTGTTTGCCAAAAAAAAAAAAAAAGGCTACATTTTCTAAAAAAAAAAAAAAAAAAAAACCACAACAAAAAGCGTATATATTTCTTTCTTTCTCTGACCTTGCTTGGAGCTATCCCCTTTACAGCATACAAAAAACTAGTATGTGCCTAGTTTACCCTGGACCTGTCCTACTTTCCTGCCTTCAAGTACAATAAAGAGGAAAAAGAAAGCATGTTGAGACCTTTGCACTGAAGAACCTGAGACTCCAGGGGAGAACAAAGAGGCCCCTGTCTCTCAGACTGCAAACATTGGGCTGTAGTGAGAAAAACAGAGAGTAGGAAGAGAATACAGCAAGGAGCAAAGAGCTCTGGGGAAGCTCTTAAGGACTGAGAGGAAGGGAGAACAAGCATCTTAAATGGCACAGAACACAGAGGTTCAGGAGGGTGGGACATGGGATGTCAGGGGAAAAAAGGTGCCTCTAGGATAGGAGAAGCATTGTGGCAGAAATATGAAGAGGCTGTGAACTTCACAAGTGAGGCAAGGGGCAAGGATGACAGGGAAAAGCTGCATGCCCTCCCTACACAGGCATGAGCTGGAGATTTGGACTAAGGATGAGGGGCCTCAGGCCAGAAGACACTGCAAGCCAGAGTGAAAGGCTGACTGGCTTGAAGCTGAGCAGAGCTTTGGGGCAGATAGGGAACAAGACTTTATCTACTTATGTATATACCTGCATGCATGTAAAAGATGCTGACCCTGCTCCATCCACATGTATCCTCTCTTTTGCAGCCACAGCCACATTAGCCCTGGCTCACATTTTCCCATCTGTGTATTGGAATGTGACAGTGTAACATTTTCCCTAGCCAGTATGATCCAAGGAAATGCTTTGATGTAGCTCTGGATTCCAAAGTGTATATGACTGTTAAGCATAGAACTCAAAGTGATAGAAAAGAGTGGGTATGAGGAGAAAATTACTGGGAAAATAGAGAGAAGGAGACATTTCTTTAGACAGATGGTCTCATGAAGGCAATGTCTGAAAAGTGCTGAAAATTCAGCTGCTGCAATGCTTGAGTTGATAATGACCTCATCAAATACTTATCAACTTGCTCTTGCACATTTGAAAACCAATTGAAATGAAGGCCAAAGGTATTGTGCTAAAGTTAAGCACCCCAGTCAGAAACAGAAATTAAACCACACATATGGGAAAAGATTGTAATTCTCGCAGTCCCATTTCAGTCCTTAAGTAACCAGCCTCTCCATTGCCTTCAGCAAGAGTTCTGCCAGAATAAGACCTGCAGAATTCTCTGCCAAGATATTAGTATAAAAAATGTTAACTTTTGACAGTACATTAGGGAAATACATTAGGGAGCATTAGGTAAAGTGTCAACTGAAGATGCTGCATAAGGAGAAAGATGTCAAGAAGAAAATAAGCCAAAGTATGATTTCATTTCATGAGAGAAATGGCAGTGCACTCCTTGAATTTTAACAGATACAATGCTTCTCAGTTTCACATGCTGTGAACGAGCTGTGATAAGAGGAAAAGGCTGATGACAGCTGTGATTATTTTTTTAGACAGCATCAACAAAGAAGAACACAGCAAGCTACCCTCTTAAATTAGGGACATTTTATGCTACAAGCTAAGATTGCTGTTTTCTTAGATGTTTGGGCAACTACGCGGGCAAAGAGAAGGAAACTGAAATACTTAAAAGCTTCTTCATGGATAAAGAAACCATGGCATCTATAATATTTCCTGCCTACTTGAGCACATACTGGGATACAATTTGCTTTCTTGACTGAAGAGAGGTGAGCTAGAGAGAGAAATGAGCCATCTGGAGGCTACATTTAATATACCAGTCCTGTACACACCCTAAAAGAAGGTAGGCTGCACAACTGTGCCTTTTACACGCTATCAAAGCAAAGCAGCAATGCAGAGAGCCTGCTCTGTAACCCAGTAATTCCAGTAAGAAGAAAGTTTAGGAGTTGCCAATGGAGTCCAAGGAAACATCTTCCCAAGAAGAGAGCAAAGCACAGCCAGTGCAAGTGCTGGAATGCCACTGAAGGTTGTTTCTTTCAGCATTGCTGGCTAGCACAGAGGCTAGATATGTCACACAGGAGGGAGACAAGTCAAAGGAGAACCAGTTGAAACTGGTAGATACTGATGATTTAAAGACAGCACCCTGGAGACAACTTAGCCACTGCCATTCATTCTCTGTCACAGGCAAAGAAGGTAGGAAGTAATCCTTTTTTTCTCTGTCTTGACACAAATTTTCCATTATATTTCAGGCAGACCACACTACAGAATGGAACCTGTGGCAAATACCTGGTTGAGAGACTTCCTCTATTCTCCTGGGGTGAATTTTGCGCATATAAGCTGCCTAGCAATCCTTTTCTTTCCTAAAAGCAGTACCTTCTCCAGGTAACATCACCAAAATAAAATGCACACATTAGAGGAAGACCCTCTGCTCTTAATGTATCAGTGAGATCTGAGTACTACAGCCCTGCTGCTTTTTAATAGAAAAGGCTGCATGCTTAGCATTTTTCATGTTTTTAGAACCAACCATGATGTTCCACTTTAGTGGCAACAACATCCCTTACCTAGCACCTAATACTTAGGAAAGGGGATCTGGGGAAAAAAAAATAAAGCCACAATAAAAGATTTAAAAAGCTTTCATAGGCATGGGTGAAAACTGAGGATATCAGTCAGAGGGTTCATATGTAAGACAGAGGACAACTTACCCAAGGAGGCTGAGGAGGCAAATCTCAGCCTTTATCCCTAGGGAGACCTGAGTTCTGATAGTGAGTGATTTTACAACGAAATCTATCCAAGGCTGCCTTTGCTCCTTTCAGACCCCCAGACTTTTTCCTGTTTACCTGACAGTTCAGTTTCCTGGTCAGACTCAAGCAGCTGATGGGAGGGAGACATGTGCAATATTTCACTCACAGGCTCTCCCTTATCATAACCTTAATTGATGTGTGTCAAGCATATAGGACATATCAGCAGAGCACCTGCTAATAATAAATCCTGGGGCAAAAAGTACCCTTAAAGCCTTCTGCTTTCACTAAAAATTCAAATGCCCAGTGTCATGAATTAAAACTCCAGTAAGTCAAAATTCATAGCAATCTAGAGAATTGTTCCTTCCCAAGATATTGATCCATTCCGGAAGCTGGTCTGACATTCCCAAGGGCAGCATAGGGGAAATATAGTGGATCTAATAATCTGGTAACTGTGATTATATTTGGGAAATATTGGTAAGAGGCCAGGGTTTCAGTCAGCCCCAAATAAATACCTTTCATGAAGTTCTGAACAACTGAACAATAGCTATATTACAAGTGAGTCTGCAGACTAAATACTCAGCCACAGGAAAGTGCTGGCAAATGCACCTACAGAACCAGAGGAAGAAAATGAACCACAGTAAGCAGTTCTATTTCCAGCTTCCTTGCAGATTTTATCTCCTTCTTTTGCAGACTGAGCATGATATGCTTCTCTGCTTCCCAGGCCATCTGAAAGCTTTGTTAATGAGTATTAGTAAATAACTGTGTTTTCACAAACTGCCTACCAGCTCAAAATCAAAAAGTGCAATTATAGCTTATTCAGTTCAGAGCAGTTCTTTTATAAAGGATGTTGATTCAGCATCTTGTTTTAGCAAGCCCTGTAAATACATCATCAAAATTATCTCTCTGGGAGGAAAAAAAATCAATTTTAATTTTCTGCCTGTTTACCCTGATGCAAATCAAACAGCCATACTATGCCCCTTCAGAGCCAGCCATGTTGTGCTGAGCTCGTGATGCACAAGGGATTTCTTTCTTTAATCAAGAGACAGACAATGTTGTGAGCATATTGATTACTCCTAACTGTGTACTGTGAGGGCACAGCACAATTCCTAGGTGTGTGGTGTATCTCATGGCTTTCATTTAAGTACTGCGATCCTGCTTTCTTAATCTATAGACAAAACCTATCTCTACTAATCAAAGCTTAGTATCTATCTGCTGCTTGGTGCAACTGACTGAAACACTCTGGCTTGTATTCACAGCCTGGCACAGAAGCAGC
This sequence comes from Brachypodius melanocephalos, assembly GCA_013398615.1. NCBI lineage: Eukaryota > Metazoa > Chordata > Aves > Passeriformes > Pycnonotidae > Brachypodius > Brachypodius melanocephalos. The sequence continues at coordinate 21,685,781 of VZSR01003049.1, forward strand.
TTATTGCGGTAATTAGCTTTAATTCATACACTACCACTGTACTGCCGTAGAGAAGGCTCAGACTCAGCGCTGAACAACCATCAGCATTAAGACCCACCTAAAGTGCACTAAGTACAACAGCTGCCTATAATTTGATCAGTGTTATCAGAAAGTTTCTGTCTAGCTGTCTCTTAGCCACTGCTGTCTAAACATAATATTGCTTGACTACCCTCTGCAATCCACAAGTCACTGAATGATGCAGTCATTATGGTCCTACAGGTGAGTAGGATTGTTGAGCCAAAAGTTTGCAGGGTGCACCAGGGCTGTCTGCACAGCCACAAAACACAAGCAGCACAGCAGAGACAAAGGCACAACCCCCTGGGTATTCCCCTATTGGGTACATCCACAGGGGCCAAGCTAAACAAGCTGCAAGGAACATGGCATCAGGCCTTGCTTTGGATTTCCTTTTAATTTTTTTTTTTCGCATGAGTCAAGGCTAATGCAGATCTGATTGCGACTTACTTTCCTGTGATTTTAAATAGAGGAATAATGAACATGCTTCTTTACAGTGACAGCCACCTTTCTCCCCCTCAGGTATCTTGAACTCACAGCCTGAGCTTCAGTTACCACATGAAATCTACACACAGACTTGCCCAAACTTCAGGAGCAGACTGGTTCTGAGATTCTGCATGGTGGCCAGCTCCTTCAGACAGGGACATTAAGACTTTCTTTGCTGACATAAATGGTAAAAAAGAAAGTCTAAAAAGTCCATCAATATATGCAGTGCAGGTGTAAGTTGAAGAATACTGCCCAAATAAGCAATATTTGATCTCAGATTCTGAAAATTAGAAAGGGCATACTAAAGATGCAAGAAGTCATGCCCATTCCATCTCTGCAGTCTTTTGCTCTGTGGAGCTGTGAATAGTTCCCAGTAAAGATTCCCCGTCAACAGAGAGGACTGAAATCTCTGACCACGACTTTCTTTTTCTACCACTAGGTATATATCTTCAAACATAACAGCACCTATCAGCATTTTGGGGAGCATTCCTTTTATAGTATCTCATTTACAGCCATTTCATGCTTTTCCAAACCACACTACTAATGACCTTGCAAAAACTGCTGCTGCTTAAAATGAGATTCAATGATCAAATACTGTAAATGCATCTAAAAATAAGAACTAGATGCAGATTAAATGAAGTGTGTGTGTATATATATATATATATATATATATAAACCCCAACAACTAAGTAAGTTTAAATGGGCTATGTCCTTATTAACATCTTCCCTTTTGCCTTCCAAGAAGGTCTCATTTGGGATTGAAATTGTGCGGTCCTTGCAGTCATGACACTGCATACAAAGTAGCTGCTCTTTTACTTCAGACAGAGGAAAATGCTTTAATAGCTGCCTCTGTGAATGACAGCACCTACCTGCCTTGCTAAAACAAGCTCTTAGTCTTACGAGAAAAGTCACAAGAAGACAGAAGGCTACTTACTGGTGTTCCATAGAGTCCGGGCGGGAGAATCAGAGGCTGAAATTCACCCTGATGAGAAGATTTAGCTCTCTGCAGCATTCAGACAGTTGGTCCCATTACGGCCATCGGGCGGCTGAGTTAAAGGGTGGCCGTGCACAAACATAAACAGCTTGTCAGCACAAGCCAAAGAGGCGGGCCTGCCCTGCCAGCCACAATGCGAGCCAATGATTAGCTCCTTCCTCGCATTCTGGGTGTTCAAGATATTGGATTTCATTCTTAAGCAGGGGAACAAGAGAGACTGACTGGGAAGGGCTAAGGCTTGACGGTTTACTGCTAGGCATTAAAATGCTTAAGGTGGAAGGAAAACCAAAAATCAATAGATCACTTCAGGAAAAGCACATATTTGCTGTGTATTCATACAAATACTTTTAGGGAGCCTGCAGGCATCTCCAATGCACTGTTTCTTTTAGGTCAATCAAACATACAAGCAAACAAAAGACCGCTAAATCAAATTTAGTTCATATTCACTGTATAGAAGTTTCACTTGCAATTTCTCTGATTATAATTCTCTACATCCTTTTTCTTATTCTCATCCTTCCTAACATGCTTTATCTGCTTTATTTGCTGACAGAGGCATTTCTCACTTCTCTGTCACAAATGTCTTACCCTGACCTTCTTGACCTGACCCTTCAACCTTTATTGATCCTCCTATGATTGCTTCTCTTTGCCTCCATCTTAACTGCTTGTTCTTTGGGTCCTGATCTCCTGGAAAGAGCAGAGTCATGACGGAGGCACCTTAGAGTAAGGTTCTGAGAGGCAGCCACGGTAATCTAGCAAGCGATTGCTGTCAGAAGTGGAAGTGCTAAGTCTCCCTTCTCTTCAGCATCACACTGTGCCCTCCTTGTCTGTCCCCCCATCATTCAAAGAAAGGTAATATAGCACAGAAGCAAATGCTCCTCTGTCAGCTTACTGATCTTAACACAGAGACAAAAGAGGTATTGCATGGAGTGAATACTCCCTGAAATATAAGCTCCTTCTGATCTTACCTCAGTCATCTATGTTCCCGCCTGTCTGCCCAAGTTCCTCTTTCCTTTGTTGTTTGAATTGAATTGTTCCTAGTTAACCGAATACTCTGCTTACAGCTGCTGATGCCATTTCATCCCAGCTCTGTCCTACTTTCTTATGCCTTTAGTTTGGCTGTGAGGCTGTCTGCCACCAAAATCTGTCTCATCAAGTGTTTTATGATAACTCCCTGCATAAATACCATGCTTTGTGCTTCAAGCCTCAGGCTCTTTGAGCTCTTTTTTTTGCTTTGGAAATAACTAAAATCCTCCTTTAAAACCATGCCATCTTTCTGTCTTTCACTGTTTTTTCTCTGACCTTTCTGATTAATTCTTCTCTCAGCATCTACTCCTCCCTCTCTCACACTCCCAAAAGCACTCTACTTCTTGTTATAGTCTATCCACCTTTTACTATTCACTTGTGCAGGCTCCTGTACCTCTTTATGTCAGTGATTTATGAGCATCGATTTGTATTTTTCAGCTTTCTGAAAATCTCCAGTCCCATATTTCACCCTGTGTTTTAGGCATATTGTATTAAATGCCCTGACAGCTCCTAATTTTAAGACCTTTTATTCCTGGGGTCAAATTAAAGCAGTCCGATCACACTACATTCCATGTAGTCTTGGCACAAGTCGTTTCTCTCCCCCTCTGCTTTGATAAAGGAGCTGAACTCCCTGCAGAAGCAGATGCTGGAGTTAGCACCTCGTTCAGATGGGCGGGCGTATCGCAGCTCTCCGGCTTCTGCTGACAGGCAGGGAGTTCTGGCACAACGCGCTGCATCGCAATGTGCTGGGGTCACGTTTGCAAGTTTTTCTTCACAGTGAGACATACTAGACACGTTCTTTAATGACATCTCAGAATCTGATGCAATTGCACAGCTCCATCAGTTGCCACCCAGGTACATAACATACACTGCCTCTACTTTTGCCCAGATTTCTTATTCAGTCTGTGCTATCCACACCAACACTATTATTTTACCAGAGCTCTCTCCCAGTATTTCTAACATGTAAATCTCTACCCAGGTCCACCATGAGATCACAGCATATGATTACTTTAATTATTTTGATTATTGAGCCTGGACCTTATTCCCAATGCACCTGCATGGTTTTCCTCAAAAAATTCAGCAATTGAGGTAATCTTTTGTTCCATACCACAGCCACATTGCCTGCACCTCCATGAAAACCATGCTTTCATGTCCTGAGCTTCAAGGCCTTTTCAGAATTTCTCCTTTCTTACTGATCCACTCCCACAGCTCTCTTCATCACAAGGCCTGGGTTTACAGCTTTCTCTCCTCCTTACAAAGCTCTCTTTTCTTACCTTGTGTTCTATGCAGAGAATGCCCTACTTCATCAAATCAAATTACCTAATTTTCTTTCTTTTCTATAATCTACATGTCACAATATATAGAAATAATGTATCAGAGTGAGAATAGGAGAAACAATGAATAGGTGAAAAGTCACTCCAGGAAGAGAGGTGTTTCATCAGTGTATATAAAATATATGTGCTACAAATCTTCCACCATCAACTATTTATTGCATGTTATGCACCTTACACTGTTAGATTTTTTTTATGGAACAGGATAGGTATGAAAAGCCCTTGATGGATATGGATCAAGTGCCCAAACACTGTACATGAGATTGTGAAAAGACTGCTATGAAAAGACTGTTTGTAGATGCACAAGAGAAAGCAAGCTAGCGATTGCATCTCTGACTCCCATGGAAATTTATTTAAGATGCTAATTCAGTGTAGCCACAAATAAAGAAACAAAAGAGAGAGCAAGAATGAGCTGATTCAGAGGATTTTGTTGAAAAGGCACACTTTAGACAAAGTCACTCTGGGTCCAACTCCTGTGACTCCAGCCATAGCATTATGCCAAAGATGAAGCTGCCTCTTTGTCCTTAAGCCTTGTATGACACAGGAAAATTGTTACCAGCACTGCCAACAATATCAACCCAGGCACCAGCTAAATTTGATGGCCAAGCTGAATTAATAACTTACTTTTATCAAAAAGGTTGTCATCCGCCTCTCTTTACCCCCATTCCCAGCTGCACAGACCTGTTCCTCTCTCACAGAGGTTGCAGGAACAGTGTGAAAGCTAACAGACTAAATTTGTGTCGCTGGATATGCCTTTCAGACAGATTAATGATCTGACTCAATATCCCTGCCATGTTAAGCACACAAAGTGCCAGCGGAGGGAAACAGTAAACACATGTGGCTGAAGACGGAGAGTGAATAATCACCACTTTTTTTTTTTTTTTTTTTTTTTTTTTTTTTTTTTTTTTTAAATATGCAAAATATGGCTCTCATCCCCAAGAAGCTACTGTGTATTCTGGGGTGAAACTTAAAACCATGACCCCGCAAAACCACACCATTCTTAAACACAAGATCCCAAAAGCTGATGAGTCCCTTGTAGCTCAGCATATTCTGTGATTCTATGATATGATTCAGCAGAACTTTACCCACTCCCTCAGCTGCAGGCTCCATGGGGGACATTTTGACTATGTCCCTTTCATATTACCATCCATGCATCTGGCTTCTACTATTTATTGTTTGCTTTCCAAAACTGTTTTTTTTACCATCTTGTGGCCTCAGCCCACGCTCACTCTGCCCTTTCGTCTCAAAACAAGCTCAGCTGGATGCTATTTTGCCTGTTCTGTGTATCTCCCTTTGGGGTCAACAAGGAACCTCAGGCCCCCTGAGGCTCAGGCTGACCAGTTTGTCTCTACATTGCTGCTGGGAAGAGACCTGCCCTAGTTCTCCGGCAGAAGCCACAGATGCTGCAGAATGGGGTGGAGTGAGATTTTTGTTGTTTTACTGGCCTGCTTTCAGTTATAAAGGGGGTTACGAGTTATTCCCAGAAAACACACAAGCTCAAGCAATGGAAGACTTCAGATAATGACAAAAGAAGTGAAGCTGAAATGTCTTATTTTCCTGTTAAAAAGGAAAACAAATGGCAGAAATGGGAAGGGGAAGAGATGCACCACACTAACATATGAGACTGCAGTCAGTGGGAACTTGGGCTTAGTCCCAGCTCAGACCATGTGCATTTTGAAGTTTGAGCTCTTGGACCACTTCCTAATTGGAGAGCAAATGACACACTGTGGAACTATCTAACCCTTTGGTGCTTCCTGAGGTGTAGCAAATGCCAGAAGACTCTCTGGGGGGATGTGTCTAACCCCTGGAGGCCACATACACTATAGGACCTATTCCTATGTTCCAAATGACCTAAGTGAAACAACTGCTGTCAGCACCTCTTTTCATGGCTCCCTACACAGAAAGGTCAAGCTTACAACTACTCCTTCCTGTGCTGCTGAATCTCCCCACAATGTGCCAGCTTTCTATCCAGAATCTGCCTGTCTTCAAGACAGAATCGTTCCTTACACCTCATCGGTAATGCTATGCCAAGGATCAGATCAAACAGAGATACCTGCCGCAACTTAATAGTGTAAATAACACCACACTGAACCAAGAGAGCTGCTTCTCTGCTTCACAAGAGTGGAAAAGCAGCAGAGTATTATCAATTTGTAACAATTACAGCATTAGGAGCTGTGTGGAAAGAAACAAGGGTTCTACAGCTGATGTACATCAGTAGCTATCATGACTATCACTGGTGTTCTAATTAGATCTGCACTATGAAATCAATGTTAGTGATTTCATTTTTTAGATGCCTTTGTAAAGTGGTAATATTATGTCTTACTTATTTCAGAGAAGTTCTGTGTGGATACATTTACAGTTCTTTGAAGCTCTCACTGAAGACATTTCAGACATACAAACTGATTTTATTTTCACTACTGACTTAAGAGGTATATCCTTTGAAAGCAAACGAGATAACTACTTTGGCTAGGTAAGGTTTTTTTAAATTTCCTACCACCTCAAAGGTCACTCATTCTAAATACAACATAAATACATTAATAAAAGGAGATGCACCTCCAAAAATATATGCACTGTGGGTAAAGATTGACTTTGGCACTGTAGAGCACAGTAAACCTACAAGTTTAAAGTCTGTCTAAGCAAGTTTTCTCCCTAGCTTCTTTGTGTCCCATTTCCTGGTGAGAGATGTTTCACAGTCCTCAATTGTCACAGAGTTCAGAGGAGGCCTTTCAAGTACAAATTACTCTTAGCACATGCCCTTCATTCCCCATTCAGTTGTGCTCTACCTTATTTGCAGACCAATGGCCTCAGTTCTCATCTCACCTGGAATTTGGTAGTCAGAGTTTTTGAGCCTTAAGGTTTTTCTAGACAGAACTGTGACACCAAGGTAGCAAGAAGTAGCAAAGCTACCTCTGAAATATCTGTCTAATGTATGTGCTGTTAAAGCAGGAGAAAACCCAATCCAGAAGAAAAGCAAATTAGCCTGTCTTGGGCACCATGCTGCCATAACTGGCTTCTATATCCAAGCTGGTCATAAGCTACCTTAAGCCTTGCCATACTACACTACAGGCATTTCTCAGTGAAATTCTGTGAATTAATCTAGACACATTTAAATTCCACTGTTGTTATGGGGTGATTAATGCACTTCTAGAAGGATTTTGCAAACAGTGGTGAAACACCCCTTATCTCTGATTAGGTTTAGAGTTCAAAAAAATATTTCAGAGGGATAAATGCTTTGGCTTTGGAGCAGACCTACATTCAGAGTGTCAGGTATGCTGACAAAGAGAGCCAAAAAAGACCCACAGACCCAGCAGCACACACATCCACCCTAATTTCAAATTACAGGATGACTGGTCTCCAAGGAATGCTTTCCTATATAACAGTACAAACATTTCCAGTGATATCTTTGGAACTGACAAGTTCCTTATTAGGTATGGCCTTTGCAATGTGGGCTTTGTCACAAAGAAAAAGATATTGCCTCTCCAGTTTCTCACACTTCTCTGTGGCCTGTGTTCTTGCTCACACAGAAGAACTCAAGGGAAATATCCAAAAGAATTCTTTTGTGCAGACCTTGCTGTTACACAACAAACAGACAGCATTAATTAGAAGACTGCCTTCAAGATAGCTGTGGTTCCTGCTCCCATAAGAAACCCTATTCATAGTGAACTCAGCAGTAAATATTCCACTTGTTTCCTTGGCACAGAACCAAATTCCTGCATCAACTAGAGCAAAGGATGCTCAGAGACCAAGAGGGATTTGCCCATCACAGGAAAAATGCTCAGATTAGCGATGCAGTGACCTTGGTTCAAAGAAAGCACTTTAATACATGCCTTTCTGTCAAGCCTATGAGAACTCCTGCTGATTCCACTGTCACATCAATGAGGTCAGCCACAGATTTATCCAGGAGCTAAAAGGAATTAACTCCCTTCACACATACACACCCCCTGAATAATGGCCAGAGTGGTCTGCGCCCAATGGTGCAGATGTGACTTGTCCCTCCCCTCTCTCAGTGTAGATCAGTAGTTTACCTCTCCTTGAATGAGACTACTGATGCATTTTATGCCTTCTTGCTGAATTGGAGTGAGCAGGATACAAAAAACCTGCTATACCCAACTTACTTCTACACCCCCCTTCTACTCAGCAAGCCAAAGTGTGCCAGTTACCGAGCATGCAGAAACACCTAAATAATTTAACTGCTTGAAACTGCAGAGGCACAACAAAGGTCAGAATCATTCATTTGGACAAAGAAATCCAAAGAGATGGTGGTGTGTCCTGTATAAGCCTTTAAGCAAGCACAACAGTCCATGTTTTCGGTATCCTCATATAACAGGCTAGTAAAGAATTTTAATGAATTCCAGGTGCTCTCAAGTCAAGTTCCTCACTATTACCTATCCACTCCAAAACACAGGGACATACTAGTTCTCAAGCAAAGCTCCGTTATAAAGGTATTTATAACCTTTAAGCAGGAGAGGAAAAGAAGACCTTACCATTAAAGATACTACAAACTTCAGCCATGCAGGAAAACTCAATTAAAACGTACAAGTTCCCTTGATCCAAGTAGCAAAATGCCTAAACCTGTCACGTAATCAGAACCAAATCACATTCATGTCTGGATTTAATTATGCCATGTCATTTCACAGCAGCCTAAGAAAATGGAACTAGGGGTCAAATAATCCTAGAATAATTCTTCAGACAATCACACATATAAGAACCTGAGTAAGAATGGCTAACAGACAACATCAGCAGACTGAGTATACAACAGTTCTAATTAAAGGCAAGAACAACAGCAAAGAAGTCCACAGACAAATGGCTCACTTCAGAGTGATAGCAACTACCATAAAATTTCTCTATGGTCTACAAAATTCAAGCAAATCTACAAAACTAACGCATACTGAAAGGATGGAGTTCTGGCCAATATCTGCTTACTGATTTGAAAAGAAATGGAATTCATGGAATGCTAAAACTCTTCAGAAATACGTAATTTCTTATGAGTTCTACACGTATTTAAAACAAATTCTCCATAAGAAAGTATTTATATGAGCAACTGTAAATTACAGGGAGAAATATATGTAAGAACATACTTGTAATTAATATGAAACTATAAAGGACATATAATTTAATTATTTATTCAATGTGAGTATAAAATCAACTAAAATATTTTTTAATTGAAAACAAAAAATTCTAGATACATTTCTTGCAAATGATAACTGGAGGGAAGAAACTTAAAGTCTTTTGAAATATTACCTAGCCAGCAAAGAGGGTTAGAGATATTGTATATTTTAGCTCAAGCAAATAAATAAAAATGTATATGCAAAAGCAATGCCAATGCTACCCAAATCAGTAAGGGTTTCCTGAAGATATGCAGCATGAAGTAGAATTATAACCTTTATAATTGGCATCCAGTGTCACTATGGTATTTTTATAGTAATATGAAATCACTTCCATGTCAGTCCAGGGGTATTTAATAGAGCCTCTTATGAAAAAAACCCACCACTTCTTCCAGCATTCATTCTCCTTATTGCTCTATTCTGCCTCATTCCTTGTGCAAGGATCCCCTGATTCTGTTAAAACAGCCAGAGCTGCCCCACCGCAACACAGTGCTCCACCAGGCCCTTTGTACTGACCAAGGCTACAACAGGGATTAAATTATAGCTCACTCACTGTGATTCTATTTTGCATGCAAGGAACAAAATCTGTATGAGGTAATACTGTGTAGTACCCAGGGTCTGGATGTACAGCAGGCCTTGAAACTTTGTGTGCATTCACTTGTGCTTTTCTGCATGCTTGTCAAGGTCAGCAATGTGGCACACTTAAAGGAGGCTTCTTGCATTGAAGGGATTGTTGTTTGCTCTTGGTTGCTTTCCAACTCAAGCTCAAGCTGAAAGAGACCTCACAGAAGGAGGCAATGATTATTGCAATGTAATTGCTAAAATTCAGCAATTGCTCAGATTAATACAGTTATTTTAAAGTTATATTTCCTGGTCATTTTAAGGTCAAGTGAAAGGCAGCAAAAACTACAAGTCAGCCAGAAAGGAAACTTATCTTGAATTCATCGCACTGTCATCCATAGATATGATGTTACCTAAAACCTAACACATGCGAACCCCTTGATATTCCAGGGGATTCAAGAACATTGGTGTCCACAATACAGAATAACAGGTCACATGTGTTCTGAAAGGCAAATATTCTGCAGAGTCAAAAATCTGTTTAACTTTTGAATGACGGAAAAAGTTAAACTGTCTCTGTAGCATTTCAAAAATTGAAACTGTAGATGGCCCAGTCTTTTTTCTTTTCGCTTCTTTCCTCATTCACAGTAATTTCAGACTCTACAGCAAGTTCCAATACCACTTTTTAGAAGGGGAAGAACCACAGAGATATTTAATACCATCCTCAACAGAATAAATTACCATTCGGGGTGTTTTTCTAAGAAATCTTGTTACAGCTACACTTAGGAACTTCCTTGCTACACAGAGGTAGAATGTCATGATGTTTGCCCAAAGCAGGATTTTGTTGTCAATTGTGCATGTTAATACATTAATGTATAAGCATGGTAATTTTATATTTCTCCATTAAGTGACTCTATTTCAGCTGTTAAGAGATTGACAGCCTTTACAGGCTAGCATGAAATTTTTCATGCTAGATATCTGCCTCATTAAAAAAAAAATCAGCCAAAGTACTTGAGTTATTTCTGAGAACAAGATTAAGAAAAATCAAATTGCTTTGCATGACAAAAATTCAGGTGTCTTTATTTGAGAACTATGAAAATCCTCAGCTTTTCAGTAGGAGCCTGGATACTAAACAACAGGGAGAGGCTTTAATCCAGACAATGACTTTTTTAACATCACATGAATATGTACATTAATCTCACTGTGACCCAATGCATACACACTCAGGAGATGAATTTTTTTGTGATACAGGCAGCATGCTTTCTGTCCTTTCCTAGTTTGTGTAGCATCCCTTAAATACAAACATTGCAACAGAGGAAGATATTAAACCACACACATCCAATCCAGTTCAATGAAAGACGATAGATTAAATTCACAAGGCATTGAAGGAAACTTTGGTATGAGGGTAAGTATTCCCATGCACAGCTCTCTCAGAAGACATACTGTCTTACAAAAACTCCCCAGTATGAAATACTGCTGGTTTTATTGCATTCTGTACAGTTTCCTCACTGTTCCTTCCTAATTACAGCTATGTTAGCCAGATCAAGACCTCACTGTAGTCAAGAAGCGTGCTTTGCAGGTGAGCAATAGTGGAAGGTCTTGGTCCAGATAAAGCCAGTGGAATTTATTCAGTGAATGATGCCAAGTGAACAGAACAAGGAGACTGCCCTGTCACTGTATTCCTCCAAGCTGGCTCTTAGTGGGATCATACTTTGGCTATAGCAAATAAAATGGCCAACGATTGTTAGCAGCAACAATTAAGCCATTCATTGTGCCTTTTGGAGAATGATGGATGGAGTTTCTTGTACCATCCTCACCCCAGCTGTACTCTTTGTCAATTCCTCCTTCATGGAATCTGCGCGATTTGAGCATCTGTTCTGAATCAGTAGATAAACAAAGTGCTATGGACTATGGTATATACACATACCCGCTAACAAATAGTCCTGCGAAGAGACAGAGATTCACTGACCTAGAGAATTGCACTGTCAGCATGATAGGCACCCCTATACCTACTTTTATACTGGATAAAAGCAATCAGCTGAAGAGATCTCTTTATAAAGACACTCTACTAATACCTTTGTTTAGACAGTTCACCAGAAGCACAGATGACATAGTGATGCTGTACCACTTGTTGCTCAGACAACACTCAAACTTTCCTCAGTGATAAACAGAGGGGAAGAATATTTACAGGAAAATGCTTTCCAGACGATAGGGTCAGAGTAGTGTGGGGTTTCTGATGCTCAAGGATCTCAGCTATGTTTTCCCAGCTCCATAAATCATAACATCAGCTCTGGATTCTCCTAGGGTTAGCTGGCTGAGGATCAAGGAACATCAAAAAGACCTTTTTTCTTTCTGCTCTCCATAGCACTTGCACTCAGATGTGTCTATCTGCACTCACATCTTCAAGAATAAAGCAAAGAAAAACCTTTCAGAAAACATTTTAAGGACAGAACCATTTTTAAAAATCATTACTGTAAGCCAGTGGTGAGGGCTTTTGTTGCCACAAAAGGACAAACTCATACTTCCCAAGAAACAGAAATGTTTTACATGGTGGTCTTCACCTACACATGCTCTCTGATGCTGAACGACCTAGGAACATTTATGGAAAGGAAGAAATTAACTGCAATTATTATTTCAGTGCATGAACAATCAAGGTCAGAACCAAAGCAAATCATCACATGTCTCTTGATAATTACAGTGAAAATAATGACTTATTTTCTCATCAATAATTATTGATTCCTAGAAGACATCTGATGTCATAGTATGTTATTCTTTATAAGCATTATAGAACAGCATCTATGTTACAAGCTTCACTATGTTAACTCTCAACATGTTCTTAAAAACAAAAGAAAAGCTGAACAAATTCTCCATTTCTCATTTTAAAGCACACACTATTAATTTTATAGAGAAAAAGAGTACTTTGGCCATTCCACCTAGTAGGGAGACATTGATGGTTGGAAGCCCATTTGGGGTAAAACTTCGCCATGAGAATATGCAGGATGAGTTGCATTCACTTTTAGGATGGCTATGTCTTGGTCCAAGGTTAGTAAGTATATTGTCCTGGGAACTCCAAACATACTAAAATAATTTGGCTGTTAGTTATCTAATTCTTTAACCAATTTTCAGCCTCATTGCTTTACTTTTACATAGCAATTATTACTAATGACTAATTTAAAATCTGAGGGCCACACATACTGTAACAAAGCTATGGGAACCTATGGATTTCAGGTATGTCAGTAGAGCAACACTCAGAATGGAGTTGATGTCAACTTCCTCTTTCAAAAACCTAGCCATGACATCCAGCAGGATCTACTCCTCTGCATTCTGCCAAAATCACTTATTTCAGTAAACCTATTTCTGAATAAGAACAGAAGCTGGTTCATTACAAGGTATTCAAGAGAGGTAGCTCAATATCAGTCTGCAAACTCTCTAATTTCTTAAAAACGGCCCTCGTGCGAGTGAATTCCCACTGAATTGAAGAGTGGGGGGAGGGAAACAGGACAGAAAATATTTAACTTTTTTTCACCTGCTCCCCTAGAGAGACAAAGGAGACTCAAAAGTACTGAAGCCTTTAAATTAAGACAATCCATGTTTCTAAAAGACAAACAAGCTTTAATGATTTGATTATTTCTGATTTACTGTCTTTAAAATTAGGTCATTACTTTTAGCAATGCTTTGAAATAAATGAATGATGGGACAGGATTTCAGAATGTTCTTAAAAGTAATCCATACCATTCTTGGGGATAAACTGTTTTGTCTTTGACCTTCTAGCTTATCCCTTTGGGAATCACATTATTGCCTCATAAGAAAAGAGGTACCCATCTTAATACTCCTCACCTAATGAGTTTTGCAAAATCCTTTCAAAGGCCTAGCTAACCAGATTGATATATTACTGATTTATCCATCCAGATCAAGCTGGATTTATGATGAATTGCATGCTTGCAAATAATCTTTCAGACTTTTATTCATCATTCCCCATACGGGAAAAAAAAAAAAAGAAGCCAGTTGAGTACAACAGCCTTTGATGTTTGTTAGCTTGCATTTGTGTAGATCCTTTCCACTGCTTTATGGAAGGGGCAATGATCACACTGCCAGCATAAATTTAAATTTTGTTTTTAATATGTTACAAAACTGATACAAGTTGCAGTGTCAATGCAAAAAGAGATAGCATAAATCACTGTTTCAAAGTGAAATTTAAAAATCCTAGGAAATTTAAGGTACAGTATCTTTTCAACTGTGATTTGGCCCTCTGGGATCCTTCAGATTTTTTATTCCTGCATATACAACTACATTTATCACCTCAGAATAAAAATGGCTCTTAGAAATCATAGTGGTTTGTGTGGTATAAATTTCCAGAAAGACTAAATATGCCTTTTGGCTCAGATATATTGGCTACATTGCTCAGTTAAGTTATAGCGTGTATTCACACGCTACAGCCTTGCTTTGTGAAAGATGATCTGAAGAGTGTACAAACTGAACACATGCAATACCTTCAGCATGGAATAGTGTATTATAATGGAGCTTTGTGAACTAGAGAGTTGTCCTGACTGATTTCAGACGGCAGTTTAGTCCTAGTTCATGAGTATAAAAATTACTGTGTACCTTACACCATATCTTTCATACAGAAGGTAGCAGAAAAAGTAATGTTAACAGATATGTGACTGCTCCTGAAATCTACTTGTAAGATGGATAAGGAGCAGAGTGATGGGAAAAATTTGCCTTATAGAAAATGCAGACGAAGATTGTCATCTGTGAGACTCTCATCTCACCCACAGTGTGATCCTCACTGTCCACCCCAAATCACAGTACATCGTCCATGAGTCAGTTAGTGTGTGATGGTCATGTGTCATGCTGCTGCTATTTCATGTCAATAACCAACATTGAAATTTAGATTCTGTAAATAATCAGAAGTAATCAAAAAAAGTAAACATACTTCATTAAACTTAATAATGAATATTATTACCTTAGTAATTAAGTTTATCATGAATCTTATTAACTTAGTAATTGACAATAGTGTCTTAACAATTTTAAGGGAAATCTCTGTTGGTGGTCCAGAAATATTTTGTCACTATAGTCATGTTTTGGTCAGTTGAGTTAATTTCAATTAATATACTTCATTAACTTAACACCAACAGCCTAAGGGAGATACTTCAAGTGAACCATTAAGACAGCTTTAAAATAAGGTCACAGTAAGTGTATGCCATTCCCTAATTTTAATTACATGCAATTTCAAGCCCATGTCTAAGCAAAATCTGGTATCCCGAAGACCAATTCAGACAACACAGTACTGACATCTGTGTTCTGAATTCAGATAAAGAGCCAAACAAGAAAGGTAATAAGTGAGTGCAAAGAAGGTTTTGATTTATTTGCAAGAGAGCTTGTAAGCAGTCTGGAGACAAGGATTACCTTCTGTTTCTGTATAATAACTACCTCAGTAACAAAAAAAGGTATTCCAAATGCTACAGAAATAGCAAAGACTAATAACAATATAAATACAGAATAAAATAATAATGCCATTGGTGGAAGTCAGAATTTCATATGAGGTATACTGACGGATGTTTAATGAACTGCACTGAATCAATCTGACACTGCACAGTTCTTAGGAAACAACCAAGTCCTGTATAATTTGATTTAAAAGAAATTACTGCTGCTGCAGTTATTTTTCTCAGATTTTTTCTTCAAGCAAAGCTCACAGAAAACAGCAGCATCCCTATTTCTTTTTTCCTTTAATATTATAAAATGATTAAATAGATTGGGCCTACATGTGGTATGTCATTTGAAAATCAAAATCCAAAACTCAACCTAGGTATCTGAGCTATGTTAATTTACATTAACTGGTGCCTCTGTTACCTTTCTATTCCTCAACTGGATAAGCATAATGTTATCTTTCCAAATAGATTTTTACATCTTGGTAATTCTCAAATAGCAGAAATGTTTGTATGAAAGCAGATTAAAATTTGAAGACAAGGGAAAGAAGAATGGGTTTAATTTATAATTTAAATTTATTATATTTAAATTATATTAAATTTATTGATGTAATAAGGGTAAAGAGGAGGGATTAATTAGTGTAAGATGTTTATGGGTATTTGTCCTCACTTAGTTCATTTGCCTCAGAACTCTTCCTATAGGGAATTAGGAGAAAGGAGGAGTGATCACAGAATACTAATTGGAAAGAAAAGACCAACATGGATACATAGGCTTTCCTATAACTACAGTAGAGAGAAGGTGATCACGGAATGCAGTGTTCCCAGTTTTAAAGAGCAGAGGGGAGAGGAAACTCTTCCTCTATGAGTAGAAGGGAAGAATACTAAAACACAATTAGAAAAAGCGGTTTGTTTGGAGTAAGAGAAAAAGCTTGGAGTGACACAGAAGTCCTTCCTTGAAAATGAAGGAAAAAAATGAAAGAAAGAGTAGAAAAACCCTATTTTCCTTTTCAGCAACTTGGTAAGGCATCTTGGTAAGTAACAAAGGATTTGGCACTATTAAATCTAAATATTTAATGCTTTGCAGGGGTTATCCATGTTGGCAGTTCACCCTGTGCTTTGCAAGGAGAATATTGAAAATTCTCTTGAACTGTGGCCAGTTGCAAACCGGCTGGACGAGATCGGTCTAGTGCCATTACTGATGTACCCCTTCCTACTCCCCAAGAGAGGTCAACCACAAGGTGAACAGGTTTGTTCCCTGATCAGCCATGCACTCTGCCTGGCTTTCCTACAGGCCAAGGTAAAGCATCAGGCAGTTTCACACCTCCTAGAAATATTTATACAGCAGGGCTGAAACCAACGAGGCAGCCTATCAGTGTCACTGATCTGTTACCAGAGGTAAAGGTATCTGAGAATCTGACACACCAGTGAGCACAGGAGTGCTCACGCCTCGGTGCCTTCAGAGAAAGTTACAAAGCATCGATGCATGAGAGATTTCAGCTCAGGGCTGCAGCACCAAGAACTACAGGGGGTTGTTTAGTATTCAGTGAGCATATGCCTAAAAAGTCAGTGCACATGCAATCAGAATTCTAGCATCCTGTGCACATCAATGAACTTTGCTTAAGCTTTATCAGGATCCATTTACATTCTGGATAAGAGATTTGGGAGGAAAACTGGTGTATGATGTAAAGAGCAAAATTAAAGGCCAAAGTCTTCTCTTTGAGATATCTGTCAAGAAGATGTCTGAGCAGATTTTAAATAAAACTCCTCTGAAATTTTCCATCCATGTCCCAAATCTTCCCAGAAGAACTTCTGAAATTATTCAGGACACACATGAGTAATTTCTCTATATTTTAGAGACTTAGACAGGGGCTTTCAATGTATAATCCAAACAAGCAGTGGATTAACTGCCTTCATCTGAAAGCCTGCCAGATGACTACCCTTCCCCACGCACATGGCATTTGATGTCTGCCTTTTTAATATTTTGACATTTTTGTGAGAGGCATTGTCCTGAAAGGTCACCACTTGTCTCAGCAGCTGGCTGGCTGCCACTCAGGCTGGGAAAGCTTAGCTTCACAGCTGTCATCAAAAATGACCATTTTTGCAGCTAAGTTTCAGGAAAGCTATGAATTTATGTCTATGAGGAGAGAAAGGAGACAACAGGAAGGAAAGGGAAGCTTCAAAGTCAGCTTTTACTTGCTACAGTGAAGACAGGCATTTATACATATACATCTGTAAGATGAGGTTGAAGTATTTCAAAAGCAGCTTATAAACACAACAGTCATCAAATACCTGTGTTACAGCAGCATTATCGAGGGGCTTATACCATGAATATGTTTAGTCCTCTACTGCAGCAAACAAAATAAATATTCTCCCTTGTCACTTAATGGCAGTCACCTGTTAACTGTGAAAATTACTTTTTCACATGGCTCATGAAAAGCTGACAGTACCAGTGGTTGCCAAGAAATAACAAAACCTGTAAATAAAGCAAGAAACATGACATAGCAACAGAAACAAACTGGCTGCAGCCTGCATTTCTTGTGCAATTATCTGACATTTATACTTGGTACTGACCACAGGCTGTTTTTAAGAAGCAGATTTCATTCACAGCACAGTAAGAATTCATTAGCCATAAAATGGATAGAACAATGGCAATACAGAAGCTTTGAATTAGAAAGGAGAATAAAAACCAACATACTGCTTCTTCAGTGCTATGAGACCAAAAACACACTGACAAGTATCAATTTTCTCCCTTATAGTATCACCACAACACTGGGAAACCTTCAGCGTCACTGCTTCCCAACCACCTTACTATCCTGTCTTGATGCCACTGTAGCAGATAAAGATCGTTTCATGTACAGACAGGGGGAGATGGGTGAAAAACATGCATTGCTCACCGTGCTATGTTCATTGTTCTTATCAGGTCAGATGCAGACTTACTGGTGCCCCTTATGATGACTATTTGTTTGTGCTTCTGATAATAAAGTACTGTCGAGTTTCTTAATGAGAAGTCCGGGTCTGTGTTTATGGATTTTTTAAAAAAAAGATTCCAGGTGAAAAATACCATGGAAATTTTTTCTTCAATGTGCTCACAAACTGTCTATTACTGCTGAAGTATCTTTCTTGCTGTATATCTAATACTATCTAATCTAAGCAGAAAAACATCTCACTATAAGTACCTCCTGCATTTGCTGGACTTGTCGCCTCACAGACAAAATGGCAAGCAGACATCCCCAAAATCAACAAACACAACTGCAAACAACTTGTTCTGGAAAGCTTTCATGCGTCCCTTTCCCTCAGCAGCTCTTCCACTGAAAGCCAGAACAATACTGCAGAGAAGCTTTCCCTGTCAAGATGTTTTCAGCTGCTTTTCCAAGCAGAAGACTAAGGTAGAAACCTTAATTAGCAATCTGAAAGCACCACACAGGCAAGGAATACTTACATTTGCAACTGTATTTGTGATATTTGCACACTGATCCAGCGACTGGTGATTACAAAGAAGAGAAAGAGCTTTTTAGGCTGCCTTTCAAGTCTTGCAGCAGTGAAATGAAGGCTGCTATCTGAAAGCTACTCATTTTCTATATGCTGTGCTCTACTTGCTTCCCATGTGCATACAACACAGCTGCCAGATTTAATAACCATGTCAGCCTGCTTTCCCCAGAAAGCAGCAGAGAGATGACAGGATGAAGTAGCCAGCGTGTTAATCTGTAGTTATGGCTGCACTAAGCCTTGAATGAATGTCACAGTTTTATTGCCCTTGAAAATAAAATAAAACAAATCAATGCTGTTCATCAAAAAAATAAGTGCAAAAGGATTTCAGAAATGTTAATCCATACTTGCCTCAGTGATATTAAAGTACATTAAAGCCATTTCACCTTTTTTTCTTCCCTCTCAGTTAACAAGTCCTAGGACTTGAGAGTTGGGTTTTTTTCCCTTTAAGAATACATTTTTCTTAGCAGTGTATGCTTGTACCCCAAAAGAACAAAATCATTAACTGACAAATTAGTTGAGCTTCCCTTCTCTCCTGTTCCTCTCTGGAAGGAAGCATTTCCATACCTGTTTGTCTTTGCTGACTTCTTTCAGGCAAAAAAAAAAAAAAGTTAATAAAAAAGAGGGGAAATTCTCTTTTACCATTTAAATTCTCCCACGCACAGTGGTTCCTAGAGCTCTGGACTTTAGTATCTGCTGTGGTCAGTTCACTGCCAAGGTGGAGCATCGCCGTACCTCCAGCTGTAGAACCAGTTCCACACGAGGGAAGGGCAGCCAGACTTTACATGACAAGAGAAGGTGCCACTCATGCAGTCAAAAACAAACTAAAAACAAACCCAGAAATGCTCGGTTGAATCTGCAACAGTGCAGGGATGCCGCAGAGGTCATATGACATCTGTGCGTGTCTCTTTCTCTCTCTCATTTATATTCCTTTCACTTCCCTTGGAGGCACCTTCTCAGCAGGGAGTGGTTTCTGTGGAAACTACGGACAGTCGGCTTTCCCCTAGGAGAAACTGTTACTATGGTAACCTTACATAATGTATATGGCCTAGATTCTTTTTAAAAATAATCTAACCCTGAAATTCTCATTATAAAATTAGAGCTGATTTGTCTGGGGGGCAGGAAATACAGTTATTTAAAAATTGCATTAGAAATGTAGGATAAAAAAATCCGAGTAGTGTTACAAATTAAATGAGAGTATAGGGGGCATGTCATTGCATGAGTCACAAAGACAAAATAATTTGTAAATGCCAGTAAACTACGTCTATTATTTAGCACTTGTGGGAAGCAAGGAGGAAGGGAAGCATATACTTGGCATCATGGCTCACTGCAGCAATCAATATTGCGTCTTGCAGAGTCGAAATTTTTATTCTTCCAACAACTGGGACCTCATTTAATGATGTAAGCCCAAATACTGCTGACATCTACCCCATTCAAAACTGAAATATCAGCTTCAAAGTCACTTACCCTACACTATGAAATCATGCTACATCAAAACTCCAGGAAGTGCCTGAAAGGAGCTGTGTGAGTCAGTGAGGCATAGCATACAGTAGAGCAGAAACAGAGAAGACACACTGCTGTTTATATGACTTCCCTCTCAGCTCAGAGACACACATCCCTGGTGGGAAGGGCAGGGCAGGTCTGTCAGATGGCATCAGGGACAGGGGGATGTTAGGGCCTCAGCAATGGGGCTGGGCAGGGTGAGCCTCCTAAGTCAGCAGCTGAAGACCTGCCTGGTTGGGAATGACATGCAGGAGTAGTCACATCACAAATGTTTTGTGACCCCAGCAAAACAGGTAAGTAGATGTCTTCCATCCCTCCCCTATCTGCAGCCACTCTTGCAGATAACCCTTATCCTGGTTATACAAATCAAAAGTCAAATGGCAAAAGCTACCTGTTTAACTCAACACAAAATTGGTGATTTCAGTTTGAACAATACTGTTGGGGAATCTTCGCTAAAATCCTACCTCTGAAATATCTGTACTGTGACTCAGTGGATTGATCTCTCTCCTGACCTGTCAACCTAGCAACTGTTCTTAGCATGACCGCATCAATATACACAGAAGACTGATTTTCTTCCCTCCTCCTATTCAGAAGATGAACAAGAGAGAGTACCTGGCCTACAGAACATTTCCCCAAAACATAAGCAATGTCCTCCTACATCCTGCAGTGCAAAGGGGGCTCTCCAGGTGGGACAAAGCAGGCATGAAGCATTGCTTCAAAGACCACAGCATTTTTCTATCTTTCTTGAGTGGTGGACATACTTTTACAAAAGAGATTCATGCTGCCTGAAGGCAAAGTATTGTTTGGGATGTGGCTTCTCTAAACAGGTGTTCAAAACCAGGGCTTCCCAAAAAAACTTGCTGGTGCCACAAGTAATCGGACATATTCTAATACAAAATCCCTCAAAGAGGTTTCACTGCAATGGGCAAAAGTCCCTGGACTTCTAAATTAAAGAACCATGCTCCATAAATTGCATTGAATACCCAAACTGATCTATACAGGAGACTTACTCTGACAATCATCCAGAGCAGTATTTTATCAGAGGCTGTGCACACAAACACCCCTTTTTGTCTGTGAAACTCAAGGGTTGTATGAAGATGTGAAAGCATCAAACATTCTCTCTCTTTTACACAGAAAAATGAAGGAGATTTGATACATGGTGTTAACTTCAGCTGGATTTGAGGAAGGTCAGCATCAGCAGGACACAGTCTAAAACTTTCATGACTGAAAACCCTATGATTTATCAAGTATCACATTCCTAGACAAATATTACACAGGAGTCAGACCTCTCTGGCATTTGACTTTTAAACCCCAGGGCTCTCCTGTTCTATCTACAGGACGTACAACCACAAAGCATTATAATCAGTATTTTCCTTTTTAATTTTTTTTTTTTAAATGGAAAACATTTTCAACAAAACATCTACATCCATTTCTGAAATAATCTTATATACAAAATTGAAGAATAATTAGACAATGTCTAGCGAAACATATGTTAAGTGTCCCAAGGAAAGTCAATATATTCAAAAAGAAAAGCAGTAAAATTAAAAGATTCCTTAAGCAGATTAGAAAGAGCTAAGCTGTCACTTAAACTCATGTAGTTCTGACATTTTGCTGTGTAAAACCTTGAACTTCAAAGAGTACATTGCACAAAGACAGCAACAGGGACAAATTGAGAAATGAATATTACAACAAGGTAAAGCAATGAACCTGATAGCTTATTTTTTAAAAAGTAGCAAATATTTGACAGAATAAGCAGGCTCAGCTATTCGTATCTGTGCCAAGTCTCCCAACACAGAAAAGCATAGCACAGTGAAAGCAAACATGGTTACATGACTTCTGGACTGAGCTAAGTAACATCTAGCCAGCTCATTGTGGAAGCAGCATGAACTTGGATCCCTCTCCTTCATCTACATAGATAGTCCATGCGTATCCAACTCTGGACTCTTGTGGCTTCCTCAGGTAAAGGATGGGGTGTTTGAGCACACAGCTCAGGAGTGGACATTTCACTAGTGCCAGCATGCTTCCAGTAAGTTGACATACAGCACTTGCACCTCTTACCTCAAACTCCCATCAAGCTGTAAGGGACCTGGCTGAGATACTGCTGAGAAGGCAGTTAGTCTAACAAAAGAAAGATCTGCATTCATAGCAGGACTCAGGCAAACAAAGATGCAGCTGTAACCTGTGAACTTGCTGTTAGTTTCCTTCCAGGAGGGAGTTAGTTCACTCTAGGAGTCCAAGCTTCTCTTGACAGCCCAAGTTCTGCAAAAATGGCCTCTCAGCTAATAGATTCAGAAAAAAATGTAACTGAGCTGTTATGATCTGCACATTGTTTGGCACACCTCATGGAACATGATAGCAACCCTACAGTCTACCATACAGCTGAGAAAGGCAGATTTTCAGTGGTTATTTAATACGTCTTTCACCCATTCCATCATTATTTATGTTTTCCACATCTTTTCCCACGCCATTACATCAGGTCTATGAAAAAAGTATATTAACAACATAATATTACATACAACTTTGGTCAGAGATAGTAGTGTCAGTGGAAACTTTTTGTACAATATTATGTCACTTATTCCAAAGGAAATCTTTTGTTGTCACACCACCTCAGTTAACTCCATGCCAGACTTTCACACAGACAGGTTGCTTCTATTTCTAGGCCACTGACTGCTCATCAGATTTGCATTGCTTTTGATACTGCAGTCTCTTTTCTCTCATGGTCCTATTATAGTGAAAAAGTCCTACTTCTCATCTACTTGAATTGACATGCTTTGGATGACGAAAAGAAATCTTAGCAGTAAATAAAGGAAGAGACAGATTCACAAAGAGGGACAGGCAGGGTGTCAGCTCCTAACCACAAGGTGCCTTGCAGTCTGCAGATCCTCCTGCCAAGATTTTTGTGCTTAAGCAACCCACAGGAATGACACCCTCAAAAGCCAGCACATTAGCACAGAGCTGTTTAACTTAGCTACTGTGAATGGTAAGATCTTAAATTCTCTCCATGAACTTGGTATCCTCATCTGGACTGCAGGAAAATGCTCATCTCCAACTGGGATTCATACATTTTCATTCTCTTAAGTTCCTTTTCTTTAAAAAAGCTGTCTGGGGTAGAGATGAGATCCAATTATAGTACTCAAGAGATGACAGATTTGGGCTCAAATCTCCTAGCAGCCAGATAAAAGCTTAACCAGCATTCCCTTATTTAATTGTATCTTTTTAGGTTATTGTAACTTTGGAATCCTCCTGAAGCCCTGTCTTGCTATTAGCAAATAGCAAAGGGAATGCAAGAGGGAACAAAGACTACTGCATAGCCTGTAGTCAGGCTGTTGTTTAAGGCACTAACCTTGAAAGTCCAATCTCTGCCTCAGTAATTGGCTGTTCATTAGGCGTAGAATTGGGTTTCTGTGCCCACGATGGCAGGATCTGTTTTGCTGGGGTTCAACAGGTGCTTTCTGAGCTCTGCCAGACTAACTGCTTCAGAGAGGATGGGCACAGTGTCTTCTGTGCCTAAGCATGAGGGAGATGCCCAGCTGCTCAGCCCTTGCTGCTTCTTAGCATCTCCAGACACCCGAGTTACGTGGCAGGTTTTGAAGGCTGACATTACTGCCTGAAGTATTTAAGGCGGCCATTAGGTACTTAGGGCCATGTCTACAAATGTGGGTGGCAGGGCCACCTGAGCTGGCAGGGATCTGCATAGTGACTCATAAAACAGAAATGCCAGGGAGTTCAGCTCACAAACACACTATCTGGCTCTGTGCATAGCCACTAACAAGCCTTTGTGCTGTGTACAAGCCTGCACTTCATTGTGACTTTTCCAGATTGAGGGTTCCTGAACTCTAGTCTACCCCAGAGAGTAGGCAGGCCTCTATATCTGGCTTCAGTCCCTGCATGGATCTTGCCTGAGTTCAGCCAAGGAATAGTCATTACAGGGATTAAAACTAAACTGATTTCATCTAGCCTAGAACACACAACAAACAGATCAAAGGTGGATTTCTGCCTGGGTTTCTCATGGACTTCAATTTTAGTTAACGCTTACAACTGCAGGCCTGCCTATTTTTTTCCTTGTTTTAGAAGCACAAATCATTGTCAAGGCTCTGGCAGCCAGGCCAGAAAATAGTGACAAATAGTGTAAACTGATCTGGCAGACTTCATTAAGTGCAGATTAAACATTGACAGTCCCCAAGGTTTTTGTGATATGATTGCATGACATGGCCAGTGAACTAGTCACTCCCTAGGGTGAGAAGCAGAGACGATGTTCAACTACCTGGAGAGTGGAACACAGACTATTCTGTGAAATTACATATTATGACAGTGTAAGATACAAAGCACCATCTCTGAACAAGGTGCTTCACCTCAAATAAACCTTGTGACTAGCTAAATAAAAGTCTGTCTATTGCAAAGTCTGGTGAACAATGTAGAAAAAGAATAAACAGACCTGCAAAAGGCCAGCAGAGGAATTTAACAGCCTGTTCTAGTCAGGATATCTTGCCTTTTTCCTATGCAAAGTCCATAGCTCTCACAATTTAAGATTTTTTTTTTTTTTAAGAAATACTTGAGAATGGCCCCTCATTTACTAGATCAAACATTATTATATCAGACTGTCAAGATGTCTCTGAGTTATCTGCGGTTATGGCAAGGTTGCCTTGAATCTAAAATGGTCTCCTAGTTCTGCTATCCTCTAGTAACCTGATGATTTTTCTTGCTCTACCAGGATGGTGGGTTTGGAAGTTTCTAATGACGAAGATTGCATTTTTAATCCACAATACTCCAGTTTCAGATTTTCTTTTACATCACCAGATCAAATAAATTGGTCCATTGTTATGCTTCAATCTTTCTTTGTAAGTCCAGAGTAGATAGAGTAGAAAGAAGCTTCATTGGTTCTATACAGCTATGCCACAGGAGGCTGCATTAAGATAATGATACACAGAAGAGTGAAATTTGTCACTGTGCATCTGAAATTAAAGAGTTCTAGCAGTATAGAAATCATAGATTCATAAAGGCTGGAAAAAGTCTCCAAATCTTGAGTTCAACCTTTGACCATATACCACCATGCCCACTAAACCATAGTACTAAGTCTATCTGTTTTTTACGTATTTCTAGAGACAGTGACCCCACCACTTCTCTGGGGAGACTGTTCCAATGCTTAAACACTTTGAGTGAAGAAATCTTTTCCAATACCCAACCTAACCTCTTATGGCAAATCTTGAGGCTGTTCCCTCTTTTCCTGTTGCTGGTTGCCTGAGAGAAGAGACCAACCCCCAACCCCCCCCCCCC
>VZSR01003049.1:21711184-21721603 GCA_013398615.1 Brachypodius melanocephalos
TGTAGTGAGGGGCCCAGAACTGAACACAGAATTCTAGGTGTGGCCTCACCAGTGCCGAGCACAGGGGGACAATAACTGCCCTGGTCCTGCTGGCCACACTATTGCTGATACAGGCCAGGAAGCCACTGAACTTCCCACCTGGGAACACATCCGACTGCAGACCAGCATCTCCATCAGGAAGCTTTCCAGCCACTCTGCCCATAACCTGTAGCACTGCCTCAGGTTGCTGTGATTGAAGTGCAGATTCAGCAGTTTGCCTTACTGAAACTCATACAGTTGGCCTTGACCTATTGAAATGAAAGATAATAACCTCAATTGTGCCTCACTACTTTATCCAGAAATGCAGGAAATTCAGATACTTAATCACTAGCACTATAATCAAAAAGTCAAAACAATTCTGCAAGCTTCCACAGAACAGAGGGTTTCTAATTCAGGCAGAAAATTATATGAATTTCCATGTTTCTCTGCTATGATCTGGAATGTATCTACTGACATAATTTTGGAAGAGAGGAAAACTGCTGCTGAATGTGTCTCATGGCCAGAGAGCCATACAACCAAGAAGCATAGCATGGTTTCTTAGCTGTCTCATGGATTTAGTCACATAGAAGCTGTTTTTCAGTGCTGCAGGTTCTGCCTTTAACAGCCATTAGTGATTTCAACCACATGTGGACAAGTTTTAATGTTATTATATCTAGTAAAAACTTCTTCAACACAACACATGCACTGTCCTGTTTGAAGTGGTCTATCCTGCTTTTTATCATTAAATGAAATTGTTTGGCTTGCTTACAGTTACTGCAGGACATAGTAAGAGACAGCAGGTGAAACTGAGGTGCTGCTATACGCAGGGGAAGGTGGATCTATAAAAGGGACGTCAGACACAGTTTGTTTGGAAAACAAACAAACAGCTAGTAGCACATTTTAGTCTTTGCCTTGTCCACTGTCCCCATACTCCCTGCATTTGACTACTTTGACACCATCACCATAACCAGCATTCACAACTTCTCCACTTATCCCTTTCAGGCCAAAGAGCCCAAAAAAGAACAAGAAATAATTACCTTTAGGTCTCCTGCTTCATCTACTCAGCATGGAGACAGCTTGTCCCTTGCTCTGACACCATTTGTGCCTGGGAAGTTCTGAACTGAAATGAATGTCTCCAGACTCCAGGGACATCCAGACGGAACTTCCTATAGCACTGCTTACTCGGAGTGTCTTTATAATTGTTAAATACAAGGAAACAAAACACACAAACCGAAATTATCTACCAAGACAATTATATTCTAATGCAACTGATGCATTCAGCTAGTTACTTTTTTATGGCTTTACCTCCAATTTAGAAAGAATTGAGCAACTTTCTGGGCATGTTGGGGTTCCAAGGGTAATGGAAACTATAAAAGCACTCATTCAAAACACTCATCAGCAATCTTTTCCAGCAGTCCAGTCCAAATCAGCTATTTCAGCAGATTACTTATAATTTAGGAACCACACACTATGCCATGCCTAAAAATTAAATTCCTAGACATAACTAGAATGCTTCAGAAACCACTGTGAATTAAGACAAAGATCATTGCAAGAGGGAGGAAAGAGCTGCAAGGATGTACATTAGCAGTATCTTTTATCTTTCAGGTTTTGCAGAAGTCATTCTCCATGCAAAGAGAGTTCCTTGATTTCTAGAGGTGAAGGGGCTCTAGCTTGGTGGAGGGAACCAAAAATGTCAGTCTGCTTCTAAAATAATGTTCTAGAGATAATACAGAGAATTGAGAGAATTATTTAGACACATCTCAGATAACCCCAACTACCCTGAAACTAAAATTTCAACGAACTTCCTCATGTTCCCAGGCTGAGCTTGAACTCAGGGAACAGAAAACAAACATTTTGTTTTGCAGCATAATGCTCTCATATCCATTCCAGAGATGGGATTCTGCCTTGATCTGCCAAGCTTCTTTTTGGCATTGTATCCTTCAATCTGGAGCCAGAGAATTGAAAAATACCACTACTTGTTTTGCCTTCTTCAAATACAGTCCTGCTGCAGTGGATGACATCCATAAGGGAGTCCTTGGTAAAAAATGCAATAATGTGTGACTTTCAACCATACCTTCATTCCTGAAAGCAAGAAAATTTTGACAAACTCCTGTACTCACTGTTTTCTTTTGGCTACTTCTATGTTGAGCCTGAAGGCTCTTCACTGACCCCATACAGTGCCTAATACTGATGCCTGAGGTTAACCTGTTAGGACCAAGCGCAATTTTTACAGGCATTGGCAGAACTGGAATTCCTGAAACAGATATTACACACCTAAAAGCAGAGCACTTGTATGTATATTTGAGCACTTGTCTCAAATTATTAGTCTTACTTCTAAGCAGATTCACAGTAGCATTTCGGTGTATACTCGCTCTATTACTCAAGGATGTAAATTTTCCATTACAATCTTTGCACACACTGCATGCAGGCATGTTTCTGTTTTCTCAGCTCAGATGTAGCACCATATGCATCTAAATATCTGTGTGTTAGGAATATTAGATCCTTACTAATTGTACTTTGCTGAAGAACATCATGTATCCTCCCTGTAAAATTAATTTCCCAGATTCTGCTACAAGCACCAGTATGCCCAAGCAAACAACTGCTCTAAAAGGATTCATTACAGACAAAAAGAGATTGAAATCCCATTGCTGATTAGTGGGGGGTGGGGGTGGGGTGGGGGTGGGGAAGTTCATTTTAATCAGCACGAGCATCTTATTTGCTTTGTACTCCTAGAAAATAAAACGTACTGGGAAGAGCACACATTTCAGGGAACAGCCTGTCTTAAATCTCCGTTTCAAGCAGTTAGTGGCAACTTCTCTCCTTTTTAAATAAAGGAAACTCTAGTACTATTTTCCACAGAAGTACCATTTTGTTGCCATGAACTGTCTGCTCCTCAGTATAAAATACTTTGAGATTAACATTGAACTAATCAATAGTTGGCTCTAATTAAACTTGCTACTTTAATTACATAAGTTGTTGCTTTATGAAAACATCAGAGATGACGAGAAGGTCACTTTCATTTCATGCTCTCTCAATCCCCTAAACCTTTCAATAATCCCTTCAGTACATATGTCCATTCTGGCACCAGGTGGCTTGATAGCTGTACTAGAGTCAATTAAACCTGGCCACCTTGGCCACATTCAGGATTACTGACTACCAGAAAAGGTCATGGTCATAACCAATGCCTGACAAACAACTGGCTGCTGAGATCTCATCTACGGAGCCCCACCTTTCTTTTCTTGCCCTATCCCTTCCTACAAGTGCAAACAATGGATTCATAGCTATTACTCTGTGTTGCTGGGCCGCTTGGAATAGAAATTGTACTACCATCTTTTGACTGTAAGGAGAACTACACCTTTAGGAAGCCTCCCTTCTATATTAAGTCCCTGCAGGAAGTAATCTTTAATTCAATGAATGGAACATACAGATCCATTTAAATGTGGAGACACAAGATGAACAGTGTAGTGTATGGGCAAAGTCCTTTATGAAAAGCAATCTGGTTTGAACGCATTCTTAAGAAGGCCTGTAATTTGCGGCAATCCACGTATACCCAAGAAGAAACACATTAACAGTCTTAAATGTGTCAGCTCTGGTGCATCTATGCCTACTTCACATGTCCTAGCAAACTGTTTGGAAGCAGCCCCATTATGACAGCTCCATGTTTCCTTTGGTACTACTAGCCTGTGACTACAATGGTACTCAGTTCTTGGGCAGATCAGTACAGGCTGAAGTTGGTATTAAATACAGACTCTTTGAATATCATTGAGCACTTTATATCTTCATCAATTCAGAAGTGACAGACAGTACCACTTATGGAAATATACAGTGATATATATAAAATTCTTACAGTTCCTAGGGAGGTTTCATACAGAATCAGTTAACTATCCATATTGAAAGCCTTAGAACCAATAATTCTTACATTTCTATGCCTAGACAAAGTTCTTCTGAAACAAATCAGAAACACTCTGGAGATGCTCATAACAGATCTTCAGAGGTTGGTTATCCTACTCAGTGCTCGTACACAAAATTGGGATATTTTGAAACAAAGTTAAAAGACAATACTGACATTTTTGGGCAAGTGTAGATGCATTTCATGTATTTATAAAAGGTTAATTCCAAAGCACTGCAAATAAGCAAACATATTTAAAATCCAAAGCAACATGTTAAAAGGTACATTCTCCTTTGGACATTAAGAACAGTTTGGGGAGTGGACTGTTTAATAATATTCCTCTGCATAGCAACAATGGTTCTGGATACCTGACAACAGAAACACTGGTTTAACCCTGTGATCTAGCAACGGCATTTTTGCCAGTCCCTGAAAAGAAACCACTGGCATTTTGGGTGTGTATTATGGCATGTGTGGTTTAGTAGTGCTTAACCATTTTATAAATTCAGGGAAAATCTTGTTTTCAGTGAGGTCAATGGGATATTTGCTAAAGACCTCAGTGGAGTTGGGCTTTCATACATAATATTTAAGAGAGGCTATGATCTGAATAAGAGCAAAGGAGAAAGTAAAAAATGTTGGGGTTTTTTCCCATTACAAATGAAAAGGTCATAAGTATTAATGAGTAAAATCCACATTTTTTGTAAGATTTTCCCCCTCTATCAATTATGCCATGCTGTACACAATTTTTAAGTATCTCTCAATCAATTTACCTATGTATATATGCAAAGAAAATGGAAAACAGTACATACATGTACATAGGTATTGTTTTTCATTTTCTTCTCTTACTAGCATAGTTTCACTAACACTCAGTCCCTTGTGTATAGCTGGAATTAGGAACAGAGTAGAGGTACTAATTCAAAGACCTCTTTTTGTTCTCACAAGTAACATTATTGAGCGTTACAAAATAGTGATGAGGGGGTCTTCACAGTGACATTTCATTCTGATCTTTGATCTAGACCCTCTGTAACAGATCATATACCACAGTACTACAGTACTTAGCTCCCACACACAGGAAAACCAGGGCACAGACTCAGTGTTTATTCCTGCTGGATGGAGAGAATGCATCACTGCTAAATAATTCAACAAAATCACCTTTTATCCAAAACCATCTTGTATATTCCCTACTCCTCAGCAGCAACAAAAGCACTCCTTCCCTCCCCCATGACTCCCTTAAATTATGTAGAATCTACTTTTATCCTGGGTATTCATAAATAGAGCATGAAACATAGTTTTTCTGTAACTAGTAACAATGTTTCTTTAGTTGTACACAGCACCTAAAAAGTTGATCAGTCTAGTAAATCCTTTCCTTCTGCTGGTTCAGAAAATAACTTGTCACTGGATCTTTCAAGGCCTGAGAATCCTTGATCTCAAATCCACTGGCTCACCAAAGGTGCTGGTTATTGACATGATGAGCCTCAAGAATTGGAAATGTACCCAACTTTTGATCTGTCTTACATGCCTCTACCTGGTAGTACTTTTGGTATAAGGATATGGCTTTGTGAAAAGCCACGTACTGAGGTTTGTGCATCATCAGTCAGATGAAAGAATGCTTATCTCACAATGGGATAATGATTCATTTATAGTCCAGTAAAGGAACGAGCCTGTATGTCATCTGGAAAGGAGAATACACTCTAGCTAACATCTGAAATACATCAGCATTTCTACAGTAAAGTGAACTATTATGTGTCCTGTATGAGAATATTTAAACTGATTCCTAAGAAAATGATGAATTACAGGAGAACATCAAGGAAAAGAGACAGATTGCTTGAATCTGAACAGAATTCCAAGACAAGTTTGGCCACTTACCACATGCATGTAACCCATAAATACAGGGTTTTTTTCAATGACATTTAAATCCAAAGTAGTGGGCTTCGTCTAAGAACTAGATCCCAGCCATAAAGCACCAAAGTATTCTGATTGCTTGCTAGCTGAAGATGAGCTTAAGTAAAGGTGGATAGATATGAAGATTAGCTGTTAGTTCTTTTGGCTTGCTTATACATCTACTGACTTTGCTGTCTATATTTGGCTTATGTAAATATATTATCCTTTAATTTATCTTATGAGGGATTTAGTTTAACTGGCAGTAAATAGAATTTTCTGCTCTGATGGGTGTGGATGATCATTAAGACACGAGTATTGGAGCCATTTTAAAGGTGCCCAATTCTCACCATTATTAATCATACAGAGTCAAGAAAAAGTTAGGAGAACTTTCTTTTTCTGAGCTCTTCTGCCTGCTGGAAAGCTGTCAATTCCGTGTTAGTGTGGAGAAAATGTCAAACCCACTGGTTAGCACTGGTTGGAGATATCCCAGCATGCAAGAGACCTGTAGGGAGAACGCCAGGACCATGAATCAAACCTCCTCAATGATTCATGACACGACTCCATCTGGGCCAGGCAGCACTGATGTGTACATGTATATTTCTAAACTGCATCAGAAATGTTTGGCACATCCCCCGGGACTGAATGTTCCTGTTCCTTGCTCAGCAATGACTAGAGATACTTCTCCCTCTGAAAGAGTTGTTACCAATCCTAACTCCAATGACAAGACAGCAAAGCAGGCAACAATTTCCCATACATCACCTCTTTATGGGCATTATTAGCTTGTTTATTATCACTGTTCTATGCTAAGATTTTCAATACAATACAAGCATCCAGACTAATGGAAAAACAAAGTTTTGTGAGGTTGTATTGCAGGATTCATGAGTTGCAGCTGTATACTCTGTATAATGTTTGATTAGAGAGGTCTTTTCTAACAATTTTGGACTTTGCATTTACAGTACTCAGCAGAAATATTTGTGGTGACATTCAAAAGTGCTCAAAATGAGGCTTCCTTCCTATTCACTAAGAACTCTGCATTAGATCCTTGTTGAAAAGACTAGTACAAGCAAAATAAAAATCATCTGCATAGAAAACTGATCCACAAAATAGCAGTGTTCACTGCATGGACAGCAATATTTCATGATTTTTCATTTTCACAGAAACAATTTTCACATGCTCAGTTACTGGCTACAAGTGAATTCTGAGATTTCTCTACATGCCACAGCATGAAACAGATGATCTACATTTGATCCTAAATGCCCAGCAGGTCTGTGTTCTGATATGCCTTTGTCTCTCATCCCATTTTTCTTTACAAACTCAAAAGTCTTTTTGAAATGTGCCCACATTATGCATATGTTTTCAAGCTTTTATTCTATACCAAAAATACCTGGAAAATAAGACAACAGCATAAGGAAAGAAAGCTACAGTTATTTGAAAAAGTCAGGGTTGGCAGCATATTCTGGAAAATGCCAAAGGGTTCGTGGAATAAATTCCATTTGGCAAGTTTAGAGAGAAAATAATCCAGCTGCTTTCAAACACCAAATGCACCACTAAAAAGCCTCTAAAATTCCTGAAACATCTTAAATCAACAAAACATACCATCCTCCTACACAAAACAAAAACAACAGCAACAAAAGATCCTCAAAACAGTCCTATTTATATAGACTTCAATGCTAGCTGAAGTATGTGTGCTCCAGGCAGTCTGTCGAAGAACACACTTATTTGCAACAAAGGGCATAGGGTTGAGGGATTTTATGATGCTTCAGGCTATTGCAAAGCTAGGCAAAAAGATGAAAGCTGTCATGCTGATGAGGGACCTGGGATAAGAAATCAGGCTGAGCTATATGATGATTGGTATCCTTTGCAAAAGAACCTGTATCTGCTTGATTACATCCTTGCAGTGACTGTCATTGAACAGGAGTTACTGCCTGAACATTCACTGAAGTCAGTCATGACCTTCTACCACATTGAAAAGGTATTTGAATCAGATGCTAAAAGAATAAATACCATCTATTTATGCATCTTCTTCCAAATTTAGGTACAACGTGTTCAACTCCTTCATGACATGCAGGGCACATAGAACATACTTCTAGTAAAACTGGAATTTGGAATTACCTAAGAAAGGGACTATCTCCTTCATTGTAACAGGAGAAAATACCCAGAACACTCTCTGCAGAAAGAGCAATACTATCCTTTTAATTCTAAAGAGAATCTGTATTTTCAGGCTGTTGTTCCTTGTCATTGTTCCTTCAACAGTATATCCACTGCCACAGGTTCCTAGCTCTGCTTCTCACAGCCACAGCCCCATGGCAGAGGTTTATGCCTTGCACAATCCAGCAACTCATGGGACTGCACTCCAAAACAGATTTGCAAAAAGGGCTGGCCCTAGTGAAGTGTGAACATATTTTATTTCATTTTCAAATTGAGTGTTCCACAGAAGGTTTGAAGTCAGCCACACTAGTACAAGAGGAGGTAAGGTAGTTTCCAGTAAAAAAAGACAAGTAAGCCACTGGAAACTGCAGACAATACTATCCAGGATAGTATTGGACTGGATGTCCAAAATGCTAGCATAGTGTCCTTATGGAAAGAGTCCTTCTTGTAGGTAAGTAATGATCAAAAGTAAGAAGAAAAATGAATAAACATTCTACTGAAAGTTCCTTTCATCTCTCCTTATCTCCTGATAATTCTACACTATCAGTTGTGAGGAGCTTTGAAACTCACATTTCAAGCTGGTAATTTCCAGCTAGTCTTTAAAAAGATAAGTATCAGATCTAAGCAAAAGCAGTTCAGTAACTCTGCGGTAAGAAAAATCAACACAAACTTTTTAATTTCTAAACTTACACACAAAGAACATTAAAGAGACTTGTGCTGAAGTGGCTGGAGATAGAAGGCATATATTTGGCAGGCAACATGACTAAATAAGAATAAATGGCTCCACATTTTCCAATTAAAATGGTATTTACATTGACTGATCTGCTGCAAACTAGTCTTTTTGTCTTTTATCAAGTGTTTTCCCTCAGCTCAAAAGACAGCAGCTAAGGAAGATCATGCTGTGCTTGTGTACAATTAACTTAGCCAAGCAATGAAACATTCAAAACAGAAACAGAGCAGTCCTGTCTGGGATATGCAGATTTTTGTCCCGTGCCTACACAGTTTTGAACATCCAGTATGGTAAAAGCATCATAGCTTCCAATATTTGTGTACTTGTTATATCCTATTAACATGTCACTTCCACAGTCTCTATTAAAAAACAAACAAAAAAAAAACAAAAAACAAAACCAAACACCTGAGTGAATTACAAAAACCGTAACATCATAGAAAGTTCTATTTGGTAATGAATATTAGCACTGGGGTTTCAATACCCAAAGCGATGCCTATGAGTGCCTACGGATAAAGTTGTCCATAATTAGGCAGAGAAACATCCCACTATAGAGGGTCTGTGTAATTTCTTACATATTATCTCAGCCCTATGGTTTGACATGTCTGGAGAGGTCCAGCATGCTCTATTGGACATTTCATCCTACACTGTCTCCCTGAACACATCTTTTCCCGATACTCTACTTGGCCTTTAATTTGCCAGCAGTTGTATTATCAGGAATAGAGCAAACAAACAGAAAACATCTTACTTGTATCACTTTTCACGTCCAGAGAAGGGCAATGGAGCTGGGGAAGGGTTTAGAGAATAAGTCCTATAAGGAGCAGCTGAGGGAGCTGGGGGTGTTTAGTGTGAAGAAAAGGAGGCTCAAGGATGACCTTACTCCTTGCTATAACTGCCTGAAAGGAGGCTGTAATGAGGTGGGGGTCAGTACCACTTTGAATTCATGGGGTTTATTTTCCTGCATTAGGATAAATACTCTAAGAAAGTTACTTTAAAAAACTCCACTTACCATACTCATGAAGGACTAAACTAAAGTTTTACCCTTTTTATTTAAAACAGTATTGTTATATTTCAAGTCTTGTTTTGAAAAGATCTTTTTAAAACCATACATGCTAAGATGTTTGAGGTACCTGAAAATAAAGCTTTTCATCTCAACAATAACTTAGCTGAAAAAGCAACTCCTCTTCTAAAGAAATGTCATTCTTCAGCTAGAAATAGAGGAAGCAATTTCCAAAACCATTCTTTTTATGGCCTTCACTGTGCTGGAGAATAAGATTATCATCTAACTGTAACCTTGTTCCTGCCAACAAAAATTAGACCGCCCAGATTATGAGTTCCATTTCGAGCGAATGAAGGCTTTCAGGAGCTTACATTTCCCTCAGTAGCCAGCCCTGCTAAAATGGCATGTTTGCTTCTGGC
The DNA here is from genome assembly GCA_013398615.1 of Brachypodius melanocephalos. NCBI lineage: Eukaryota > Metazoa > Chordata > Aves > Passeriformes > Pycnonotidae > Brachypodius > Brachypodius melanocephalos. Next base: position 21,721,264 of record VZSR01003049.1, read on the forward strand.
ATATAGTTTCCTAGCAGTAACTAGGACTAGTGAGACACAAAGCTGTGTCAGCAGGCAGAAAAGTAGAAGCCAGTACATAGAATATTAAATATTCTTCATTATTAATTAACACACTTCTGTAAGTGCTGACATTGTTCTCACATCTATGAGGTCCAATCCTGACACATTTGCACTACAGTCATGCACCTGACTGCCATGATGTACACATGAAAGAAGAGCAATGACAACAGCAGAGGTTTCAGCTCTAACATTATTCAAGCACATGCAGAAAAGAATCTTGTGCCATTTCAATGATTGCACAATGTCCTGGGTTGTAGTATAGGATTAGCACAAAGTATTC
>VZSR01003049.1:21721703-21805048 GCA_013398615.1 Brachypodius melanocephalos
ACAACACACAACAATACCTACATTCAAGTTGTCTGGGGTATCTTTCCTCTATGCTGCATACATACCCATATCAAGCAAAATACAAATCCTTGGGTGTCAGGCTCTCTGGATCATTCACCATACGATCCAGTATGGTAATGAAAACATGAGACCTTTGTAGAAAAAGCTATTAAAGAAATTATAGCAAACTTCTCAGGGATTTTGGTTCCCAGGAAAATCAAATATAAGTATTTTAGTATAGTATCTGATCAATCAACTTTCCATAGAATAACACTTGAAATTAAGTCTGTGTCAGTTCTATTCTATTTGAAAATCTACTTTTTCCTTCTTCCAAAGAATTTAATTTCCCTGGTTGCCAGAACTTGTGCTTTGCCTCAAGCTAGTCAAAATACCTAGTCCTTTATAGTTTTGCAGTCTTTTCCTCCAGAGACATTCTTCTGCCAGCTCAGCAAGACCTCTTTCATTATAAATTCTCTTTTTCTGCTTTCTTTTTCCTTCCAAACCTTCTTGCTTCTGTGCTCTTATTTACTATATACAAGCATATTTTGTATCTCCTCACTATTACTTTCCTAGGGTTTCTTTGATTCCATCTCTCCCATTTCATAAGGAATACACCCATATTGCTTACTTCTCCATGCAGTCATCAACTTGTTCCATCTCTTTTTTCTTTCAGTCTTTTTCCTCCTCAGCTTTATATCATCTTCCACTGTTCCTAATCCTATCAAACTCATAAATTGTTTCATGTGTCCACATGCTGTGGGCAGTTGGGCAGTACTCAGTTTCTTCAAAGTTAGCATCCATTCAGGAAATGGGGTATTTGTAACTCAAATTAAAGTCAAGAATTGCTGTATCATAGCTGTTCAAGACCAAGAAGATGCCACTATGCCACTATGGATATAACCTGCTCTTAAGAGACTTAAGAAATTGGGGATTACAACATTTCATCAATACTAACCCTGTACTGATCTTTAGAACAACTGCAGTTAAAATTTTCCATTCTGATTGACATAACTTGAGTGACTACAAATTTCATTTGTTTCAAAAGCTTAACCTCAGTCCTGTGAGGAGTCATTGGCTATGGCAATATGATAGCAGTCACATCCAGACTCATTTCTAAATAGGTGAGGGAGCAGCGGGTGTAAAATCCAATGGGAGTCACTTGGCAGAACAAAATTGAAAGGTCAGTATTCATAAGGAGAAAAATCATCTTCAGACAGAGCTTGCTTAAATATTAATGAAACATAAGATATCCATTAGTTCCACAAAATTTCAAGAATTAGAAGGCGCCATAAATAAATTTTAACTATTAACCCTAATGACAGGCATACATACATTTTCCTCTATGTTTATCCAATCAAACCAGCACAAAAGCACACATTAGATGGGAAATTATCTCAAGAGCATGAAAGAAGGTTTAGAAACTGACTTCCCAGACCAGAACAGGTGCAGAGGGAAGAGTCACAATTAGGTGAGAGCTACCAGTCTCAGCTTGGCTGGGCAGGAGAGGAAAAGGAGATGCCATCAAGCGAAGGCAGAGCAGCTCTCCAGACAACAGTATCCAGTAGAAGAGGCAGTCTTTAAAAGACAGTTTAGGATCTGGCTGCGGTCTTAACACTTGGTCTTAATGAGCTGGATTGAACTTGCTCCAGCAGAGTTGCTTAAAGCTGTTTTTCTGGACAGAGGGCTGCTGTCCTGGTCTAATTGAAATAATTCCACATCCCTCGGCCTTCTGTAATTAACTTGGGTTTGGGGTTTTGCTGTGAAGACCGCTATTAAAAAACAAGCTGCTTAGTGGTAGCAGTACTGTTTATATTACAACAGCACCTCTAAAACCTAGTCATGGCTCATGATTCCAGTGTCCTGAGGTGCTACTGACAATGAAGAAAAATAATGGAGTACACACCACAAGATGGAAGCACTGTGTCTTTCTCCAGCATGGCAATATTTGTCACTTTCCATCATTTCAAATTTGTCTCTTTGTGGACACATGATTTCCTGTTGCCCACTGAATACTAGCCTGGGAAGCAACCCACAATGCTAAAATATTACTCATCATCTACCCAAATATGAAGGCACCTTCCTCATGGTAGAGTCTGCTTCAGGGAGAGCAGGTGACTAGTGTAGGTACTCACATGACTCCATCAGAACAGCATTGAGGCAGCGCACTGCCCCTCGTGTACTCATCATTACAATGCCTCCTCTGTAAAGAGAGACCTTATTGACAAAGCACCTTGCCCAAGATGATTTGAAAAAAAATACAAAAACAAAAAACAAAGCAGGAACTGAATTTAGATTTTCCTGGTGGCCACAAAGCTTAGAGTATACTATTCTCTGAATCACCTATCCTTACATACCATATTTCCTTACATACCAGGTTTGCATACCAGATTAAGTTTAGATGCAAATGTTTACACAGCACATCTAATTTCTTTCTTTTCAAAAAGAAAAGCATAAGGTAGTGATATGCTACCAAAAGGCCCTGAACACTACAGGGTTTCATAGTTTTAAAGGACTGAAAATTATCTTAAAATCTCTCTATTTTCTTAATCATGTTTCATCTAAAACAGTCACATCATTTCACAATTAGCTGCTGTATAGTCGTATTTGCACTTGCACTGCATTTCCTCCACATTTTTTATACAGCAAGCAATATTTTATTACCCTATTTGAGGAGAAGCTGAAACCCAAAGAGAACAAATAAAATTTCACATGGTAAGTGAGTAAGTGTTCTGAGTCTGCAAGAAAAGCAACCCAGCATTAGAGAAATGTCATGTGAGCCCTCTGGCTCTTGCATCATGTTTTGTGCTTGGCATGACAACAGTGGGACCACATACATGGTTTGCTGGGCTGGAACTCCAACAGTCATCGACAGGCAGAAAGTCTGTCAGTGAACACATCATGAAGCAGAGCTTTAGGCAGCCAGAAAAACATTGTTTGAAAAGCAGAAAGGGAAGAGATGGTTTGAAAGCCAGCAAAATACACCATGCACAATGATGAGTCCATAACCTGAATTTTCAATCCAGCCTTGAGAGCTGAGACTATCCACAGAGGAATAAGTATTAGGTGAGGGTGGAGGACTAAATGGTAGCAAGCTGGCCCATTTAGGTCTTCATTTAAGGAAATTCTTGGTAGGAACCAAAATTTGCTTTCAGTCTGGGTGCCTCCCAGATTTTGTTTTTCACATTATTGCTCTCCCTACGCATAGAAAAAATTATTTGAGCTGACTGGAAAAGCTTTCTCTTACTTTTTGATCCAATGCTCAAACATTTAACTGCTCTTTCTTGTCCAGTTGCATTGGTCTTTGCTTTCTCATAATAACCCCCACCCCCACTTCTTTGTCCACCATTTTTGTTTGCAGTTTCTAGAAAAGAAATTCTATAAACTAAGATTTTGGTGAATCGAGGAAACAACAGTTTTCAATGAAACAGTCTAACACCTTAAGAGTCAGACACAGTGAGCCCTGATCTGAATGCTAGCCCATTCTTTTATCTAACCATTCACCCCAGAAGATAACTATGCTGATCATATCAGAAAGTACAGTGCTGCAAGCATACTGTGGCTGCGTATTTACTGGGAGGCACTTGAAGAAGTTACTTGCACAATCATGCATCATTCAAGGTTCAAGGCAGAGTTTAGGCCCTGCTTATACCTTTCAGTTTATATCCTGTTATCTTTGCCTGCATACTAAGAAGATTTTAAATCCCCAGACCATTCTTCATGTCTAGTAACAGGTTAGCAAAAGAACCCACGAGGCTATAAGAAAAATATTTTACACATATATTAACATGAATCCCCCATGCAGTAAAACATAATGAAACTGTAAAAATATTCATTACTATTCAAAATATTTTAGTATCTATATGTTTCAGGTTTCAAACCCAAACATTTTAAATATAACTGCTCCTTAAAAATGAAGCATATGATAACTTAAGTGCAATCTTACTTTTTGAAATCTTTTAGCATACACAATACCCCAATTCTTTTGTAAATGAATCCCGGTGATAATGAAACAAATGCCATGAAAACAAACACAAAGTCGCTTATGAGGCAAAATAAAGAGCCACTGCTGAGTTAAGCCATTTCATTGGTGAGCATTTCAAAACACAAAAAAGTCTTGTACTATTTTATATGTCCAACATGTAATTTTAAGTAAGTCTATTAAATTGCAGACAAGGAGAGCTCACAGACCATGAATTCTCTCATCAATTTATGACCTGTCTCCAGTGCTGTTTCTCTGCTTTCAAACCAAGAGGAACAGGCAGGTTTGACAGGCAGATGACAGCTGCAGACAAAAGGTAAATTAGCTTAATTAACCAGAAAGAATTTAAGTACCTACCTTCTTCCCATTTTCTTGGTTCCAGCTCCTCTGCAGTCTTCAGCCTTGCAAAACTCTCCCATTCTGTGTGACCCCACAACAGACTCTTGAGTGATTCATTGTGGCAAACTTCTTTCTGTTCAGCTTCACACTGGCTGAGGTGGAAAAAAATTAAACAAAGGAAAGAATAAGAAGGAGGCACCGAAAGGAGAAACTAAATTCTTCTTAGAAACAGTGGATCTGGTTAAGGCAGTCTGTTCTTCCACCATGACAGAGAGTTTAGTGACTATTGACTTTGCCTACCGGTCACTAGGGTGTTAATGCTAGGCAAGACAAAATGAATCTTGTCCCTTGATAGGATTTAAAGGCAATCTTCAGGAGAAAGAGTGAGAACAGCTAGTAGCATTTGGGAGTGTGATTGCTAATCCAGTAATAATGCATGATTGATTTATTAACTGTTTCACTTGAAGAAATAAATGGAAGAAGATCCTGCCAACAATCTGCCATTTTTAATGGAAACCACAATGTCTGAATCCCTTTCTTAGAGCAAAGCTGTGGCAAATGCTGAGCCTGTGCATTCCAAAATGAGGGAATAATTTCATCTTAATGCATAATTCTATATGCTCACAAAGGAGAGAGTGCTGCAGAGAATTTTTTTAAAGAATGCAGAAATGTATCTAGAGTGTTATATACATTTATAGACAGAGAGTGAGAAACATTTCTTTGTGTATTTTTTCTCTTGTTTATCATACCATCAGTAGCTAAAGTAGATCATATATACAAAGTTAGCCATTGCTGTTTCACCTACTTCTTCCCCTCCAGCACCAAATCCTAATTCCATGTGTGACATTGCCACAAACACAGCCAAACTGCATGTTGTAGGTTACACATTGTAGTTACTCTTGAACAGGACTATGGGGCCTTGAAGGGCACTGGAGCCTCTTACACAAGGAAATATTATTTGTTTCAAAAGGCTTACAATCCAACCAGTCACCCCACTGAAAGAGCTGCATTAGCAGCTCAGACAAAAATCATTCATTCACAGCATTCTGTAAATTCTCATCCTATAGGCACCCACTTGTATGTTACAATGATACATGCAGGGAAAAGACTTGCTGATTTATACAGTGGCCCAAGTACAAGCATTAGAGGCAGAAATTTTCACCCTGAAGGGCCATGTGTGCAATGCTCAGCTGTCACATACCCAGGTCCTTTACCACAAATAGCACTGAGCCTTTAAAGTTGAATTCAGGTGTCCCTTTCAGAATTCTTCCCTACTCAGGTATCCCCAATTATATTTATTCCCCATTACGGCTTTAAGAGAGCATTGCTTTTGAAAGAAAAGCTATTCACATTTGCATTATGTCTTCATGCCAGAAGAAATTCTCTATTTGAGTTGTCAGTTTAATTGTTAATTACTTTATGTACCAGATATCTCATAAAACTAGTCAATATGCAGGTTTTCGTTCAAACAATCTGCATTCAGTATTACAAAATAAGTGAGACTTGTTGATTTTTAATAAACAAAATAAATAAAAGAGACTTAAACAGAAAGAGTGAGGGGTAGAACACAGCCTATAAGAAAAGTCAAAATTTCTCTAGGCCCTTACCCAGATCCGTAGAGCCTGAGCTCTTTGCCTGTATAAATTCTGCAGTGGCCAAAACACATTGCTGAGCCTTCTACCACATTTTTAGCTCTTCAACTCCTATCTTCAAATTTAACAGAACACGTTATTAACATCCAAATGCAACCCACTGCTCTTCACAGAGCAAAACCCCCTCCATGCAGCAGTCCATTTCCTGGATAATGTGAACAATTAAATTTGGCTTGAAAGTAGTAGAGTAGTTGGCCTCAGGCTATCAGCTGCACGAGGTGTGTAGCCAGTGTGACATTATACGAGATCTGAACAGAAGCATCACCTGCAAGCAATCTAAAAAAGATAAAGATTAAGATCCTCCCAGAACTGGGTCACACTTTTTCTTTTAAATGAATGTCCTAGGGAAGACTTGAGTAAGAAGACGCAAACTGTGTGCAAGAAGAAAAATATTTGCATACTGATGCTTTCTCAGCAAGTGCTCTCACTTGCACTGTGGGCAGTTTCACTGCTGATGTAAGAGCTCTGCCTAACTCTGCACCTTGCCTTGCTTTGGCATGTATTATGTAATATCATACTGTGCTTCATCTTCACAATTAATCTCAATGATTTTTTCAGACAGATTTGGACCCATTCTCTGATAATTTATGAATCCTGAAAGCTGATCTGGGTGTCAGAACATCTACTCAAGTCATGTATTTACTTGCCTTGGTTAAGTAGTGATCATATGCAGCAGTATAGAAGTAACAAATTGTCTCAAGATGGCCACGTGTCATTAAAAACTGGGATAAGGGCATAACATCAGGAAGTTTTCCCTCCACTTCACAAGCCTGATTTTGTCTGAGGAAGGGAAAGGACTGCAAATAAAGAGCCATAGGATATCTTAGCAAAGAGAGGTACAAGAGCAGGGCACATTTCAGGTGGAACAAAGATTTCAAGTCAGTGAGGCAGTCCAGTCTGTCACAGTCTAATGATGGAACCTCACAGGGTAACAGGTTAAGTCAAGTTGAAAAATTATCCTAGTAATCTGGTTTCCCCCAAAGTATATTACCCCCAAACCCAATTACAATCCCACTATATTTTCTTTAGTACAACATTATCTGTCAAGAATTAAAGTGATTTAGTAGGTATGTAACTACTTTGTAGAAATTAACTAAAGTCTAAATTCAATTAAATTTTAAATAAAGACTTGCTTACTTTTCTTCTCCAGTACAAATAATATATTTTTTCTTACTTAGCTGGTACATATTCAGCACCAGACTAATTTACAACACCGAGATTTTATCAACTATGTCTCTCTCCAATATCCTAAAAATAATACACTCTTCTTCCCTTTTCCCCCCCATGCTTATAGAAAGTAAAAATAGCCTTTCATTGTATTACCTTTCACTTGAAGTCTCCACACAAATTGTTCTTTAAGACCTTTAATGCCTTCAGAGGAGAAAGGTCATAAATATCCCTTAGTTGTAGTGCCTGATATTTGACAGCTCATGCTGACTATTCTTCTAGGTCAGTACCAGAGTCCCTGGCAGTGCCACCAATCTCAAACACATAGGCACAAAACATGAAATTAACCAACACAAACATGGTAATATCTAAACACCAAAATATTTAGATGTTCTATTCCAGGACTCTGTTATACATGTACATGGTCTATCATGTAAATGGTTACTTTATCTTTCTGTATCAGTCCAGTCATAGACTTGGACATGTTCCTTCTAACTTTAACAAAAAAAAAAAAAAATCACACAGGAAGAAATAGCCTAGTCCATTGCATTGAGCACTGTATCACCCAAGAACTGCAGGTGGGTAATTTGCAGTTCACTCTCAGGTCTGAGGGATTACACTGACAGGAAGAGAAATTGAAAAGGTTGTCTCTCACAGACCTGTTCGTTTCTTCCCTACAGAAAACAGTGCATTTTCAGGGTTGAACAGTCTTCACACATAAACCGTAACAGCTCTGTAAACATCTGAATGATGGTTCATCAATTATCCTTCCTTGGCTTCTGTCACAGCAAAGCTTGGGAAGACCTTGTTTCTCTCACTGGAGAGTGACTTTTTCTGGAATTAAAGTCTATGTCATCTCTTTGTTCCCCATCTAGAAAGAGAATGAAAGAAACATGGCTAGTTGTTAATCTAATTGTCTTACCAGAGACTTTTCTTCTTCCATTTTTAACACACTTTGCTGACTTTCACTAGCTCCCTGAAGTCTTTCACATTTGCTGTTGCTCAGTGCTTTGAAGATATAGCACAATGCAAGACAGGGCAGAGATACTGATGACACCACAGTATGAAGTGATTCCTCAACCAGCCATCCCAGGGTGGCTTTTTGAAGCAGCTGTGTATACATTATGTCCTAGGGACAAACCTTAGTTTTTTTTCAAAGGGCAGCTTTGAGTCTGATTGTCACCTCAAGACTGTCCATGTGAATGAGAAAATATTTCCATTAGCACTGAAGAACTGAATTGGAGGCTAGGTTTAATGAGATTCATACAAATCACTCACCACCTTTTCAGGCCCTTTTTATCCTGATTCTGTACAGCAGGTAAGCAGCTAGCTCACATCACCCTGACCTGCAGCAGGGGTTTCTAGGTATAAGAAAAGAGGTGGGAGAAGAAAAGAGAAACACAATTATGCACAAAGAAACACAATTACGCACAGAGAACCCTATGTGCTCGTCAGGAAGGAAAAGACAAATCAAAAAAAAAATGCATGACCCAGAGGAGGTTCTCACATTACCATTTACAAAATGTCACCGCTTTGATCTCTAATCCACGTTCTCTTATTCCTCCTCCTCTTTTTACATCTATGAGCAATTGGTCTCCCTTATCTTACTTGGAGCTAGAACTGTGAGTCTGGGGAGACCAGATCTTTGCAAAGTGTTTTATCCTTTTGTAGTAGCATTAAGAAGACAGATTTTCATAACTGTATTTTTCTGTGGAAACAGGATTCCTTTTCTGATGCAGCAGGTAGTGCTAACTCTCTATCATTATGGAGCACTTGGAGACTCTGGACTGGAAACAAATGCAGAGTATCAGTACATACATTTTAAAACCCTAGAGAGCCTCTTCCCTTTTCTCTTATTTTCATGTAACTGATAGAGTTTCCCAGGCTTTTCAAGGATAACTCAAAACCCCTGATCAGGGCTTTTTGCTTTAAAGTCTACAAAACAAAACAAAACAAAGAAAAAAAAAAAAAAACCACCACCACAACAAAACCTTATCCAATCAACCAACCAAAAAATAACCACTTCACACCTGCAACTGAAATGTTGTACAAAAATTCACCCCTTTTTCTCTAGGACGTACAGAGCCAAATCCTACTTAACGAGGCAACCCAGGTAAACCCTAAGAATAGTGAGTTTGACACTTGGCATTTTATTCTCTGCAACAAACCAGCTAAAGGCCACGCTTACAAAGATGTGCCTACTTCATCTGTGATATGGGTACACAAACAAGCATGGGAGAGAATGGAAAAATGTCAAGAGATGAAAATTTTCTGAGAGTCAAGACAAAATGCGGGAAAAATAATTTATAGTGAGCAGAGATTTTGTCTGAAGAGGGGCTAAACAAGGTCTCACTTCAAATAAGAAGTTGCAAGATAATTGATTTTCCTACTGATTCCTTAATGTTGTGACTTTGAAAGCAAGAGGAAGGGGGCAATGTTTCCTCTCCTATTACACAGGAGCTACACAAGGAAGGAGACCTAGTGAGCTGAAATCTATGCTTCACTGCTCGTAGCATTTGCTGACTAGCAGAGATACTGAGTGAAAAGGTTTAGGGGTATGACATCCACTGGCAAGGAGGAAGCTCATCATCTGCCTCCCTTGCAGCTGCTGATACTCAGCCAACACGCTCCTGCTCTGATGTCAGTGGTCTAAATGAGGGCCATACTCTAACTGATAGTTTAATCTCAGGAAATCTCTGCTGAATTATTAGCAAGGCTCTGACTCTCACAGCAACTGCACGCTGCTCCTCAAGCACAGAGGAGATTCACCAGCTTCCGGTTCAGGCAGGGAAGAATCTGCAGCTATAAAACATTGCTGCAAACACTTTCAAGACAGATCTGCTTACATCTGTTCACTACTACTACAAACCCTCACTGAACAGAAGAATATTCTCCAGTCCCTCACGAGACTCGAGCTGGGCTACGTCAGTAATAATTATTAAGTGAAAAAAATGCCGTCTTGGTACTGAATAAAAATACTCAGAATAAATGAAAATACTGCAACAGAATTTCATCTTCCCCTTTGCTGTCTGGAAAGCTAAAATCTCTTGAGTTTTCAGAGTCTCTTGTGGATATAATAATTTTATATGTAACTGGAAGACTTGTTCATGACTCATTTGCCTGTATTACCAAGTGGATTTTTTAGTCCAAAAGCCAGACATCCATTATGCGGGCTGCTAAATGATTTACACTGATTGAGCACGCATGGTATGCAGCTCTTGCAAATTTTATATGCTGGCTGTATGGAGAGTGAATGCTTGCTGATTATGCTCCAAATAGCAATGAACCCAATTACCTAAGCCACTAACTCCCAGCAAGGAAGCCAGAAATGCAGCTATTGCTTCAGTACCTTAAAGTAATATTTACTGTTTGGATCATAACTACCGTAATTGGAAGTAAATGGGAGACTCACATTAGTGAAGAACACACCCGTTAGTTCAAAATCACCTCTTTTAATGACAGTTGTTAATTCCTTATGCTCTAGAGCTCCTATTCCAGCCTAAGGCTTTAATCCACAGCTGGAAAAGTAGACAAGGATCCAGCTACTCTGGGAATTGGAGTGACTTCCCAGATGTAGCCACCAAGATAAGAAGCCTGAAAAAAAGGCTAATTTTCAGAGAGAAACATAAAGGCACTTCTTAATCATCTTGTGGTGAAAACATGACTTCTATCATCCAGAGAGCCAGAATGAACTTTGGTATAAGGAATGGGTACTAATGACTGCAGATGAATCATAAAAAAAAAAAAATTTGTCTGAAAATAATATGTGGAGGTCACCTAATCAAAACATTTTTCACACAGGGGTAATTCCATGGTAGATATCGAGATCCTGGGCCTTGCACACTTGAGGTTCAATGTGGATTGAGTGATCACATCTCTGGCTCTGTTTCCAGTGCTCTGCTACCCGCATGGGAACGACTTTTTTCCCATGTCATAATGGAACTTTCCTTGTGGCAACATTTCAATTGCCCATTATCCCTTCATTGTGCACAGCTGGGCACACCAGCTTTGTGCCCTGTGACAGAGTAGAGCCATCACCACAGGCGCCCCATGCAGAGTCGTGACAGCAGCAGGCCTGGAGTATGGATGCAAGACCAAAGGGACATCATCACCAGAGGAAACAGCTGCAGTTCTACAGATCAGGAGCAGCTACAAATTTAGCCAGGAGCTTCACTTAATAGCTCATATTGCATTTCAGAGCTCTGACGCACATGCAATTGACTGACATCACCACACAGCACTGCATCCAACATGCTGCTGAGTCTGTGCTTCAGGGAAGGACTTAAAGCTAGGACTGGAATAACAGGAAAATCAGGGGAGGATGCAGAACAAGCTTATCCTTTTAAGTTCACAAAGCACCTGTCACATGAAACACTTCTATTTTTCATGAGCACAAAAGTCACACATATCTCAGAATTACATGAAAAACCCAAAACTTGCCAATATGACTGAAATCAGACCCACCCCCCCGCTTTGTTCAACAATCACATTATGAAAACCAATGGATAAGTGACCTTCCATTTCAATCAATAATGAAATTGCTGTCTAGTCAGTAAGGTTTTAGCTCCTGTTCCAAACTTCTAAGTATACCCACAAGTACAGTCACCACCACAAACCACCCTGGTGCACACCTCAAGAGACTAAGCACAGACGTAATCTCCTAAGTTTAGCAATATAATTCTAAAATTTTAAAAATAAATTTCAAAAAAAGTATTTTTGATAATATAGATTTTTAAAAAATCCTAATTAAAAAACAAACAACCCCAAAAAAATCCCTCTCTAACTAACTCTCTATTTCGCATGTGTGAATCTTTGATCTTCCAAAACTCTCAAATTACTTTTATAGATATTAAAGGATAGGGCTAAGCCATACTGTGAAATCTAAGATAGCTGCCTGCACCTATCTGTAGGGCTTGGTAACGGCAAACAGTGCTCACCAATGAAGCAGAAGTTTCCCAGTTAGCAAAAGGTACAGCTCTAATTGCAGAGAATCAGGCAAAGCAGAAGGAAATTAGTTATGAAATGCGATTTGAGGATTCAAGTAATATCCCTTTCTCCTAGAAAGAAAGATAAGATTCTTTGGAGGATCATTCTGGAATCCAGTTTATCTGCCCATTCTCTTTCCTGCCCTGCATCTTTCAGACTACTTTGTGCAGTGGCTAAAAGGGAGGATTTGAACAGATGGCTGTTTGCTCTGATAACTGTGTCTGTTCCTAGTCAGATTAATTGGTTACAACCCAGTTAAAGCTTAGAGTCTGGTAAAATGATACAGACAGTCCCTCAGTTACTCTTCACTGTCCATATGAAGAAAATTAAATACACCGTTAAGAATGAAAATGGAATTTCAATACCTGCTAGGGATTATGCAAAACACATTGCCATATAAAGAGTACAGTATTTACCCTTCCAGACTACAGTTTTAAAGAGCATAAAATTTACAGGAACATGAAGGTCAAATAGAGTTTTAAAGACACAAGATGTTCTCATGGATCAACACATCAGGGCAGTATCAGTGTCATGATTACTTTTCATTTATCCAGGCCTTTGGCATCAAGCTACTCATGAGACTTAGGGGCTGCAGCAGTATCTAATTTCATACCTCTTCTGATTACACTGAGAAGAGATTCCCCTTCAAACAACTGGGAACATGCCAGGCGACTGAAGCATTGTACTGATACTCACTGAAGAGGAGATTGGGTTGACATCAGTAATTATAACCCTCAGTACATGGCAAGATAATGGCAAAATCCATGCAATGCAATCAATAAAGAACGAAAGGATGAGAACATAAGTAGGGCTGGCCTGTCTGATTATACAGAAAACAGACACCAGCTCACAGAACTGATTGCATGCTCTGAGACTGAGGCATTGATTACTAGTGATTATCATGGAAGTGCAACAGCTTCCATAGAACATTTGACACACAGCTGCAGGGTACTGCACTTTAAAAGGTAGCTCTCACCCTGCAACAATGAAAGCACAACACATGAACTGAAAAATTGCTGACCTGGCAAACTTACTAAGATACTGGGGAAGCATTATCAGCTGAGCAGGTTTCTAGTGGGGTTCTGCAGGGTTTCATTCTCGGTACACAGCTCACAAAAAAAGAGGTCTTTTTCCTCCCTCTTCTATGAAATAAAACCATACCTAGCACATATGTTTGTACACCTGATGCATATACATGTATGTTTAACATCCCAAGACTGAAAAAGAGTAACTTGATAAGAAGTAAATTTAGTCCAGTAATACATAGCACTCAAGCAAATGCAATACAATAAATGTTAGAATAGCAAGCACAAGCCTTGCAGGATAACAGCGTATTCCAGAAAGCAAATAACTTGAAAAGAATTTTTGAGACAAAATTAAGACACTACAGACACATTTGAAGAAGCAAAATGAGTGTGCAGCACAGTCCCTGGTTTTGCACTGTGCTGCAGGGGAAGGCAGCAGTGGAAGAAGAGCTTTTCTCAGATCTTTGATTAAGAACTTGGGAGGAGGTATAAAGCACCACAAAGAAAAGTTGAGAGCTCAAGAAAATACTTTGCAGGAGATGCCTATGGAGCTCCAGCTGTCTGGGCTATCAAAAGGAAGACTATGAATCAGCTACAGTATATAAATGCTTCAAAAGGAGAAAATTAAATTGGAGAGATCTTTAACACAGTAAAGACACACACACACCAGAAAAACTCTGTAGTTCAAGCCAAGAAAACTAACTTGTGAAATCAGACAAAGGTGTAATCTACAAGGTCATTAACCAAAGCAGCAAGGTACTCAGGGAAAGTTTTTTCATCTTTGCTTGGTGTTTCCAAATCAAGACTGGATCTCCTCACGGAGAACAGAAGCTTTAGTCTGACTCTTCAGATTAAGGGGGAAAAAAATATTAAATTCTGCCCAAAGCACCAGTTCTCAGCCTGTGGTGCTCACCTGTAGTTTACTTCAGAAGTTGCATGGTGTCGGTCTCGCTCACAGTGCTGAGATTCAGGTCTTGTCTCGGTCACCAAGAGGCCGCTAAGATTCATCCTCTCCCACTAGCAAGCCTCAAGTTTCTTTACTTTCCTTACTCCACGGACCTTTAAGCAGGTTGGTGAGCAGGCACGACCATTTTTTAATGCGTCATGAAAGACAAAGTTTCGTTTCCAAGCAGATACCTAAACCCACGTGGAAACGCAAATCACCCACGAGATGAATGGCTCCAACACAGACTTTAAATGGAGCTCAACCTCAGCCCTCATCTCTTAGCCTGCTACACTGCCTGTGCCATGCCCTACGTGTGCCTCTCACTCCTTTCCTCTCACGCAAACTCGGGGAATTTATGTGGATCCACAGGCACAGCCGCCGGCCAGCACGGAATGACCCTCGGCCGCGCGCCCGCCGCGAGGCCTCTGGCGCCACCCAGCGGCGGCGTGGGCCGGCCAGGCCGGGCCGTGAGGGGCGAGCGGCGGGCCGCCAGCCCGGTGCCCCCAGAAAACAACATTTTCTTTGCAGCACCTCCCCAAAGAGCCGGCAACATCGCGTTTGGGGGCGTCTGTATCTCAGGAGCAAAGCCCAGGGCCAGCTGGAATGGAGCTCGGCTGCAGCACGCTGCCACACCCCGTTCGCTAATTAACCACTTGGCCAGGCTTTCCTCTCCCCTTAGCGAGCAGGAGGGGAAAAAAACCCGAATCCCAAGTGTTCTCTAAAGAGCTCCGTCAATGCCATCCTCTAGCGAGAGGCGATGCGGAGCGGCCGCCTCTGCTGGCTTTTCGTGACCTTTCTCGTCGCCAAGGCTGCAGCTGCCCATCTGGGCTGGCCAGGGCAGCCGTGCCAGGCGTAAGCTGCAGAGTTTACATGTTACTGAGCATAAAACAGCCAAAACGAGTATTCTCACCCTTCCCTTCTGTCATAAATTCACTTGGGGAAATTTCATTTGCTCGTTCTGAGCAAAACTTCGTTGGGGGAAGTGTGTTTTTCTTCTAGTTCTAGCACTCAACCCAATTTTGACAAAAAAGTCCAAGCCAGCCCCTCCTCTGCCCTCAGCTGTGAGAGCTAGGCCTGCAAATTTGAGATATAATTTTTTTAAAATGCAATGTTTTTCTAAGAATTGCTGCCAAAGCTCAGTGGTAGGACCACACTGAAGTGAGTGCAACAAAAAGATGCAGATGTATCTTCAGATGCAATGTATCTTCAGATGTCCTTAGATGCATTGCCTCTTTCAACCACTTAAGTGATATAATGAGTTAAATGAAAGCATGTGTGGGTTTTTTTGTATTACAGAGCTGCTACTTACAGTAGGTGAACTAACTCAGTGTTTAATGTAACATGTCAACCTCTTGACTCTCAACATCTGAAAAAACTAAGCTATAAATTCTAATAATGACTAACCTACAGGCTTCAAACTTGGTCTGAATTGGCTCCTGTTCTCTGTCTTTTTCACCCAAAAAGCACACCCCCCTGCTCAATCTCTTCCTGGAGTATCCTAAGTCCCTGTGCTGCTTCCCTACCTGCAGCACCAGCAAGCCAAACCCCTCCTTCCTCCCCTTATCTCTCCCTACCTCTATATACTTCTATCCTCTCATGCTACAGTATCACTTTGGTGTAGTTTTATGTCTTGTTTTGATAGCAATGAACTGATCATTATTCTCAGGGAAGACAGCTTCTCAGTGTTTCACAGTTGCTTTGTGCTGTACATCCTGTAATTTTTATTACAGGGTTTCTTTGGTTACTTCCAAAGTGATCTGATAATCTAATTGCATCATTTTCCTCAGGCCTTCGCAAAGCCTTTGGCTTTTTAGAGTCCTCTTTCTAAATCCTGAAAATAGCATTTTTCTTAGCGTTTCTGTTTAATATTTGCCTTTTGAACTCTACAAGCATCTTCCTTCTGTAGAGGGAAATGCAATTACATGCTCTAGAGCAGCCTGCCCTCATCCATCTGAAGGGACGACGCCTACTGTGGTATCTAAGGAGCATTTTTTGCAAAGCTACTTTTCTATTGGCTTATGGGGTCAATGACCCAACAATAACTGGCAAAGGAGCTGTTTATCAGGTCTCTCCCTTGCAAATTGCTGTTAATGGGCACACACACCTTGTACCCACATGAAACTTTACTTGGTGGGCTGTGTGGGTGGACCTGAGCCTGCATTCCTGCAAATACTTGAGGGCACAACCTAGTCATATCCTTACAGTTAAATGTTGTATTAAGACACATTTGAGAAAAGTGTACATTTCAGCTGATTTTTCATCTGTTTTACACCCCTTAAAAAGTATTTCCCACCTTGTCATCTCTTGTTTGTTCAGTTGCCACTTCAGTGTTGCAGCCTGATAGAAGGTCTGCTGGATACTCTCTCACATTAAGCAAGAGCAAGTCACAAACTGAGTCATGGAAACCTCATTGGTAGGCTGTTTCTGGAGATAGGACAAAATATCGTCCTACATCCATAAGAGAAGAGCTCAAAAAGGTGTTTTTTGATTATGATTACTTTAGGGAAAAAAAAAGATGGGTTTGGGTTTTATACATGTCTAACTCTCAGAGTTGCTAAGGATGTAATAATACCCCCACTAGGCAGAGGAAGCTGAGACTCCTACATATCTGCAAGCCCATGTGCAAGAGTAGTAGCACTGCATTCCAGCACTGAACTTGTTATTCCTAGTGCTGGTTTAGAGATGGAGATTGGGACCTCGATTTCACTAAATACATGACTGACAGTGCCATTCTAGTGTCAAAATCCATCATCCGCATGCTTTTAAGGAATGAGGAGCCTGTCAGGTGGATTAGCTGTATGTCAAGTCCCCAGTGGACTACAGCAGAGCCATCATTAATCTGAAAACTTGATCCCAAGCCAAAAGGAACAATTATATAACCTAGATATCTGAAAGGCCAATAGTACAAAAACAAACAAGAAAGAACAACCATCCTTACTTACACATGTGTACATTTTACTACAACTATTAGCCAATCAAGACTGTCATATAATCGGCTTTTTTTTAATTACAAAAATGATGGAAGGGTTGCAGTAATTAAAATTGCAGGCACGTTGAAAGGTGATAAATTACATAAAGACAAAGTGAAGATGAAGTAAAATCTTTACAAGTATTTATTTGTTTCTCCACAATTTAGATAATTTTTGTATTTGCTGTTTGTCCGTTCCTGACTGCCATTATCAAGCCAGTGTAAAATTGGTCAGAGGGCCAGAGAGCTGTCACAAGAACTTGTGTTACCAGACTGGAAGATTACTTTAAAAATCGGTGTCAGGTCCCAGAAAAGCCGCAGGAATGAAGCTCTTCACCAAGATAGATTGCATGGGCAAGTTCTGTGGCACATGCCTGAATTGTCATAAACATCCAAAGCAAACTTTGGAAAACTGACAACAGAAGATAAAGGTCCACAAGCATTATTCCTCCCACATGGTTAAAGGAGACAAACGTGCAATTAATTCAAGTTATTTATTAGGAGAGTGCCTAGGGCCCCTCAAGGTGGGGCCTTATTATGTTAGGCACATAAAAGCAGAACAAGCCTCTGCCCCAGAAAGAGTTATACAAGTATATCTCCTTGTATAAGGCAGGAGAGAGGAGGATGAAATATAATCTGAATTAAATAGCTGTGAAAGGGATGTTAGACAATACTCTAAAGCACACTGGAAATTATTCTGGGAGGAAAGGTAGTTTGAAAGGCCAGCCTTTCCATACTGCCCTAAAGCCATCCTCCAGAGATCTGCTACAGAGCTTGTAGCCACTGTCAAATCCCACAGGAAGGTCTTCAGTCTGTAGTAAATTCTTAGGACCCACCTGATCCTCAGGGCTGATTTCTCACAGAATTATTCTTGGGGAGCTAATGGCCCCTGTGTTTCAAGGCATCAAGTCTCCAAACCTACATGCAGTTAAATGCTCGACATCTGGACATACATTCTTGTACCTCTTGACTCCTGAGGTATTATTTGCAACCTATGGTTTGCAACCAATTTTTTTTGTATTTGCAGCTTCCTCGGATTTTCTTTTCTCTTTTTTTTTTTTTTTTCCTTTTTCTTTCCCCCCACAGATGCCCCAGGTTGCACAAGCTTCTAGTACTTTACATCCACATTTCTGAATTTACATTGGATTCATGGGGCTGCTCCTCACTGGCATGGGCAAATTCTTTGTATTAAGTACTATTAGCAATAATATTTGCTATTTTTCTCTTCTTTTGTAGTTTCAAAGCATTGAACAAATTAACTATCTGAGCTGCCAGAAAAGCTCTTCTAGCACCATTTCAGACTTCACAAACCTATACATTTGTTCTGTGGCCAAACTCTCAAGACACTGCAGCGCGGGTACAATGGTAACCTGAGCTGAGAAATGCCAGACTTGACATTGTCTCCACTTCAGCACATGTGTATGCATACACAACCCTAAGTTGTAAGTTGGATGTGTGAGTTATCCAGCTGAGGTCACAAACAGTGGACACTATAACTTGGGTGGGGGGCAATTATATATGGTGTGTAAAGAGTAATTTCAATAAGAATAAGGCTTGGTTTGTATTAAGGCACAAGAAGGCGAGGACCCAAGCAAAAGACTAGATGAGAGGGTGTTGCACACAATTTTGACTGTATTAGCCTGTTCAGATCTGGAGGTAAAATGGTTGTCGGGCCTTCTTGCCAACTTTGACATTAACAGGAAACACGGAAGCCAAAGGATTGCGTGCTGGCCTTGAATTCATAAAGCCTGTGGCCTGTGAGCTGCTGGCTGAGCGACACAAGGTGTATTTCACTTCCCAGTACCTCTGTCTCCTTTCCCATCCATTGCTACTCTTTTAGATCATGAGCTCATACATAGAGAAGCTGTTTTCTTATTCTGTCTATGAACGGTAGAGCCCTGAGCTCAGTTGGGCCTCTAGGCACCAGGTTAATATATATAATAATTGTGTGGTACAAAGAAAACAAAGGCATAACAGTTTCATGACGGAACGCCTCTCAGATGAGTTAATGTGTGCAAAGCACTTTGAAGTTGAAAGGTTCTGCAGCGTGTAAAATCTGAGCATTGCTTTCATATGGATTTGTTGATCTTGAGGACTCAGGAAGCCACTCCAAATGTGCCTCTACTCAGCAAAGTGCAGAGTGTGAATCTCTGCTATTCACTCCAATCTCCAAATGGAGTAGTATGTCCAAGAAATTCCTCTTTGAGGATGTCATTAAGAAAACCCATGTCATTATAAGCAGATATCTTTAGTTTTAGCACCTCTCTATATTAAAAACAAGCATCCCTGGGGAAAAATGCAAATAGGCTTTTCACAATCATGCTGATTTTGGCATTAGGCCTTCTCCATGGCTTTGAGTCACTCTCACTTTCTGGTTCTCCTACATTAAGTTACCATGGGAAATACAAAAAGTGTTACAACCTGCCAACAGATTGACATGAATCTTATGCATTCTGGCTCCTGAAGCTGAATTGACTTTCCAAGGTTTGCTGAAGCCTAGCCTATCCCTGGCCAGGAATAAATGGCATTTTGTGACTCCATCCAGGCTTGCTTGGCTGAGCTTTTTCTGAGGCTGAAGCTGAGGCCCAGCCCAAACATTCCCCAACAGATTCAAGACTCACGTTGCTACTTTGGATCATGCTTGCTGTAGTTGCTGTCATACCTCCCTGCTCCTTTTAGAATAGTATATACTGCATTTCAGGGAGCAGTTGAGCTCAGGATTGAGGACCTGTCTCATGAAGTGACATGCAGGCACACCCAGAGATGGTCCCAGAGCTCATCTTCTGACTGAGACACGATGCAGTAACTGAGCAAAACAACTGAGCAAAACATCCCCTAAAGAAAGCAGAAGAGGAAAACAAGGGGCTACACAGAGTGGCTTTGAGTGTGATTTTGGTGGTTCTGCATCATTTCAACTCTTCTACCCCTTTTGTGTATGTATTACGATAGAGATTCACAGTGATATGTACGCTTATGCATGCATCTACCCGAAAGGAGAAGCGCTGTAATTAAACACACTTGACGGACACCCACCGTCCCCACGGGCCGTGTCCCCTCCCACGGCCACCGCCGTCATTCCGAAGCCGGTGCCACTAGATGGAGCTGAGCAACAAAATTCCTCCCAGGCTATGTGCACGGCTGCAGCAGCAGCTGCATTGCCTAAGTCGCAAGTTGCAACTTGTTTCTTGCTTAGTGGGCACTAATGTTGTTTCCCTGGACAGTTGATACAGGGACAAGCTGTGGCGAACTGTCATTAAGAGATTGCAAAACCATACTCCCCAACCACGCTGATTCACCCTTAGCGGAGCATGATGTCAGTCTGGGTAGATTTGGCAGCCAAAAATGAGTTTGGGAAATAAAAGGAGGGGCTTCTGCATAGCCCGCAGTTTATGGGGTGGAAAAGCAGTCTCTGTCATAGCTTACTTTGGTTAAGCAGGGAACAGGGAATTTGGTAGCCTCTGCCCATTTAGTGAAAACCCTTCTGTTCATCAACAGCCTCCCGAGAGCCTGGGAGACTGGAGGAAAACATCTCTGCTTTCCCTGTGTTTGCCTTTCCAGCCTTTCAGATAATCCGGTGGCAATAAACGGGACACAAAACTGCCTGTCGTCCTTGGGGAGGGATCCCGCAGGAAAAGCAATTGTAAAACAAAACCCTATCCTTGCAGTCTGGACGGAGCAAAAATTTCAGGGAAACAATCAAAATGCAGGCACACCAGGTAGCAAAGCACTTGTCATGCCCGCCCATTCTGCATGGAGAGTGGTGCTGAGAGGCTGAAAACTGGCTCAGTGGAAACACACCGCCCTGGGACAGCCCACTTGAAAGTGACACTGCCAGGTCTTATTTACACAGGGCATTGGCTGTGCTCTGTCTCCATCTCTTTGGAGGCAGGCAGGCTTAAGTCTGCCCTGCTCTCCACAGTGGAAGGGTTATCCCACTGTAAAGATGTTAAAACCATCCCATTTATTTTGTGAACTACTTCACTTATAAATGCTTCCATAACTAAACAGGTGTGGTGGTGGTGGGAAATCTGCTTTGTAATTTTTTAAGATGTTATAAACAGAGGAGATAAATGAATGTGGAAACAAAAGGATGGAAAGGTTTTATAAATATATATATGTGTGTGTGTGTGTGTGTATTAGCAAATCAGGTAATTGCAACATCTAAAAAAATTAGGATGCAGACTGCCAGGCTAAATTTTCATTTTGTCTGTTGACAAATATAATGGACTGTAGTGAGCTAGGAGCAGAATGCAAACACAACCACAGCTTGCAACATTAAACATCATTTAGGTTGTGTGTTAAAATGGGAATAGGGATAAGCTAAATCTGCATTACAGTGGGCCCAGTATAAACCGAAGAAACCAATGGGAAAAAAACCCCAAATCTTAGAACTTTGCAATGCACTTATAGAAATTACATGGTCATGTGAAAAAAAAATATATTAGTAAACCATGGGATGAATCTGCAAATATAGTGTTTCTGTCCTAGTCTAACTGTGTCATCCAAAATAATCTATTTTTGTACTTACCTAGTCAAGTGCATTTGTCTGCAAAGATAGAGTGTATTATCTCTTATTTTCACTATTCCACGTGTGCCATATTATGGTAACTTCAGTTTAAGATTACTCTAAAATGAATGCTTTCTGCATCCCAGCTCTTCAAGTGGCACATGTCTGCAGGCAGACACCACTGAAATGTTTTAACCATACTTTATGCAGAGCAGGTTGTACAGCAGTAGGTTTCTCTAATGCCCAAGCAGCTAAGCAGTCAGAAGACCACTTTTTTCAAGCTGACAATGCTAAGGTGCTTTGCAGTCAAGGTGTGTTAAAGCCTGCAGGAAAGGGTGTGGTACGCTCACAAAAGTGTGTCCCTGGCCAGGGTGTTCCCAGGAATGTGGGGTGAGTCACCAGTGTCACATTTCTTAGTTGCCTGTGACAGGTGACATTTGGTAGCCCCACTATTACTAAATAGAAGTATGAGTGAGCAGGCACTGAAGTGTGACCACCTGATGCTTTACAGAAAGCCTCAAAGAGTACACAGGACTAAAGCTCTAGCATCAAAGCCTGATAGAAAAAATGAGCCCTCTGTGCCTGGTGAGCAGCTGTGAGGAAATTAAAAAATTTGAACTGTCTAGCCATATATTACCCCACTGTAATGAACAGAAATAGCTTTTTAATAATTTCTAAGCTGATTTGATATTTCATTTCAGAAAGCAAATCAGTATCTGCTGTAGCTGAAATTTAGTGTTGGGAAGCTGTAAAATAAAACTTTTTTTTTTTTTTTCCTGCCTAATTGGGCTTTAGGCATCCTTAGCCAAGGGTAATTTGACTTCAGCTGTGCTGCCTGACAGGCAAATGGGAGCTGTGGTGTGTCACTGTCACATTAAAGCCTCCTTGGCTGTACAGAGGTGCTCCATTTCCCAGGTCCCACATTTCACCACGCCCTGTGCCACCAAGGAGGCTTGCCTCCAGACCTGCCAAGGCTCATCAGCCACCCAGCATGCTCGCACACCAGCCTCCGGTCAGGACTTCCAGTTCTGCTGCAGCACCTTTTGGAAAGGCAAAACTCAGGTACCTTTGTGCAAGCCCAAGCCATCACACCTGTGGTGCTGGGGGAGCTAGACATAGATGGCCCTGAGCCCCATGCACCCTGGCTGGACAGCCCTGGTGACTCTGCAAGAGCAGGCAGCCCACAGGGCTAAGCATGCCAAAGCCTGCCCCTGGCACAGACGTGGCCTGAGAGGATTTGCAAGATTTGCCTCTGTCCTGTAATTAACATGTGGTCACCTTGCACTTTTGGAGGTCCTCTCTGGCTTCAACACTTTCCAGTTTTATGGGGCCTTGGAACAGCCAGCACATAGAATCTCACTGCCCAAAAGCCCAGTTCAGCTGTGGCTTATGATTCATATGGAGACCCTCCTTCATCCTCATAGGCACAAGAGTATGGTGGCATCATGGCACTGACCCAGAGGCAGAGCCATGTGAATGTCCCATCAGAGGATCTCCAGCTTCTGGCCTCTCAAACCTGATGTTTTCTCCTGCAATCCAGGCTGCAGAGGTGACAAAGCACTTCCAGCCACTGCCAGCCTGCTTGCTTTCCAGTACCATGGACCCCATGCCTACTGACTTAGATCCAAGGTGAATATAGCCTCAGGCTTCAAGTCACATTAATCCTATTACATGTTCATACAGTGTGGTGCAGCCAAGGAGCTCCATGCAAGAAGTGGAAGAAAGGGGAGAGAGAAATTAAAAGTGAGCAGGGCGGGTTGGCATCTGTGCTAGGGACGTGACAGAGATCAGTTGGAGGGTTTCTGACAGCAAGTTTCAGATCACCTTTCATTTCAAAGGCCATCCTATCCATGAGCTGCAGCACCTTACCCTGGGACACTGCACAAAAAAATCATGAATTAGTTTTGCTGTTCAGGGATCTTGCATTCCCAATGGAGAAGGAAAGAGGACAGCTGGTGAGTCACAGCATGGAGAGAGAGGTGCAAGGGAATCTGGCGTCTCTGTTTCCACCCAAAGCCCCTCACAGCACAGCACAGCTGAGTACAGGGCTTACTGACAGAGTAAGCTGAATAGAAGGTACTTTTTTCTCTGAAGGGACCAGAAGGGAGAAGGCCTCTTTCAGCTGGGGGAAGACTGTTAACATCACCAAATCCCTGTCATATGGCCATAGTTCACAGTACCTTCCAGTTAGTTACAGAATTGGGCAAATGGCTCTTCCTTGCTAATGATCAGGCTGAACTTGCCCACTAGCTGATGTGAGATAAAAAAAGACTAATAAATCCCTTGTCCTCTCACAGGTTTATACTGGTCCAAACTGATGCCTGGGCTCAGGTAGCATCTCTTGAGTCCAGCTATTGATGGGGATAACTGGGGCACAGGGACCCTATAACCACTGCCTATACGCAGGCAGCTGGGACAGGGAGATGTAAAAGCAGCCTCTGCCCCATGGTAGTCACTGGGCAAAACTGTGAGCCCAGCCAGGCACAGGGGTAGCTGTGCTGCCAGTGCCAAACTGCTGCCATGCTAGTCCTCTTGGATACCAGAGTTCAGCTGGAAAAACCACTGCTCCCTGGCTGGAAGATAGAAAAATTTGGCTAAAAACCGCTGGCACATGAGAAGATGCACTGAGATGAAACGGCAAAGCTTTGCTTTGACTCTGCTGCTGAGCTTACAGGCGATACTGAGGAGAGCTGAACAATCTGGAGACAGAATGACCTTTTAGGTCTGTCAGAAACAATAGTTTTTGTCTCAGTTTTTCTCTCTGTCTGCCAAACTCCAAAATCAATTCTTCAGCCAGGAAACATCCAGCCAAGAAGGATGTGAGGTTTGGTGTTTTTTCTCTGCCTGCATATTACCACAGACACTGTTTACCACAGGTTTAGCACTAAACATGGTGGTGTTTTTTCCTCCCTGACTCTTCTACTCTGTTTTATAATCCCCACAACTGGTTCCTGCACTTACCAAGGAGTTGTGTGTCCTCCTAGGTCAGACAAGAGATTAGTTTTAAGTACAGCATCTGTTATTGTTTACAGTGAAAGTTTCAGCTTTGACCTGAGACCAATGCAATGGCTCTGAGTGTTGGAGAACGTTGAATTAACATAAATCTCTCTGTCATTTCCTCGTGTTCATCTGCTGTACATGCAGGCTCCAGGCCACAAGCTCCAGCAAAGCCTTCAGAGACAGACAGCAAAAGGAGACATGAAAAACACACACACCCAGTTATGCCAAGCTGCTAAAATTAAAACTGTTAGAGCAGTGTGAGATGCCCTGCATGAAGCAGGATGGTATCTTTATCCTAGAATCCTTTCACTGGGTGACAATGAAAGGACACAACTGTCAGGAGGCCTCTTGCTACCCTGCCTTTATATGTGAAAGAAAGCCTTATTTGCTTTGCCAGAATAAAGCTGGTGCCTCTCAACAGCAGAAATACTTATGCCTACAAGTGGCTTGCCTGGCCTACCACAGGGCCAGGACATGTTGTGGTCACATCCAAAGACCCCAAATCAAGATTGGAGTGGAGCTGTGGTAGATGCTGCAAAGCAAAACATCAGTGCAGGAAGTCCCACACCCTTCCACAATTTCCATGCTGGTGTGGAACAGGACAAGGATACAAACAATTGACTGCAGGTATGGTCGTGGCTAATGGCAACTAAATCAGCCTGGAAAGCATGTTCTAGGAACAACTTGATCATTCAAAATCACTCATGAAGGAAACCAAACAACCCCTTGTAAAAATAAAGCCAGTTAGCTTTAAAGCTATCCCAGCCAGTTAGCTTTAAGGCTTGGTGTCCCTCATGGGCTGATGCGGACTGTCACAGCCTTTGTAGCCCTGTGTGGTCAGGGTGGCACAGACTGCTCCAAGCAGCCAGGAGGGCTGTGAGAGCAGGGCGGGTGACACTGCAGAGCTGCCCCATCCTCCGCCACAGAGTACATGCCTGCTGGTACATCACAGAGGGTTCCTTGCACCTTCAGTAACTCTGCCCCCGCCAAAAATTGGGTGGAGGGAGCCTAACCCCACACAGCTGCAAGGCAGTTACAATGAGAACGCAAATTAAAGCCACCCATTTATGTAAACTAGCTCAAAGTACTGAATACAAAAGCAGATGCATAGAAACAGAATTGCAATACCAGTTTCAGGCAGGATCCACTGGGGCACAAGATGAATTATATGCATATAGGATTTCAAAGGAGATCATTAGGACAGAGTTCTGCCCACATCTTAACGACCTGAATAGATTAGCCTCTCCCTCTTCACTACCTCGTGGTATCTGGCTGAGGATTGACACTGCAGAGATTTTCACCTTCTTTGCAGGTCTTAAAGGAGAGCTTCAGCTGTGGGAAGAGGGCAGGGGGCAATGGTGTCTTGCTGCATTTCAAGGAGCTCCCACCACATGGACAGGTGTGGTTTGTGTGCGGAGACAAACCCTGGGGCCAGTCTCAAAGTAGGAAACAGGCAAAGTGAAAGGAGAGAGAGCCTAGCTGAGTGCACTTGGGGTGGGCAAGCAAGGACAAGGGGGAATAGTGTCTAAAATGATTTTATTTTACTGACTAAAATGACACTTTCTCTGGTGTTTCTCAGGCATCAGTAGAGAAAAGTGAGGAAAAAAAGAGAATAAACAAAGAAAAGAAACAATGAAGGAAGAAGTATGATTTTAGCTGGAGAAAGAGTTCAAGCCAAATAAACCCCAAACATCCAAGGGATGCATGAAGGGCATAGAAGATGTCCCTGAACCTTGCAGGTCCTTCCTTACAACAGCTCCTCCCAGTTCTGTGAAAGAAGTGCCTGTTGTCCGGTGGGGGAAGGCTGAGCAGGGCTCCTCACAGCCTGCGCAGGGATTCCCTGCAGGGCGCACTGCCCATCCGTGTGCCGAGCAGCTCTGCCCTTCCGGAGCACAGGTAAATAATCCCACGCGCACACGCCTTGGGGCGAGTACATTTTTCCTGGGTGAATACAGTTTTTCCAAGTGATTAAGATAGGATAACCAGGAGTAAGAGACCAAATTGCACAGCAGAGCTCACAAATTTCCATGGAAGGCCAGGAATGCTGTGCCACAGGTAAGCACTGCTGTCACCTCTGTTGTTTTTCAAGACCAGTTTCCAAAGGTAATTTTTGGTTTGCGATAAACAGCCTTGAAGTCACTCCAGATTTATTCTCTGTAGATCACATCCATTGACTGTCCCCTTGTCAAGGTGGTCAGCGTCCTTATGACCCGAAGCCTGTAGCCCCTGAAGGAGCCCTACAGCAAACACCCCATCAGGTCTCCTATGTCCTGCATGCAGCACAGAGGGTCTGGATGGCTGCATGCAAGAGCCCATCTCAAAACTGTGACTCCTTGCAAAGCAGCAAAGTACACCTTTGAGTAGGGCAGACCTAGGGCAAATGTTAGCATCACTTAACCCAAGCAGACAGGTTCAGATAAGGCAACCTGACACAATCTGTGTTTTACTTCTCTCCATGCCAAGAAAAAAGTGCAGCAGTTTGGGTTCCCATGGCATTTATTTTATACCCTTTTATCCTAAGCTCTGTGTTCTTTCATGTAATAAACAAATCACAAGTCTTGTTTTACATATCTTTGCACATGAAATCTCCTTCCAATTCTTTTTATGCTTGTCTGAAAAGTGCCTAGCAAACTGCTGCATTAAATAAAAATTAAGTCAAGGTTGGGGCTCCTGTACCCAGAGCCCTGAGGTTTTATAGAGCTTTCTTTCTGCAGCTTCTATTTCTGTCTGATTAAGCTATCTAATTCTCAGAGGTTAAGCTATCTAAACTGACTGGGTACTGAAGCATTTAAAATGTAAATGCACTGAGCTTTAATCACAGTCTGCAGACTACACCTTTCTCTCCATCAGTATATACATGGGGTTGTTTCCTTGCAATTTCTTGATGTTACGCCTGCATCTAGTAGCATCTCATATGCCACAATTAACCAGAGTATGCTGGAGTGAAGGACAAGGTGTCCAGGTGTATGGAAGTGAAGCTAAATGTGCAGCTACAGCAGCTAAGCTACAGCAGCTCTCTCCTCTCTGTGTCCTTCTACCCTCACAGCATCTTCTGTGTTGGTACCCACATTGCTGGCTTGTCCCTGGTCAGGAAAAACTGCTGCCAGCATGAAAGTCAGGGAGGGGGACAAAGGCAAAGACACAGCTCCCATAGTAATGCACTTCAGACAAATGAGAGCTGCCAAGCTCTCCTCCCTCTCTCCCAGTACCTCATGGTGATATTCAGAAGTCCTTTGATTTTTACATTTGAGAAAATTCCTTACAGAGGGAGTATTTCCAGTCTGGCATGGTGTGCCCTGAGAAAAGAAGACACACTAGAGCTCTGGCGCATAGGGGTTATCAGGAAAGAGTGCAGTGAGCCTGATGCAAGCCTGCAAATCCCAGCACTAGGCAGCCCAGGGACTTCCCAGGCCACAGGCAGCATCTGCAGCAGCAGCTCTAACAGGTCTCCATAGCCTGCTTTCCCATTAATTTGCCTAATTGCTTTTTGAACCAATGTATAGTTTCAGCACCTGAAGCATCCCATGGCAATGAGTTCCACCAATTAATTACAGTTGGGTGAAAAAAATACTTCCTTTTCTATGCCTTAAAACAATATCTGCCTGATGATTTCATTTAGTACCCTTGGCTTTTGCCTTACAAGAAACTGCAGCCATTCCTCCTGCTGTTCGTCACGTTGCAGACCTGTCACAGCCCTGAGTCCTCCCTTTTCTAGGCTAAATCTGACTGATTCAGTCTCTTTTCATACAGATAGCATTGTGCATCTCTGATGATTCCTGTCATACATCTCTCTGCCTTTTCCCATTCAAGTACAGCCTGATTTTCAAGAGTGCAACACACCCACAATCCCGAGGCTGCTCAGTAGGAACTGAAGGCACTGTGCCCTGCATCCTTTAAAAAATAATATTTGCTGCTGTGGGTTGTGCTCCCACAAAACTTACTGCAGCCCTCTCAGCAGATGTCCTGGAGGCATTCAGCACTAACCCTGTGTTTGGTGGAGAGGTGGTAGCACCATGCCTGGCTCCCAGGGCTTCTGCAGATATCAGCTCCAAAGTGCCAGCCACGGCCAACTCTGGCATTTGCTTCTCGGTGCCTCTGTCACTAAGCCCACAAACAAGAGGTGATTGCCACAACATTTGTATTTGAGATCACAGGGGCAATAGAGGTAATAGGTTCATTGAGCAATTGTGTTACCTCAATGAAACATTTATAGGCGCTTGCAATAGAAATATTGCAGATAGGATGAAGAAATGACCTCAGACAGGATCAAATATGCAAAGCTAACTGTAGCCGTGGACTTCTCCCACAAGATAAACAAATGGCTAAGGCCTCGAGGGAAATAGCAGGAAGGGGAATCCCGGCAGCTATTTCTTGTGCCAGGTAATTTTTTTCAGGGCTTTAGTAGGAACTGTGTCTGGGAGTCCCAGGATGGCCTTGCCCCTGCCTGCCCACAGGAACCCTGCCTGAGGACAATGCTGCTGGACCCCCACTTCCCCAGAGCTCCTCATCCCGAGTCCTGAACACCATGGGCAGAGCAGGCTTCGCCTACTTTGTGTCAGCAGTTGTTTGCAAACCGGACAGGACACAAATATAGACACAGGTTTTGAGAGGAAAGGGGGAATGCTTACAAGAGCCCGACACTTTAAGATGCTTTTTCCTCTTGCTCCTGAGATGCAGAGTTGATTCCAGTGTTCATCACCTCCAAGACAGGCACAAAGAAGAAAGACAAAATGTGGGGCAGAGAAAAAGCTGATGCAAAGCACTATGCACTCTTCTCTGCATCTCTTGAGGTAACAATCCACCACCCACTTCTCCAGGCAGTACAACTCCCAGGGGGCTGCAGTGGGCCAGCTCAGAGATTATCTTTGCCACCTCTTGGCATTTTACTAGCTCAGTGTATAATCTATAATTCATTTTTCTTTAAGTACTCTGTTTTTCTTAAACAGCATTGCTATTCCCTTCAAAACATAACTCTGTTCATCCAAAACAAGCAAGGGCTGGTATCACACCCTGCCAAATGGCAACTGTGTTGCTGCTGGGTGGCACTTGACAGCACTAAGCTACAGGTGACAACCCCTTTTTCCACTCAGTGAAACAAGCAAGGATATGCCCATAACAAACCACCACTTATCTGTTGAGGCAGAGATTTTTTTTTTCCTCTGGTTGTCAGCATGGATTACAGTCTGAATCTTCCTTTTCTTTATCAAAAAGCATTTACAGACATTTCCACCATTCCTTCTCTAAAGTTATTCTGCAAAAAATGAGCGAAACAATTAAATTGTTGGCTTAGCAGGAGTGAGACAGCTCTTCTTTTAAATAGGAGATTTTGATTGCACCCTGTTACTTTATCTCTTTAGAATATTCACTAGACAGAGTAATTTTCCTGTCTCTGAACAATGCTAAGGTGTCAAACTCCTTTTATCTGAGCAAAAAGTAGTGTAGCATCTTCTCCCCACACGAGTGCTTTTTTTGGAGAATAAAAAAGAAAAGGAAAAAGACAAACACCCCCACTTCTCCAGTGGTCACTTTGAGGACAGAAGAAAGCTCTGTCTGATCATGTACAGCCCCAGCACCCAGGAATCCCTCCCAGCAGGATTGCCACCCCAGGAGAGCCAGCCCCACCTGCAAACGTATCAGGAGGCTCATTTAGCAGCTAAAATAACCCACCTTGGAAATATTCTTCCATTTAGTTTTAAACAGCAGTGGGGCTGAAATTCAGCCTCAAACAGGATATGGGGATGTGGAGGGTGAGGGATTGGGGCAAGGCAAAAAGAGATTACCCAGAGCCCTCCCTTGCAACCAGGACAGACACTGCCCATGTTGTTTGGTTAATTGGGGAAACAATGTCCTCTTTCAGGGGCTGCAGGTGGCTTGGGGCATTGCAGAAAAGGGACATTATGGCTTTCTGTGATAGCGTGGTTGAAAGGTTCGGAGCCTATGTACAAAAAAGCCTTTGCTGAGGGTATTGCTGCTGCATCAAGTATCAATGAAAGCTGCATCTCTGCTGTTATGAATCCAATCACCACAGCAAATGAATGGGAAGCATTAAGAGTAGCAAAATAGTATTTCAAGCTGCAATGAACAGCACCCAATTCATCAGTGAATAGCAGGCTTGGGTCAGTGAAAGAATAGCTCTGATTGAAAGAAGTATGGAAGAGCCTTGAGCAGTGTACAGGAGCAGATGTGTGAAAGAAGTAACCAAAACTACAGGCACCTCTGAGGTCTCATGTACAGCTAGCTCCGAGCCAGGCAGTCTGGCTGGGCGTAGGGTCTGCAGCTCCCCATGTGAACCAGTTTACAGGGCCTTCAACTTCGCCACTCCCTTGTCTTTGGAAATAAGCTTCTCTAAAGAAGAAAAACAATCTGTATGTGCAACAGTACTTGGATGTTCCAATTTGTCACCCCTAATCCTGACCATGCTGCTCCACCAGCCCCTGTTCATTTCTAGGATCCTGCAGTGTTGAGGGCTGCAAAACCCAAAAGCAAGCCCTGCTTTCTCTCTGCCACTACAGCAGGACAGCCCAGCCTCAGGCTGGTGTCAGTGGGTGCCAGAGACCCCTTGTAGGACTGAACACCTGCTTGCCAGCAGTCTCAGCCCAACTTGTCCCCTTGCCAGGGCTCAACAGGCTCTGTGCTCTCTTTTTCTAGGTGGCTGGGATGCACCACCTGATGCTGGTGAGACCCTGCTGATGGCACCCTGCCCACACCTACTGCAAACTAAAGGGAGGCCAGAAAGGCCATATTCTTGGAAGGGAGTTAATAGGGACTTGGGCTCTTAGCCCTCTGACTGCTAGTCCCTGAATTGCTGGGATGCCATGGAGCTGAACCAATGCCAGGACGTCCCTCCAGTTTTGCACTGCCTTGGTGTGCACACTGGACTTTTACCCAGAGATTGCTCTGGCTGACCTCGCTGTGGCAGATGCTGTCTTCAAAGAGTGGTGACACAGGCATAGCAAGACAGCTGATAAGGTTTGATGGGCTCTTTATTTAGGGGAAATCCTCCTAATGATTGCCCAGGGCAAATAAGACTCAGAGGCTTGAATTCCCAGAGGAGGCATTGATGCACCAGATCAAAGCCTGCTCCCCAGCTGTCACCACAGAGGCATCACCTCCAGCCATAACAGGAGGTTATAAAAACAAGGTCTCTCCCTGACACATCCCAGGCTGCTCAAAGAAAACGGCTCCAAAGGGAGGAAGGTGAGAAAGCAAGTGCACTGTGGACGTTGGGAGCAGGGGCAGGCTCCCATAAACACTGAGCAGTGGGGGTTCCAGCCCCAGGGATGCACCAGAGTCATGCGGGAGCTGGGGCAGGGCAGCACATGTTGCTCGGCTCTGCCTATTTCTTGCCTTAACTGCTGTAGGCAAGGATGCCTCTGTTTGCTTTCATAGGTACACTCTCACACAAGAGAACTTAAATCCAGAGCACTGTGAGGCTCGAGCTTTTAGAAGTTCCAGGAGATAGTTTTTAAACTCATAGGGGCACGGGGTCCTGCTGCTGGCAGGGTGATGTCTCTCCTGTGGAGGCTTTCCAAATAGCCTTGCCACTGCTGACACCTCATAAGGAGCCTGACTGCAAGTGGCACAGGCTACATCAGCATGCTTGTTGTAACAGACACAGGATTGTCTTGCAGGGCTCTGTGTGTTCTCATGACGGTGGCTGCTTCTTGGGAATGGGCTGCCAGCACTGCTGGCACAGATCATGCCAAGCCAGTGTCAGGAACAGCTGGCAGCCCTGTGGAAAACTTGCCTAGTGCAGAAAAGGCCAAAAAGTTGTGTTAGTTGACACTGCTTTAATAATTTATATCACATTTTATAGCTGTTGAAGTTACAACCCCTTCAAGGTACTTCAACATGAAAGACAGCAAGGTCCCTGCCTTGGAGACCTTACAGTCTAGTACAGACAGGTAAACATAACAAGTAGAAACATTAAACTTCAGGTAGGGAGTGGGGACAGGTTGAGGGAGTATGTACAGAAATTATCTTTGGCACATCAAAGAGCTGGAAGAAGTCCATCAGGGGAACCTTTAGGCTATTTATGTATTTCAGGTAGCAAGATAAAATCATGAATAATTAGTTCCTGCAACCTCTTTGCAGAACCAAGGACTGAAGCAAGGCTTACAGAGACACTTCACTCTTCCCTGCAAATGTATAGTCTATAGAAGGGAAACACTGAACCCTCCCCAGATTTATTTTACATTGCTGTCTTTTAACCAGTAACAGGAAAAGAAGTAACAGGCAGCACAAGCACACCAGCATCCTTTCAGGTGTTGGTCCCTGTCTGTGGCTATATGATCATTCCTATATGATTTGGTCACTGGTCACTATTTATTAGCCCAGCAACATCTTTCTTTTTTTTCTTTCTTTTCACCACAAACTGCATTTTCTGAACTTCCAAGCTGCCAAACACCCTATTTCAAAGCTAAAGTTCCCACTCTTTAATCCTGCCCTCCGTCACCATCCCCAACCCGTGCTGGCTTCACTGAATCATTTGCTGAAAGAAGGAAGATACACATTAAAGAGTGGAACAACTAGACCCAGCTTCAACAGAGCTCACTGTCAGCTCCTGCAGCCGTGCAGTCGACACAGGGGCCATCCCACCAGTGCCTGCCTGCACAGCTTCTCTGGACAGAGCAAAGGACTCAGACCCTTCCCTGACAGGCTTTCAAAATTCCAGAATATTGTAAAAACCAGGTTTTCCTGGCTGGAACACAAAAACAGATAACCCACTCATGCTACACTGTCAGGCAGTGGGAGACTGAGGCCTCCAAACACCAGAGACAGCTTGGGCACAGAGCAGGAGATGTTTCTAAATTTATTCTCATTTGTGAGAGCTCTCTTGAGCAGACACACGACATGAGTTCCTTCCATTTTGATGCAAAAATGTATCACCCAAAACCCTACAAACATATGAAGCAGCACTGTAGCTGTTCCACTGCCAAACAGATCCAGCTAAGACATTTGATCAAATCAGAGAGAAAACCTGTGGGTCTAGAGCTGGAGACCCTTTTCACCAGGCTAATGCAGGTCTGCCAGCCAAAGCCCCATAGCCATGGTGTGGAGTGCAGGAACAGGAAAAAAAGCAGCTCCTGCCCACCCTGCAGCTCCCAACTTCTGTGTTCTCACTCTCCCTGCCAGCCCCAGCACCAGAGCAAAGAGCTGAGTGATAAAAGTGTTAACTTTTAAGTGTTAAAAAAAAGTGTTAAAAAATTCATTTAAAAAAAAGCGTTAACCAACTGAAAAATGAGCTGGTGAAAAGCATTTTTTTCTCAGACAGATAAATCCAGTTCATCCCATAACAGCTCCTGTGAGGCTTGTCAGGCTCCATTCTCAATTAGATCCTGAGCAACTGAGTTAGGACTCTTCTACTTGGTGGCAAATACTTGCAAGAGATTTCTAGCATCTGGGGTTATTTTTCTCTTGCTCTTTGTTTTCTCTTGACCAATAAAGTTATTGGTCACCATCTCAGTTGTGGTTGCCGTGAGTCAAGGAGTTTGGTATCATTATGGTATTTTTGGCTGGAGAAGGCTCTTCCCAGATAACTCTGCTTCCCCACAGCCTGACCTCAGGGCACACAGAGAGATGTAGGCAGAGCCCTGCAACCCAACAGAATCCAGCCATGACAAGGCTGGGGTGGTGAAGGGGCAGACAGGGCATTTGCCTTTGCATGGCTAGGGGCACACAGGGCTACTGGGAAGCTGCCTCTGCCTTAGCTGCCTGATAGAAATTTGACAGTCATTTCAGAGTTTTTTTCCCCCCTTTCTCCACTTGTGCTCCCTTCAATCAGGACTGCCAGAGACCTGCACTCCTAAATCAGAGAGATGGGACCTCTCTGTCCTTGCAGCTGTCCTGACACCTCTTCCCGCCATGGTACCACCCACCAGTTACACAATCCAGGATACTCCTCCCTCCCCATTCCTTCCCCTCACCTACAGCAAATACCTCCTTGTTTCCCTTCTGTTTTGACGTCTTATCAAACTGCTGCGGCAAAGCAGAGGCAGATCTCCAACACCTCCTCCTCAGGCCTGTGGATAACAGAGACAGCAGCAGGGATAAGGCACAGCCTCCTCAACCCCTGCCAGCAGCTGCTGCTATCTACAGAGGACATACACATTACCAGACACAAAGTACTCCACAGTATATCTCATAAGGAGTTACAAAAGGCTTTTAAGTTACCAAATGTTCTCTTTCCCACTTATTTGGCAGTGGACACTGTAAATCCATGCTACACTGTAGACTGCAGCTCTCTGAGGATGGGGTCATCTGCTTGCCCTGCTGGGCACAGAGCCCAGTGCTTTAGGCACAGCCATCCCCAGCCCTTCCAGGCTCCTCTGCTAATTAAAAAAGAATTAAAAAGCACCATATAAGTGAGAGGAATCACCAGCCTCTTAAAGGCAAAGTAAACAGTCAGAGAGAGAAAAAAGTTTCTAAGTGGGTTGGCCAAGAGAAAAGGATGTTTGTTGCACAAATAAAGTGAGTGGGAGCAAGACTTTCCAGCCTGACTGGTGAAGAGATCTGTAAATCAAGACTGGAGCTCCTAGCCACGTATATGAATCAATTAAAGCACTCAATGAATCATTTCTTTTCAACATAGGCAATCAGAAACAATGGTTTGATGTTCAATTGATTTCTCATTTGTCTTGCTCCCCTGAATAATGACGAACAACTCACCACTTACATGGTGCATGCCTCAACCCGACTGCTCCTGGAGCAGCTTCTTCTTCAAGGAATCACACTGGGCACCTGCTCCTACCTGCTGACATTTCATACCTCTTGGTCACTACCTGCTGATGCCTTTGGCTACGCTTGTCTCACTCATCTCATCCCCTATGCTCTTCCCACCATGTTCCTCCTTATTCCTCTCTTAAAAAAAAATAAATTGAAAGCTTTGTTTCCAGCATGCAGCAGTAGAACCAGATTCTTCACTAGGAAGCATCAGGATTCTACTTCTCAAAAGCTCAGAATACCAAAAAGTGGCAGAAAAGCAGCAGCACAGATTTGTGATGTAGAACAGTCTAAAGAAAAGAAGGGAGTCTTGAGTATATTTTCTGTTAGATACCATATCCACACACATTTCCTTCATCCAAAGTGTCTTCAGATAAAATAGTTTGTGTAAACCTCTGCCTCATATTTTGGATGCCTCATGGCACATTTCACTAGTTAGACCCAGGCGCATCCCCAAAAGGAAGCCCTCGGTTCACACGCTGGGCTGTGCTGCAGTCTCAAGGGATTAAGACATCATCCAGCAGCGAGGAGTCCTGCAGTCACACAGTTAACCTTGGGGTGTGCCATTCACACAGCCCCAGCTGGCCATCCTGAAACAAGACAGCTCGGCTCTGGCTGTTCACTACTCCTGAGTACGGATACAAGGCACCTCTGGGACGGGGCCAACAGGAACACAAGCATAATCCTATTATGATGAATAAACTGATAAAAGACAGGGGAGGAAAGAAATATTGGGGCACACTGAGCTTTCTCATCCATGAAAACAAGGTGTCTGCATCCAGCTTGCAAAGCTGAGCACGAGCACTGATTTGGGGGCACCAGGAATAAGTTTCCTGGAGGTCCAAGGCCCCCAATCATGCTCACCCATGTGCTCCTCTGTGGAGAGGGCAGAAGGCAGAGGTGGGAGCTACACTGCCTCCTACACCTTGGAAGGACTGTGGCCTCAGTTTGGTCACTGCTGAATATCGGGGGTTTACAAAGTGTGCTTCACCTCTGTCTGCCTACAGTCACCCTGGAGCAACCCCTCTCCAAAGGATCTGCTCCCTGGCAGGAGGCTCTGGGGCTCCTTTTCCCCTCCAGCAAGCCAGGCAACTGACCAAGAGATCTTGCTTCTTTGTCTTTCCCCAGCCTTGTGTAGCTCTTCAAAAATCTGGCCATATTTGTGCATAAAGCAGGCCTGTGAGAGCTGCAGGAGCATAAACAAGTTGTTTCCTCTATGCTCAGAACATTTCCAAACACTTGGACTTTTCAGCCACTTCAGTAAAGAACATCTCAAACCTGCCCCTACCGCTTCCATTTATAGCCACAACTCAAAGGTTTTATCTCCTTTGCCCACTTTCTCATGTCTAAAGTTTTCAGAAAGCAGGGACCACCTCAAGGAACCAGCTGCCAGCATCATTCTTCCAGCCTCCACAGGAGTGAGATGTGGAAAGCAGCAACTACCCCTCCTGCACATACACTTTGATTTTTTAATGAAAAATATCAGCACTTTCAAGATTACCCAGCGTGCTGCAGGGAAAGCTGTTGGGACACCTCTCCCAAAGTGTAAGCCTTGTGTCATTTGCTGCACTCGGGCAGCACCACGCACACTGCGGTTATGACTCAAAGGAGCGAGCACAGCAGCTAAGGAAAGTCCTTTCAAAAGGGCAGGCATGTTCAGAGTTCACCAAGCCTGAATTTGGTGTTAGCTCCCTGATGTCATCACAACTGCAGCTCACTTCCTTAAAACCCTGCAAGCCAGAACAGAGCTGCTATTCACAGAGGCTGTGCAAATCATGCCCTTGATGCTCCAGCTGTGGCTGGGGTCATGCTCAGATGCACCCTTCCCCAGCAAAATAGCTCTCCTGGGAAAGGTAAAGAGCCTTTTACCTGATAGCTTCCATCTTACCTACAAAATCATTAGAGAGCTTCCCAGGTCATGCAATACATCCCACAGCCTTTTTTGTTCTATTATAGCAGCTTATCCCTTTTACCAGCTAAGCAATCAGGCTGCCATGAGGTGCACGAATGTTGAAATCAGAAGCTGGACAGAAGAGGAAAACATAGCAGGCTAATGCTATGTACTTTCACAAGTACTTCGTCTGCGGTGCTTGATGGCATTGGACCAACCTGCTGCTGAGAACACCACATTTATCCTCAGCTGAGATTTTCACAAGGCTTTTCTGTGACACAAGAGAACATCAGGCCTGGGGAAGGGAAAATTAATGGACGTGAGCTGGGTGGTGCTGTTTGATGGTCGACAGTGAGGGAATCCCTCCCGGGATCATTTTCTTCAGTCCCATCAGTGTTTACCCCAATGATTTCATTATCTAACTCGTGCTGTTACATGTGGTTAGCCACCAACATACACCTGACAGAGGCAAGGAATGGAAACCAGCTGTCAAAATATTACTTTGGGGATTGTCAGCACTATCCAATTAGCACCAACACGTGGGGATGCCTTGCCCAGGAAGAGGGATGATGGCCAACACTCACAGTTCAAGGATTGAATGTTTGCAGGAGTTGAGCCCTGCTGACTGCTCCTTGCTTCAGCCCACTGGCTTCCCATACATGCTTTGGAGCCAGCAGATGTAGCACCTTGAAACCCCAGGGATCTCTGGGAATAAATTTCCTCCAGTTTCTTCTGAAATCTGAATTTCAGCTGACAGCAATAGAGGCAAGAAGCAGCTTTGAGCTGCCTCATTGTCATAGATGCAAATTCCAACTTCATCAAATCCACCCCCAACCTTTCTTAACCAAAAAAAGAGTTGATTTTAAATTCTTGTAAAATTATCAGCCTTTTACAATTTCAAGATGATTTTTAAAATTTTACCAATTTTCTGCATTTGTTTTGATTTTAGAAGTCCATGCATTTAAAATAACTAGCACTTTTCATAGCATTTAAAGATTTGTCTTACAAGAAGGAGCAAAGGGTTATTATTTTTTACATTTTAAATCAGAAAAGACCACTTGATGCCTGCTCAGAAACTAGCAATTTCTTGGAAATAACAACAAATCCAATTGAAATGGAAAACTGCTACAAATTAATTTTTAGAAGAGGCAAAAGCATTTTATTTCAGCTAGAGAAAAACTCAAGTAAATCCTTCAGCTGGGTTTGGCAAGTGAGTTTGAACCGGCATCGCAGTAACTCAGCTCCATGGGCTGGACACAGTGTGCAAAGATTACATCATCGGACTTCACGTTGCGATCACTTGGAATAGGCAATACCACTTGGAGAATGAAAAAAAGAGACAAAAACAGTCAGTGCAAAGAGAATTGCTTAAAGCTAAGTCCTTTGTAGGCCCTGTGTCATATCATTCCTTCTTGCCTTACAAGTTTTGTTATGAAAGTCACCTCAAATTAATTCTTGTATATTGCAGTACCTTCCCTCCTTCCCTCCTTCCTTCCTTCCTTCCTTCCCTGCAAGAAGGATCTTTGCCCTGTTTGGTCCTGTAACGCTGAATCACATGCCCGATTAGGTCACCTGAAAGCTC
Source organism: Brachypodius melanocephalos (assembly GCA_013398615.1). Classification (NCBI taxonomy): domain Eukaryota; kingdom Metazoa; phylum Chordata; class Aves; order Passeriformes; family Pycnonotidae; genus Brachypodius; species Brachypodius melanocephalos. The sequence goes on from VZSR01003049.1 coordinate 21,760,468, forward strand.
TTTGCTGGGATGCCATGTTCCTGGCTCCGGGAGCAGAGTTCCACGTGACTTTATCCTTATTCCACTCAGCAGGCAATGAGATCATCCTTCTGGTGGCCCAGGAATTGTTGCAAGTCCTCTCAGGCTGCAGTGATTCATGGGGAGGCTGCTGGAGGTGGCTTTGGTGGAGCATGGCACCTGTGACTCACCGCAGGGCTGGATAAACACCCGCGCTGGCAGGGCGCCGGCTGCAGCAGGGCTGGTCCTGAACAGCAGCGCCGAGTCCTTCGTCCCTCCGCCCCACCACGGCTCCAGAGGGTGCAACTCCTCTGGTTGCCATAGCAGGGGACTCTGCAATAACATCAATAAAGGAGAACGACCTGAGATGAGGCCACCTGTTTCATAGTCACCTTGAGGCACTGCAGCAAACGTGTTGTGCTCAACAGAGAGACGTTTCATTTCCATAGCACAGGGAACAGGAGCGATCAGGGAGCAGCACAGCTCAGGTCTGCTTAAAAAGAAAGAAAAAGATTGGAGGGAAAAAGGAAAAGAAAAGGGAAAAAAAGGGTCCTCTCTTCTTAAATACACTCTTAAAATAGAGAAAATCATTAACAGTCAAAAAATGGTCAGTTGAGAAGCAAGTGGCATAGCTGCCATTTAATCTGTAGGATAGCTCAAAGTTTCTCATCAGCTTTTGTGGAAGGGAAGGAGGGAAGGAAATCCAGAAGACGGGACAGAGTCAGAGTTCCCTTTTTAAAGGATGTCAGTAAATGAGTCATTAAGGTGTTACCACTGTCTCCTTAATTACAGAATGCTCAACACAGTCCCAAGGGGAAGGGAGAGAGGTTTACTGAAAATTACATATTCCTTGCTTAGGGACAGGAGGAACGAGCCAAAGAGCTGCAGGCCAGCTGCAGAAGAGAACAGAGGGGAAAGTCATAGGGTTTATCAGCATCCACATTGTCCCCATCAGGGAGAAAGGAACAGCAAGTACAACAGGTCTGGCCAAAGACAACCCTGGTGATTTCCAGAAGCATGAGGACTCTAACTAGCCAGGTAATGGATGCCTGGTTAAATAACATTTTAGACACAATCATTGTGTATTTCTGAAACAAGTCCCTTTTGTTAGGCACGTTTTTGAACTTGGGTTACCTAGAATGGTTTTGGGAAACCACTGCAGGAAACACAGATCCAACCTCCCAGAGCTTCCACTTAACTTTGCTGTCAAACTTAACTCTGCTGAACTGGTTTCTAAATTGTTCCTGTGGGTCTCCCCAAAGCCAGCAGGCAGACAGCACTCTGCCAGTCAGAGCCACCATCCCATGGCAGCCTCTGACTGCACGGAGCTGAGGGGGGAACACAGGCCAAGAGCCAGTGCCCCCAGTGCCAAAAGCCACCACAGCCCACTGAGAACAAGGTTCCCCCATCCAAGTTTGGCAGCACTAGGGACACTGGGATTCCATCTCCCAAGTGTTTCTGCACCCTGCACTGTCCCTGAGCACAGGCTGGACCCAGAGCCACTGTGGACCCTCAGAGGGGGAAATCACAACCCCTTTCCTGCAAAGGCTTAATCAAGCAGAAATATGATAATAAGAGTTTGCCAGTTTGGCACACAACATTGTAACCGATCCAGTTACCAGCAATTAGACACTCCACCCCGATTAATTTGTGCTAGAAATCCTGCGACAGTTTTAAACACAGAGAGTGATTATGTGTTCAAACTATTTACCAAAGGTTGGGGTGATTTTTAAAATGTTGTATATTAAGGCTGGACATTTTATTCAGAGATATTTACTGTACTTTAAATGAGACTTACTCAGAGAAATACTTTCATTAAACAAGAGTTTAAACTCGATCATACAATGGACCTCTGTGATTAGTCATGGACTCCACTGCCAATTTGTGCTGAATTTTCAAGCTACACATTCTTGAGAATCTCTGCTTTATGGTCTTTTTTAATATTGTTCATTGCTTCTATAATTACAAAACGTCTCCTGCTGTATTTCCATATGCCCCTCTCCCACGGGTTGCTTATGCCACATTTCACATTATTTCAGATACTGTCTTTGTGCAGGGTTGGGGACGCCACAACCTCCGGGACCCCACGGCCACAGGGCTGTGCCCACTGGCCTTGCTCCTCTGCTCGTTGTAGAGATGAGGAACAGACAGACCAAGACTTCAGCTGTATTCCTCACAGTTGTTTAAAGAGCTCCCCTTGCTAACACCCCACCCACAGCCTCTGTGCTGTATCTTTGGTTGGCAGCTCACCTGTAAATTGTCTTGCAGGGTCTGATTTGGTGGCTACATTGTCTAGTAGATCCAAGTAGCCAGTGAAAACTGGTTACATTCCTACTGCAAGGTACACACAGAGGGATTAAGATTTGGCTTGTGCAATTCATATTCTCCCTACTGCCATCTCCTTTGCTGCCTTTCTCAATATGAGGTCCTTCAGAGCATGAATTCTAATCAGAACTATGTCCACTGGGGTATGAACCAGCTTCATATTTTGGAGAGGCCACTAAAAGCACCATCAGGAACTGCTAGATGATCCAGCCCATGCTCCATCCAGTTGAGTTTCACAGTAACTCAGGCAGTACTTTGCAGTAATGTAAAAATATTTCCTAGATTTCTAGGCTTCCTGGTTAGCTGCTGTTTTGCACACTCCATACGAGTATTTGTACTACTTGGGATGACCACAGCAGCTCTACTCTAAGTGTGAGGGTGCTGGTTTCATTTATAAAGCCACACTGCAAGAAAAAACGAGCATCAGAAGTACCATGTTTGTCAGGAGACTTGCTGCTTAACAGTGTATGCATAAAGAGGCATCCCATCCTGCAGGATACAAGTTAGTCATTGGGAACACTTACTCTAACTTACTATTCTATTTGGTCCTTAATTCCTTTAAGAAGAGGGTAAGCAAACCTCTGCCAGGAAAGGCTGAGTTGTTGAGCTCACAAGGGTTGTTCCTCAGTTTCCCACAGATTGATTTTGGCGCTGCCAGCACCTGTCCAAATTCATCTGTGCTCAGGTTAACAGTGCTGGACCAATCCTCAGCCTGGTTAGTGAGCATCTCTCACCTCTCCTCCTCTTTCTTTATCAGAACTGCAAAAGTCCACTGTTCCCACAAGTCTTTACCATTTTCAGTGGGTTTTTTTTTACCTCTGGTGTCTCTTAAGCTACAAACTTCTTTCTTTCTTGCATTCAGTAGGTTGCCTGCTGCTTTTGAGTTTTCTCTCACGTTTCTTGCCAAACTCCTGTCTTTACTTGTTTTACTGACTTCACATCACCATCAGCCACCTCAGACACGTTAGCATTAAAAATTGCAATATATTCCCAGCTTTCAAGCCATAGCCTACAGAAGATCAGCATTTTCCTTAGGGTTTTCCCATCTTCAGAACCCTTATTTCAGTAGCAAAATCATACTCCTCCCTCTTATAACTACTTTGTGCTAACAACAACACCCTATGGCCCTCAGCAAAGTGACCTATGTAAAGTTAGCTCTTCTTGGAGCAGGAGGCTGGGCTGGGCGACCTCTGCAGATGCCTGCTCAGCTCAATTATTCAATTGCTTAGGCTATAACCTCCTGGGAGGAAAGACTGTCTTCAACAGGATTCTGTTCTTTTTAGAAATAACACATGTGAGCACTAAGTACTTGCAGCAATAAGCAGTGCTTATGGTATGAATACACTATGCACGTGTTCCAAGTGCTCTCCCTTTCACATAGTGATTAGTTACTTTCAGCAGAAGAAAAACTGAGTTTACGTTCTTCAAGAGTTTTCATGTGCTCTTATAAAAAGCTTGTTGTCCTTACTCTATCAGAGCAACTCAAAATATCCTGGAGCCTTAGTCCATATGAAGCTTTTCCATATATGAAAAGCTATGTGCAAATTTAAGAAACAGTAATACAATTATTGTGCTCTGGTGCACAGGGAAGCAGCTCCAAACTGGCAGGACAAATGTATTTGCTTTCGGTACCAAGACTATGGGTGGGGTTAGAAATCACTTCACCAAATGGCTTTTGAAGCTGTCGTCGACAGTCTTTCATTAGGGCTTTTTAGACACCGCAAAGCTAAATTAGTCACACCTTTATTTGAACAGACTTTCCTCACCCACCTCTGCAAAATCACCACATGTGCTCAGATTCTCAGCTCCCTTATAAGCTGCTCGGCGTAGGGGGTGAGCGACGTCCATATAGAAAAGACGTAAAGATGCACTTCTCAGTAACAGCCTCCCCCAGCGACTCGCTCGCAGTAACAAGGGAAGGCTGCAAAATACAGACATGCAAGCCTTAAAAGCCTGAGTTCATTTTCATTTTTCCTCTATTCCCATACCTTACTGGAAGCTGGCAGCAAAAAGTCTCAGTTTGCAGATTTTGCAGACAGACTTTTGAGAAGGACTCACACTGGCAGAAAGAGGAAAGCAATGGAGCAAACCAGCCACTGGAATCAAGAAACGGAGAGAAAGCAGGATGAAGCAAATGAGGAGTACAGAAAACCTGCACATGAAAACAAGATTAAGAGATGGATGAGTTATTAAGATGGAAGATTATAATAGAGGAAACAGAAGTGGGAGGAAGCAGTCATGGGACATATAGGGACAAATACAGCTGTAAAAGGGTGGGGAAAAAATCAAAACCACATTTACACCCGTTTTTCTTCCTAACAACAGGGATTAAAGATTTGCATAGGGAATACGTCTGAATCAGTTTAAAATGCTGCGTGAGAAACACCAGAAACCAAAACATGAAGTTAGCAACGTGTCCTATTTTCAGGCCCAGAACTCAAGTGACTCCAGCAGTTCTCAGGCAATTGCTTTCTGCAGTGATTCAGTGGAGCCAGGCACAGGGGAGTCCTGGTTTCTCCTGGAGACTGTGGTTTAAACCTAGAGTTGCCAGAAACAGCAGACAGAAGGGGACCTGTGAGGGTTCTGAACACTTGTCTCCACTTGTGCCTATTTGTTGTTGTCACTTCCTTCCTTATGCACTTTTCCCTATGAAGCATACTAGTTACTGGGCTTCAGTAATTCCTAACACCAATAGAGCACATATCTACCTTAGATATATATTTAGTTCCTTCCCACAACTTGTGTTAGCCTGCCTGAAAGATGTAAAATCTTACTCTTTTGAAGAAACTATCAAAAGTGCACATAGAGAGTCAATTAATGTTTCCCCGAACCTACAGAAAAGGACCATGAGGAGCAAGCACCAGGTAAGTGAAGATGATATTAGCTTTGTATCCCTCTTTGTATCCCAGTAAAGGTGATATTCCTTTGTATCCCAGTAAAGCCCTGCTTTACTGCTCTCTCCTGAAGGTCACCTTTTCACTTCTAATGACAAAGAAATGGAAGAATAAAGGAAAATAAAATGAATTGTGAACAATTATTTAGAAGTGGAATCAAATATTTTCTAGCCAGCTCCTCTCGGGTGCCCAAATGAACATTGTCTGGGTTCAGTTGCTAGGGCTTGTTTTCAGAGAGGAGGAAACAATCACTGGGATGTACTCTAGAGCTAAACAGAGTTCTTGCTTTTATGCTTTTTGCTGCTGGATCACTGCAGCCACTGAAAATATCTGCTGCCCCTGTGCACTGAGAGTTATTTGAAGCTCTGTTTATGAGTCAAAGTCCTATTGTTTAAAATGACAAAAACCAAAGTAGGTAGAATTTATATCTTTGCTCCACTTGACCCACGAGGAAGCATCCAAGTTTCTTGCTTCTTTCCCCTCCTCTTTCTAACAAGTAAGGATAGAATAGGACAAACAAGGAGCTACTGTTCAAACCTGATCAAAAGCAGAAGAGGCACATCTCTGTTCAAAGGGAGTCTGTCAGATGGTGTGAACGGTCTCAGAAACTCACGTAACTCTCTCTCCTCTATGCACACAAGGCCACCCTTGCTGAACATTTGCTCAGCCACTGCTAACCTCACCCTAAACACCACCACTAAAGTCAACCTGCTCATATTCCCAGTGCTTCAATGCTGAAAGTTAGGACATCAGCAGCTGCAGATTGAGGCTTTTTGTTTTCTTTTTTTAATCAGTGCCTATCCTGCAACCTCAGCCTTCAGGCTGAAAAGGCATGGAAACCAATTATATGGTAAGGAACAACCACTGGCTTGAAACAATTTTCTCTGAGTGCAAGTATTTGATGCTGATGGTGCCAATCACACATCTTGCAGCAAGTACCTTCACATGTCCTTCGCCTCAGTGTCACTTTCTTTTAGACCTGCACAGATACTTCCTCAGCTGCCAGTTTTAACAGTATACAAGATTTCCAGAATGCATCTTTCAACCAGGAGAACACGATAGAGTTTTTAATATCAGCTTACAAGTAATAAGAAAGTAACGTATTTTTGGCTATTTAGATAGTGACGTGTCTAAAACAAACTCCTTTGTTTCCAGCAGCTGTTAACAATACCTGTAGGGAGCTGTTCCCAAGGCAGTTATCTCTGGCACTGGCGGCAGGAGGATGTAAACAGCATGTATCAAGTTAATGGAAAACATTGTGCAGCCAAATCTGAAAGCAGCAGTGTTTAGCTGGGCCTCTCTCACAGGGATTACGTTCTCACATGCAGCAGAGGGCAGGCCGTGCCGGGGGCGAGCAGCCGGAGCTCTGGGCAGTCGGAGGCACCGAGCTCGGGAGGATGTGCAGTGACAGCTCCAGGGTGGGAGCTCGGGGCAGTGCCCAGGGAACACCTCCAGCACGGAGCTGGCTCGGGAAGGGTTAGGCAGGAGCCAGCGTGTGGCTGTCTGCATCTGTCCACACAGATGGACCCTAAGATTAGGAAGATACTGACGGGTTATTTTGAATGACATAGTCCAGGCTTGTACACTGTGGGAGGTGTGATGGGAACCCTTTCTGTCTTTCTTGATAATTTAATGAGCTGTTGTAATGAGGGATCCACTGAGCCCCTCATCTGTATGCAGTTCCCACATGAGATGTGGATATTAAATTCCTCCAAGTATGAATCAGCACCTCTTACTCCCACAGCTTCCCTCTATCTCTCAATCTTCACCAGCTCCACAGCTCCAAATTCCCCTCATGGTCCTGTGGGCTCCCCCACTTCACTGCCACCTCAGTAGTGACCAGAGGAGACTGATGAACCCTGGTCACAGTCAGAAGCATCAGCCACTCAGTAGAACAAAGCAGGAGACAAGGCCTCAGTTCTTTCTTGAAAGCCAAGTGAACGCAGGTGAGTGCCGTGCCCTGCTAGCCTTTGGGAAAATTGTATGACATGGGAAACTTAACCTACAGGGCATCGCTGTCTCTGACACCTGGTAGTTTAAATAATGAATTGGTAATTATAAACCCTTTCGACATAAAAACGAAGCTTAAAAAAGCAAACTTTTGAGACACACCTTTTGATGGTTAAGGGCTTTCCCACGTAGATTCCACCAGCAGCCGTCACTCAGCACTGGCAGACAGCAGGTGCTTGCCACTCCAAACCGGGAGAGACACTCGCCAAACTAGAAAAGTCAGGGACTAAACAAGTTTGCAAAAAGCAGCAATTCCAGTCCAGAAATCATTTCCATAGCAGAGAGGAGGAAGTGTTCCCTGAGGACGAGGAGGCTGGCTGGATTTCACTTTTTTCCTGCTGAATATATGTTCTTTTGTATGTAATAAAGAAGGAAAAATAATGGGAAAATGGGACAAAACTGAAAAATTCACAATTGCAGTGCAAAAGTCACCACCTGCTCCTGCAAAACAGGCTGTTCTATATTTCCACAGTCCTGGGAGTTGTAGACCAGAATTTCTCAATAAACTGTGCTAAGCTCAAAGGCATGAAGATAGCGACAGATCCAGACTTGTTAGTGCCATGAACATTTGTCTTGGCCACAACATACAGCGTGTACACAAAGTGCTGCATCTACCATCTAATGCCTTCCATGTTATACCCAAACCTGTGCAGGAAAGTGCCAGCCCAGAAATGTTTAGAAACTGAAGTTCAACTGCATGTCTCAATATAAAAACAAACTCAGGATTTCAAACACCATGATTTCTGCTGTAGAGTCCTTCCCACAGTCATCCACCCAGACTCAGTTGCTTGAGATCTCCAGGACCAAAGCCAAGAGTGTAATAGGAAGGAGAAAGTACAAACCTCACACCCAGTAAATGGGAACTTTATTAAACTACCGAGTTACTCCGAAATGTATAAATGTTCCATTAAATACAGTCAGTTTTCTTTTACGCATATTCATAGAAATTTATTTACATGTTCCAAACACATTTAAATTATTTTTCAAGCTTGCTACCAATAAAATTTGTTGGTTTCTTTAAAAAAAAAAGGAAAAAAGTCAATCATCTGCTCTTGCAGATGTGCATACATCTACACAGATACAAATAAGAAGGGACATGCTTTTGTATCTAACCCACAGTGGAGGCAGTATCCAAAAAGCTTATTCAAAAAGCAAAATATTTGCCCTTGCAGAAAAGTGGGCTCTATAAATTCTCCCTGTGAGACAGACTCAAACAAGAGGCCCTGTGCAATACTTTATGGTGTTTGGGTATGATGTCTGCATCAAGATTGGCTGGTATGTGGGAGGAGCTAAAGGCCCCTTGCCAGATTCAAACCTCAAAGTTAGCTGTCCCTGATACCGGCCCGTGAGAAGCATGTGAGCTCATTCTCACTGAATCACGCTCTCTCAGCACAGAGGGAGCAGACAAACAGATCTAGCACTAGTATGTCAATGCCACTTGTCCAAAGAGATTTCCCTTTTTTTTTTTTTTTATTTTTATTTTTTTATTCTTAAATGAGGCTTCATTCATCAGTGAATAAAAGGCAATTCTTTAAATAAAATGCTTAGGAGAACAGCACTTCCCCCACCTAAATACATTTCTCTTGGAAAGATGCACAGCATGCTGAATGTTTTCCCTCATTCTCTGTATCCTAGTCTGACAGAGGTTAAAATTTGTATCTGCACGAGAAAAGGGGTGTTTTTACTTTGCAAAAGGCTTATCAAATGCTAGTTTAATTACTTTACAGTCTTTAAACTTTAAAAACCACATTTGAAGCAACCAAAAAAGTCTACAAAAACATTGTCATGCGTAAGCTCTGTGTTTCATGCTAAATATTCTTGTTGAGGAGTGGAGGAGGAGGCAGGGAAAATAATGGCTCAACCAGAGCCATTGCAACATTCAAGTAGTTTGGTAGTGTACAAACCAGTGGAAACATGGAATGGTAAGAAAGTGCTCGGCACTACGTTGCAGCCTTCAAGAGCTGAACTGCAAACATCCTGATATGTATCATAAATATATGGCACTTCTGTATGACCAAAAGCTGGCAAGTTTGCCTGTGATCAAAACAAGTCAGGAGTAGTTGTCATGCCAATGGCCCTTCCAACAGGCACAGCCTCCAGCTGTGCTATCCAATGCAGCACCAGCCATATCCACTTGTGCATGCAAGACAATGCTGCCACATTCTTGGAGAACAAGCCTCCTGCCCAGCAGAAAGCCTTCCCCAGACACACATACACATTCATAAAACATGCTATAAATTCTTCAGGGAGGTCAAAGACAGCCACAAACAGCAAACGTCTTGTTTTACAATTTTTTGGCCAGCAGTTCCCAGTCTGTCCAATTGCCAGCAATGGACTTTGCAACAGGCAAAAAGAGCTCCCTAATCCAAGGAATTGAAAGCAATGGAAAGCATAATCATCTAAGTTCATTTCAGTACTGTTCCACAGGATTCATTTTGACATCAAATAAGAAACCAACAAGCACAAAGGCTTGAGTCCTAGGAAGAATCTTATGTACACAAAAAAACTGGCCTTAATCCATGTTTTCTGTCACAAAGTGTTTCATCTCACAGGTGAAACTTCTTAAAACTTTTTGGCTTTTGGTTACTTTTTTATCACGAATGTGAAGATTTGCTGTTCTGCTCACATTCCATCACAGTAGCTTTAAATACATTCAAATTCATTAAAAAGGATTCAGACCAGAACACAGCTACTTGCCCTTTTCCAACAGTGTGCTGTACTTCAATAAGCACATGATGCCATGCATTGGCAAGGTTACTGTTTTAAGGAATTTCACTACACAGACATCCAGTGCTTGGACAAGTGTTCACATTCCAAGGTTAAAAACCTCCTCTCCCTTATTTCAATAATGGCTTCAGTATTTTACCAATTGTCGTTCGGTTTGCATCCTTCAGTTTAAGAGATGCCTTTTCCACTGTTCCCTGTTCCTTTGGTGCAGGCTCTGCTTTCATGCTGACAGCTTCTCCCTGCAGGATGCTTCTTCCAACCACTCTGGCACTATTTGCTCTCTTTAAGGTACTCATGCTATTCTCCTTTGGATTTGGATCATCAGAAGTCGCTGCTGGCTTCACTTTAGGCAGCCTCTGGGACACAGACCTTGTGATGGGCGGAGGTCTGGATGAGCTGGATAGATCCACTTTTGCACGCTTTGAAGAAGAGGCCACTGTATTCCTTGCAAAGTTTGGGACAGCAGGTGGTGCTTTGGGAACACTGACTGTGGCAACCTTGGTGTCATCTGCAGGCGTCTGGGGCTTTGCACTGGAGCGACACATCTTTGTTTCATCTGTCTTTGATTTGACATTACTTTTAATGGGTTTAGAGCTTGGCTTCTTGAGAGCAACTCTATCCCTCTCAAAATGAGCACTGCTTGAGGTGACAGTGCCCCTTCGTAACTTTGGCTCTTCTACTGACATGCTGTGCCTGTAGGGACTTCTTGGCAGTGTGTCTGTCGTGCCTCGGACAGAGCTGCGATGAGACAGCCGACTCTCCCCTGTGCTACTTTCACGAGGGGCTGGCTTGGCTTCTGGCTTTTTCACGCTGCTGGGTGCCCTGTTTGACCGAGAAATAGGCACCACTTTCCTCATACTTTCATTCTCAGAGGCATTCAAAGTTCTGACAGGTCTGGAAGGAGCTGTGTGGCTAGGGCGAGTGCCACTGGATTTTGTGGAGCCTGGAGATCGATCTTTTAGAGAGTTTGTCTTTGCTCCTACTAGATCTTTATTTTTTATGGGTTTTTCTTTAGGAAGAGTGTGCTTGCTATCGGCATCATCCTTATCATTGGCAGAAGTGTGAAGAGACAGGTCCTTGTCAGAGGTGGAATTCAGGTTTGAGAAGAAAGATCTAGCCTTGTTCTGAGCATCATTGCCAGAAGAGCATGCTTTGCTAGCCTCACTTCTTATTTCGCTGCCTGCTGCTTTAAAATCATTTCCCTCTTCAGAGTCCAATGTCAAAGAACAATCAGTCGTGGTATCTGACATGTAGCACACTGGCCCATCTTCCCTACTTCCTGAAACACTTGTATCCATAGACATAGGGCTGCTGCTGTTGGGCTCTACAGCTTCGTTCTTGCAACCCACTGCCTTGACTTGATGGTCGTGGGCCTCTCTGGAACTTCTGCAAGCTGGAGGTAGCTCATCATCGGCAGTGCTCAGGGAATGAAAGCTTAGATCATCTAGAGTCTCCAGGTCTGTCCCACCAGCATCCTCTAAATACACTGAAGGTGCATCTTCGGCAGGCTTTGCTCCTTGAATATCAAACTTACATAACCCTTTAACAAGTTCACGCTCCTCAATTTCAAGGGCCAGAGCATTTATATCTGTGGACTCCTCACAGGACACATTGGAAGTGTGCAAGTTGTAGTCGGTGCTCCTCTGTGAGTAATGGGCACCAGGACCGGCTGAGCTGCTGAGGCGACTGGGCTGAGCTGGAGACACCTGCACGGGGCCACCACTTTTCACTTCCATTTCAGACTGTTGGTGTAAGTGCAAGGTATTTAAATTGAGATCTCTTGTTTCTTTGGATTCTGTCCAGGCTACATTTGGTCTCGCTTGTCGGGTGTTTGCACGGGGAAGGCTGTTAAACTTGTTTGGATCCTCATCTTTTGAGATTTCCAGGAAGCTCTGCAACTCCCTGTCTGCAGTTATCCCCAAAGAAAGTCGAGAGCGTCTGGAATTCGTGTTTCTGTACAAAGGGCTTTGAGGCCTCTGCTGCAAGAAGGGAAGAAATTCTCCAAGTCCGTTTTTAGCCAACATCTCTACATCATTTTCACTGCTGCTCCGCCCAAAGCTCCCAAGCTCTCCAGCTGCCCAGGATCGACGCTTCTCCTCCAGCTCCTTTCGCCTTTGCAGACTCTGAAGTTCCTGGATCTCTCGTTCCCTATTCTCCTGAAGGAGAAAAATCACAAATACATGTCTCAGAGGACAGTGTCCTGTGCATAAGAATAAGACACACTCCTTCCTCTGTCCCTTTATTTCTTCCCATTGAAGTTAGCTTCTACTGCTGTCATCCACTCCCAACCTCCAATACATACACAGGCATGAAATCACTGCAGCAACCACAGCCTGCAACCATTAACCCTATGGAGAGCAGCTCCCTGCAAGACTAATGGGACGACACATCCATCCGGTCAGTGTGCACAAAAAAAATGCACCAGACCTTGCAGAGGCCAACAAATTGACCCATCAAACCCAAGCAGATGTCACATCTTAGAATATGCTGAGTTGGAAGGGACCCACAGGGATCACTGAATTCAACTTCTTGCCCTGGATAGGACCATCCCCAAGAGTCACACCCTGTGCCTGAGAGCGTTGTCCAAACACTTCCTGAACTCTGTCAGGCTTGATGCCATGACCTCTTCCCTGGGGAGCCTGTTCCAGCGCCCAACCACCCTTTGGTTGAGCCAAAGAGTTCCAGATATAAGACAGAGAGCATCAAGTCCTCACTAAGTTTAAAGGTGGCAGTCTTACCAGATCTACCTGATCTTTACATTCATATTTTAAGACTAACTTGTCTGACCAGCACACAGCCAATGTGGCTTTTCCAATCCACCTTACTACAACTGCAATTGTTCCTCAGCAAGCCCAATTTCTACACAGTGATACTTTCCTCTAACATCACAGACTGAAAATTTTGAGAAAAGGCATTGCTTATTTGCCTATGAAAGCAAACAGAAATGTTAACACAAGGCCTCACGATACTCAGACAGCAACTGACACCACTCAAGGACCATTAATCAATGTCTCACTCCAATTCTGGATCTCACAATCACTGTTGGTTTCAAAAACTGGCAGCTGTAGTACAGAGATTGCCCAGGATAGGATGGAGATTTTGGCAGCTAAGCTGAGGGATTTTGGTTCAGGAAGCCATAGAAAAGGTAGTTTGAATTTGAAAGACAGCACAGTAAACACCTTTTTACTAAAATAATTAGCAGTGATTTACTGTGGATATCAGCATTTTAACTGTTACCTCTAGGCTTCAGATTTAATCTAACTGCACCTTTGGTTGAACTTTCTGGGTTACTTTCTGAAACGAAGAACTTGGCTTGCTGCAGCCATTACAGCTGTAGCAAAATAAAGAAGGAAGAGGCTAGTCTTGACAGAGGATTCAAAAATTACATTACTTTCTAGTATGTTGTTAAACCTGGTCTAATCAATGACACACTGTTTAAAAAAAAATCACACCTTTATTTGTCTAAAGCTCTGTGTAGTTTAATCTTCCCATTGTTGTGACAACAGAAGGGCTGCACCACTAGGAAAAGCCACCTGAAAGCTTCCAGTAAACAAAAGCCTAATGCTTTGTGATGAATGGATTAATCTACACCTCTTAAAGTGGATTTGAGACTACACTGGGCTTTGAAAGATAGGATGCATTAGAGACCTAAGAAACCTGAACATCTAAGAAAGGAAAAAGAAGAAACTTGCATTTCAGGAAAAATGTTTGGCAGGAAGCTTTCTTTCACAGGTATGGAATTACAGAATGAATTCTTGTCAAATGCTAAAGCTTAGCTTTAAGTATACCATTGTGAAGAGAAATGGTTAAAAATAGTTGCAAATATTAATATCATTAGAAAAAGAATATTTTAACCTCACCCAGAAGGAGCTTTAGGAGATTTGACTCAGACGAAAATCTATTTTAAGCACATAGTTAGACATGTCAAAAAATTGCAAAAAACGTTTAAGTACTTGAAAAATGTGCACATGGCCATTGTTGTACAAGCCATCTTTTTAGACTGTTGGATGTGCTGTCTACACATCACATTCTTTTGCCAGAACAGCCATTTTTATTCTAAATTGTTCTGCTAACTTTGTAGGAACAACGGTCAATCCACAGTTAGCAAGCAAATCCTCTCAAAGTTTGCAAGCAAGAGTTAAATTTGTCATTTTTTAGAGTGTAACTGCTTACTGCAGAGAGAGGACCTCAAATTATCATAGCTATCCAACAACCACTTGTAACATGTGACTATGAATGAAATCCTCAATCCCCAATATTTGAACATCTGTGGATGAAGTCACCTCTTGTTAAACTGACTCCAGTAGCTATCACCCTTTGGTTTTATACATTTGTGCAATGTTCACCCTCGTGTAACCTCGGGCTGTCTTGGGTGGTAAAGGTTACGGAAACTAATGGTACAACAGGCACATCAGCCGATCATCTTGTCAGGTCACTCTGAATCGAGACTGTTCTCTTCTTTCTGAACAAAAGCTTTTATGCAAAGTGTTGCCAAATACAGATTGGAAAAAGGCACTGATCCAACTCATTCATGCTATTTATAAAGACCTAAGAAATATCTTTAACAATAGACAGACTTTGCTGAACCAAAACTGTAACCAATGCCAATTCTGCTCCTCCATCTTAGTAATTTCCTGAATTTTTTAGGACCAATTAAGGGTACTCAGCAAATGAATGCTCACACTGGGGATAAGGTATCTTGCTGCCACAGGCCTCTTTCACCCACAAACATCCTTTGAAAGGACAAGTAGAATACACAACCCTTACTTTACTTGGTAAAGTGCCTCTAGCATGCAAAGGAAGGCAGTGGAGAGCCCAAGCTATGTGGATTCAGGCAGGAATGGCATGCCACATCTCAAGGCCTTTCCAACAATCCAACACCACCAGGTCAAGGCCTGAACAGCGAGCCACAGTCTGGAAGTCTGTGCAATCTGTCTCACAGCTCACCTTAGCAGTCACCAGCCTCCTCACCGAAAGAGAAGGGAGGTGCCCACTTACAAGCAGGCCAGTGAACAACCCCGATGTATCATCACAGAGGTCTCGCCTGCCTGAAACAGAAGATGCAGAGCAGCAGGGCTGCCCACAATGGCCATTTCCCACCTGGCTTCTGGCAAGGAATGTTTACAGGAGTGCAGTTTTCTGTAGCCATTTGAGTAAACAGATCAAATACAAGATACAAAATGCCCCTTAAGCAGAAAAAAACATCTTAATTCATGCAAACTGATATATCCACTTCAAAAGTGTGTGAGCCTTATTCAGCATTCTTACCTTAACAGCTGTGTTGAATCTTATGCAGAAGTCCCTAAATATCTGGAAACATTCATCCAACTTCATAGTTTCTTTGTCTTCACAGAAAAAGTCAATGAGAGCATTTCCCTCCTTTTGCAATTCCCGTTTCTGGTGTTCAAGCTCCTTTAGATGCCTTACAGCCAACTGTAGCAAAAACCATACACACATGAACCAGACAGAAAAATTAAAGTCACAATAGGTCGTGTATATATTAGGAACTTATGAAATTCATGTTGCAACCTCGAAGTTGTTACAGAGCCCAGAAAATTAACATCTTGAAGGAGAACTCGTACTAACAAAAGGAAACACGCCATTTCAGCAAATTGAGTAAAGAAGGTCAGGAAAAATGGATCAATCAAAATGTACATTCTAGTGACCAGAAGGGAAACCAGGAAAAAGCTCAAAAGCCCTCAAACAAACTTACAGCTTTAATTTTTAGATGAGTAAAATCAAAGACTGTACTAGAACACTGACAGACCTCCTGGGAGCTCCTTAAAAGCTCCTCATTCCTTATTTTTCCATTTCCCCCTCAACCAAGCATAAGGGATTAATTCCTCCTCCCTACTTTTCCAAAAACACACGTGATCTGATTCATGGATTTACATCACAAAATCAATTCCTTCCTAAGGTGGCCCTAGACCACAATAAAAAAGATTTTCATGCATGAAAGGTACGGAACCACTGAAAATACATATATTTTAAGACATCCAGAAAATGTTCCCATAAAGTAGCACTTTGAATCAAAAGTGTAGAGCAATAAGGACAGGAGTAGTTTAGTGGAAGAAGATTCAGGAGGAAGAGAATAAGGCTGTGATTAGACTTCGAACAGCAGAACTGCTTAAAACACTTTGATCAGGTGTCCCTGTCTCCTCTATCTGCATTGCCAGCTATCCACTTCTATTCTTGCACAGTCCCACATCTGACACCACCTGTAGCTCAAAGTAACCTGAGAAGAAAAGTCAGTTTTTCAGACAAATCTCTTCTGTAACTCATAGTCACCTAAATATTTTTCATAATGTAGCACTGGGGTGGGAAAATGCACCTGGCAGCCCTGGTGATCACTTAATCCAAACCTGTTTTCAGGAATTACTTGGAAAATTATACCACTAGGATAGGAACAAATATGACTTGCTAGTCTTAAGAAAAAAAAATCAAAAAGAGGGGGAAAAAAAGCCCACAATAAAACCTGGACTGAAGATAAACTGGACAACTGATAAAAGCATACACCAAAAAATAGTTCCTCCCACATATTTCAGGAATTTATTCACAAGGGTGAAATAATCAAAGCTGACTTTTAGATCAGCTTGGTTATCACCTGTAATTTAGAAACAAAATCCGGAAGTGCTTATGTAAGGTATGCATTTGTAAATTTTTTTTTTTCCCAACATTTCTTTTGGAATGTGGCTTAAACAAGGTTATAGTGCTACATAAAACCACATATTAGATTTTTAAAAATCTCAAACATGTTAAAACATAACATTAAAGAGTCTGGGTGCAATGGATAAAGGCCAACAATTCAGCGTGAATGAGGACAGGTATTTCAATCTTAACCTGCCCCTTTCTTCATCAGCTTTTTCATCTCCTGAAAAACTACAGGGACTATTAACTACATTTGCAAGTTGAAAATAAGGGCGGGTTAAGTTCCAGATTAACACCTGCCTTCTTACTTTTAATAATTACCTGTAGTGTGAAACAGAAAAAAATCATTTAATTGAAGTATAATATGTATTTCTTGAGGCATCACCACATACTCAGAAAATACCAAGAACTCTGCTTCCAAGGTAAGAGCTATATACATCCAGGCTTGTTAAGTTACTCCAGTACTTAATAAAATAAAAAAGGAGAACCCACACAGATATAATGGTATGGCTTTGAATAAGAGACTGTGTTAAGGGTAAATTAGTAGAGAAAAGAGTCCCTTAACCTTCCAGCTTCTAACAATATCTCTTCAGTCACCCAACAATCAAGACTCATATGCACAGCTAAAACAAATGTGCTCCAGAATAACATAGCATGTTGACATTATATTTTGGGAAGCTGCAAAGTACAAAACCAGAGACCACTCCAAACTGTCTTATATTTTAACTACTGATCTTCATCAGTAATTTCGCACGCACTAAACACGCTTGCCTAACAAGCCTTGGGCAATGTACACTCAATATCCCTCCCTGTAAAAACACAGCCCTCCCAACACGCTTACATGACAAACAGCACGAGGCTGGAACACCTTTGTACAACTGACAGGTCAGGCACATTAAAATAGTGCTTCTGTTTATTAACAGGTCCACACAAATTACATCCAGCTGAAGAATGCTGCTGTATTCAGGGGACGGTAACACATTAACACAGATATCCTACGAACCTGGAGAAAGTTTTCCATCTGGTGAAAGAGTTTTGGGTCTCGTCGGATGCTGTCTTTAACAGATCTTGTCTTGACAGACAGTGAGTGGAGCTCTGCTTCTACACTATCAATGGATAACCTAAAAATAGCATATACAGAGAATGTTTATCAAAGGACAAGGAGTGGCCCACAGGTTAGCCACAACATGCTGCAAAAGTGGATGCTTTACATGAGGTGCAAACGGGCTATCAAACAAGACCGGCCTGTTCAGGAAATCTTTCCAGAGTAGACACTGAAAATTAGGAGAGAGATAAGCACATTTCTCCTTATTTGCAACCTGAAAAGATTCCCATGGGGTGTGGTTTCATGATTAACTTCAGCCAGTCCTACTCACCCTACCCACCTAACCTTAGAAAAGTTAATGCTGCCCTGCCTCTGCCCAGGTGTTCCTTTTCTGTCCTGGTGCCTGTCCTAGCGCTCATTTTTGAGATGGCGAGCCAGATCTGTGAACTGAAAATTAACCTAGGAAAAGGAAAAAGCCAGTTTGTTCCGGATTGATCCTTTGCTTGGTCCAACTGATGACATGACTGTCTGAGAGCAGGAGCTACCACAAAAAAGGGGGCCACAAGAGACTGTCAGCCAGGACTACTGATTTTGGCAGTAGCATCTGGCATCGCTAAATTGCATGTTACACTCTTCTAAGCAGTCGCAGCAATGCAACCCACACAGTCTCAACCCCTCAGTTAGAATATTCCACCCTTCTACTAAATACCAGCAGGGAAGCTGCTGCTGTGAAAAGGGAAGTCAGAAACTGAAGATCACAGGAAAGACCTCTGATCTGGTGTAATCTAAGCGTTCTCCTGGCAGACCCACGTTCCATACAACAGTTTCCACCTAAATTTCCCAGTCATTTCGAGGGTAAACGCTTCTAAACCTTTGGTATTTCCTTCACGAGAGAACAAAACTTTGCCTAGGAATTGAAGCACTACAGTGTTCAAATGATAAGAACTAACAACTGTACACATGCTCCTCCTAAGGCTGTTTCACCAGCACCACGACTTTCAAACACTAAAGCTGAAGAATTTGTGGCAGCCTGACTGAAATGCACATGGCAGCAGACAGTGACACATGCATAAGTTTGTCAGTACACACACAAATGAATATAATGTGTGCTGGTTTCTCTCTGAGAACTTCATCTGCAAAGCTTAACTCCCTGTTTTGGGAAAACACTGTGTTTTTGCAGCTAAGAAAAGCAGTAGAAAATACAGGTTACATTTTTCTGCCTTTGAAGGAGGAAGAGGATGTAAAGTAAAGGTGGCAAGACAACAAAAAATAAAGAACATAACGGTAGTTGTTTCAACATGCTCTAATTGGGTTGATTTATGAGCAACTTGTACATGACAGTTCTCTCTAAGCACCTTCCTCATGCCCAGTGGTGAGGTACATATTTAATTTTGTTTCATTTTCATGTACAGAGTGCACTCCCTGTAACTCAGCATGAGTTACAACAGAAGATTTTCAGCATTAACAAATGTGATCAAAGAACAAAGTGGTTAGAAAATAAATATCATCAAATTTGGGATCCTGTCTGTTCCTCTCCTGTTTGCCAGGGGGCTTGGATGGTGAGGAAAGCTACATTCCCCAACAGGCCATGTGGCAAACTGCCAAAAAGGTGTGTGGGTTGGATGGCAGAGAGCCACACAGGTGGTCCCTCAAAAATTTTCCGATTAACTCCATGGCCACTCCTTTCCTCAGAAGATTTCAGTCTTTTGCAGACATTACTTAACCCTCCATCAGATCTAAGAAACTGGATCCATTTTGCAGCTGGGAAAAGAATGTAAATAGATTGCCCTAAGCCCAAGAGTAAGGAAGTAGCAAAACTGGGAATTGAACTTCAGCACTGCTAGCTTCCAGATTTCAGATTTAGATCACACTGTCTCACCAGAGTAAGTACAGTTATTGAGGTACAAATCAGGTTCAGTTTAAAATTATGAAGCTTAAGACTTTAAGCTGAATAAATGCAGAGCCACAAACCCCTCGGATTTTCCAAGCAAGACAGCAAATGAAACCTCAAAAAGCATCTAAGTGAAGACAGGGCCAGCACCTCTCCCTGGTACCAGATTTGGAAAAGTATTGTACCCTCCTCAGTGACTAATGAAAACTGGTTTAAGGAAAAACAGTGACATTCTTTGAGTTCAAAGCCCTTAAGAGTAATGAACAGGTACATGTATTTGACAGAGACAGAATTACTAAAAATCTACAGAGATCATGTAATAAAAAACCTCATACCTGAAGGCACATTGCAGGCATACTTCTGCTAGTAAATGGAAATGAAGACCTCAAAGCTACAGTAAATATTTGTAAAGATCTGGTTTTGTGCCAAGACTTTCCTGAATAAACCTCATTGCTTCACAAATGAGAAAATTCCAATTCCTCTCTAACCATAAGTTTTCAATTTTCTTTTAACTCACCTGGCAGCATCATGAACACTCCTAATTTTTTCTGAAAAGTTGAGAAGAGCAGCATCTTTCTTTTGGGCTTCCTGAAACAAACATAACAAAACCAAAACACACAATCCATTAACATTCCACCACCATGCAAAATCCCTAAGTCTGGCAGTTCTAAAGCTTCTGGGAGGGCATTTAAAGGTTTCTCTCCTGCACTGTTTTCCTTCCCATTCAATCCTAACACCACTGAGTGGAGGACATCCCTTAAAGAAAGGCAGGGATCAGAAATGGAGATTTTAAACAACAGCTTCCATTTTGCAGTGTAAAATAATACTGCTTCTGCCAGTGAACACAAGCCAGATGTATTAATAAGGAATGTCAGGGAAAGAACAATTTACTGATGCCATTGTTTGAGCAGATACGATGCTTCCTGCACAAACATCAATTTATACCCTATTGTTTGCTGACTGGAAATCTGTTAAGCCAGTTTGTACACAGATAACCAAAGTCAGATAGATGCATTTAAATTCTCTCCCTTCCAAGATCAAGAAGTTTGAAAGGAAGAAAAAATAGATTGAAAATGTCTGCAACAGCTTTAATAAACGCACATCAGCCATCAAGGGAGGAAAAAAAGCTATCAAGAAGGCCACTCAAAAGGTTCAACTGGAAGACTGAAAGAATTTTTATCAAAATAAGCCACTGTAAACCACTGTAAGAATTTGGGACAAGAAGAGAAAATCTACAATGAAGAAGTTTGATGAAGGCAAGTTTATATATGATATAAAAACTTAAGCTTTCCATGGGATTCTGGATAGGATGACCAGAGGTAAATTTTGCTGAATTTTGTGGCAGGAGAAGAAAGGTGAAGATTAGATCAAAGCTGTGATAAAGTTGATTTTTTTTGGAGGCATATGGCCCCTTTTATTGTCTACCAATTAATGGACCTGTATTTGTAGAAGTTGCTTATATCAGCAAAATAAATATTCTATACCAGAGCAACGAAATGCAGCAGACTCATGCCAGGTTTGTTTGCTTTCGTGTCTGCCAGCTTGAGCAGAGACGACAGTTTAAATCCAACAGCATTGCCAGCATAACCTCCCTAAAAAGAAACAAATTGCAAAAGAGCAAATGAGAAGCTGAGGCATGACATCAGAGCACTGCAACACTAACAAGGAAGTATGGCCCATCAGCCATCTCCCTTTGGGACGTCACTTACCGCATTCATAATATTCCCAGCCTGAAGGACCAAGTGCAATATGGAATGCAGTTCCTCACAAGTCATTAACTCTGTAAGGAACAAGAAAATTGCAGTCTAACAATTGTTTGTTTAGAAATATAGTCAGTTACCAAGCTCCTCTTCATCTCGAGCTTTTTTTTTTTTTAAATTTGACAAGAAACTACAATAAACTGAAAAGGTTGTGGGAAAGATAATGGTACTATATAATTCCAATTCACAAGCACAACCGACAAACCTCAAGTCTATGTTCAGACTTTAACTCAGCAAATGTAGTATTTCCAAGGCAACCTTCAGCAGCTAAGGAAACATTTGGGGCCTAATCCTGCAATGTGTGAAGTGTCTCATGCAAGTGGTTAAGAATCTGCACCACCTACTAATTATTCCACTGTGAGACAAGTGTTCTGCACCCTGCAGGATCCATTTGCCATCTGCCAGGATCGAGCTTCTGAGCAATTACTCTTTTTTTTAGGAGACTTGGCCATAAGGCCTGAAAAGGTAACAGGCAATGTTTCAATTTTCCTTGCTTATCCCACTCCCACTATGAATCATCATTTTATTTCTGTACGATCACCAACTCAGAGCAGCATTTATTTTACTTGTCATATCAAAGATTATTTAGCACAAAGTTATATTCAGTGTGACAAAGAGTCAAATGGAATGAAATTGCCTTTAGAAGTTTTCCCATCACACAAGCCTGGCGTGTACACATGTTCATTTATTTGCAAAATGCACAGTAGTGCTCTATCTGAATTCATACACCTTTTCACGCAGCCACATAGGAACAATGTATCTGCAAAAACAATGTATGTGCATCAGAGGGACTGCTTTAGAAATAAGATGTGGAAATTCAAAATTGTAGAGTTAATAAATGTGGCACAGCAAACCAAGTGATTACAAATTTGCAAGCGCCCATATGGCAAGAAAATCACCATGAACACGTTTCATAGTCCATAGTGTTAATGTGAGGTATATATGCTACACTAATGAACAAAATAAAAGGTGCAATCCTTTTGATTGCAGTGTAAATACTTCAAAAAACTATTCTGCTTCCAACTCCACATTCTATAATTTACCCTGCACTGGGCTGCTCAACACAGTACAGTAATCAATCGTTTTAGAAGCCCTAGCCCTTGAGCATTTGTATTTCAATACTGGCAGCCTAAAAACATGATTAAATGATTAAATAACCTTTGATCTAACGAGCGACAGGTGAGGAAACAAGAAGGAAGGAAAAGGAGAGAATAAATAAGAGAATAGCAAATTTCACAAGGCCAAGAGGAGAAGGCAACTTCTAAAGGCTTCCCACAGTAGGAGCCTGCTCTGCGTCACTGTGACATCCATCCATCTGCAGGCTAGATGAGAATCCACCAGGCTGTTTAGACCATCCTAACCCTTAGTGATTATCAGCATTAGAAATGAAGTAAATATTCTTTCAGTTTAATTACAGGAAAGAAACCTGGGAGACAGCAATAGAAAAGGAGACATAATTCCTAAACAACTTCAGGCTATCAACAAACCCTGAAGTGCAAAGACCAAATGGAGACGAGCACATGACAAAGTGGACTGAACACAGGGAAGGCCCAGTCAGTGATTTGCGTGGCTGGCCTGATGCAGGAGTTGGAGACCAAAGTGTCTCCTCTCTGGAGGGAATTAATTCACCAGTTTTTACATATGTCTTGGGTGAAGGACACGCAGGACATTAAGGCGTGGCTGCTTTTCTACACAACATACTCCCTCATGTATGTCTGTTGCTCAAAACGCAAAGAACAATTATTTGAAAGAGATGCTAATAAAAGGCCAAACTCAGACCTAAATCCTGTGGTACTGCACACTTTCCTGAGTCAAGGGCAAGTTCAATCCCCATCGGTGGGAAAAGGCTTTTTTTCTCTTTCCTTTTACTAGAAAGGACTTTTCTAATCAACAGCACTCGTAGCTGACTATTTTACTTACTGCACCTTTTTATACCACTAGAAGCAGTCTAAGCAGTAATCTAGTAGCCTGTCAAGAATTTCCAACATGAGATAGGAATTTCATATTGAGGAACAGGACTAAAAGGCACTCAAGGTACTGTAAAGGGTCAGCATTGATGTTTAACTGAAACCAAGAAATCAACTGTTCTCCTGCAGAGTAGAAGACACTACATTACCTGAACAAACAACCAGCTGCAGCAGTTCAAAACTTGTAAAGAAATGTAAAGAACAAAACAGGTATGTAGAGAAAAAGAGAAGAAAAACAGAAAACAAAGGAATAGTGACAGTGTTCTCTACAATAAAGATTTTAACCTATCAATACTGCCCCCTCAAAAGGAAATGGCCCAGAGAAATTTAGAAAACACAGTCATTTTTCCTATGGATCTCTGAAAGAATGAGCAGAGAGGTGTAACGACCACATTCCATCAGAGGGAAAGCAGCGCAGGAATGAGCAAACTGTACTCAAAAGATGACATCCTAATTTGGTCATGGACACCTTTGCTTCTGTCAGTTTAGGATATATTACTTATAGGCTTTGAACATGAATTTATTGCTAGTGAATCCAAAGTCTCCAGATTTTTGATTTTGAAAGCAAGGATCCACCAGGCACACCCTGATGGCATTTGTCAGAGGGGAGTTAGCTTCCTTTTAATAGCTAAGGTACCTGAAATTCAAGCTCTGGTCTTCGTAATGCAGATTAATTAACATGCTAACAAAAACAAGAGTATTAGGCATGTCCCAACATATTTAATTACCTTTTGTTGCCTGTCTTATAATTTTCATGTCATCCTGTAGAGAAGCACAGGAGGGTGAGAACTCCCTCTCCAACACCATGGCTTCAATCCTAAGAGCATAGCTGGAGCACACAAACAGGTTTAGAACTGACAGCCAAAAAAGAACACTTATCATAAACAGAACAAACCAACTATCTCCTTACTTTGGCACCTGGATTAGTAAATACATGAAGGAATCAGCTTGAGACAGTTTTGATACATCTCCATCAAAGGCTTTTAATTTCTTTACCTAGAAAAGAGAAAAACACACTAGCAAAGAATTTTATCAAAGATCAAGTTTAACTTGAGAAGGCAACACCTTGAAAAGCAGTAAATTTAAATGAAGGCACTGGAAAATCCAGCCAGTGACTGAATGGCTTCATTGTCCCAAGATCCTGTAACCTGCTCATACCCCAACCACAAAAAAACCCAAAAAATTGTGTCACTCTTCTCCCAAAAAACTAGCTACACAGTCCAGCAGCAAGAAACCATGATGCCACCATTCTGACTGGCAATTTTGATTTCTGAGCAATGATTGCTTTCATCACTATATTTAGGATACTAATGATGATCTGAAAAATGACCCTCTTCAACAGCTGTGATGTACACTTGGGCATAGTTTAACTGTGTTCAGAATATCCAGCATAGGACTGCCTAGATCTTATTGGCACAGTGCAACTAAACTTTAAGTTACGGCTTTTTTTTCAAGATACTTGCTTCAACCATTTCCCCTAAAATGCCCTTAAGTGGTAAACTTCATGATCCTGAGTTTGTATTTTTTTCACTCATATGAAATATTTTAAAGACAAATGCTATCTTGCATTTTAAGTAATTTGTTGTCAGTATTCTCAGTACTCTGAGGACACCATTTACATGCAGAGGAAATACCACTGCATTGATTTTGTCAATCTTCCTTCCCAGCTCCACCAAAATCCATATATTTGCATGATCTGGAAGCCACTGATCCACCCACATACTTACTATTTGTTTATACAGAAGAACCGAAAAATACATGCACATACGTTTAAGCCCAACTGGAATTTCTTCCACATCTTCCAACACAGCAAGTGTGTCCAAAAGCAGAGCTCACTCTCAGTTACAGTTTCTTCATTCGACCAACAAGTTCGCACCCAGCAGCAGTTGTATGTTTCCACTGATTTACACACCAGCCCATGATCCTTCCTTTGTGTAACATCACACTTCAAGCCCATTCACAACCACATCTACACAGATGGTCTTCAGTTTCAGAAAGCACGTTAAGCTATTGGACAGAGGGACACTACACCAGGGCGTCAACAGTTACCTCACTGCCATGATTTAGCAAGATATCCAGGGCTTTTTAAAAAAGAATCAGCCTACAAATTAATCACTTCAGTTAGTTTTCTGCTTTGACGGTAAAAAAGCAACTGATCTTTAGCAGAAGACAATATGCTATGCCAAATCAGGATTCTTTTAATAGCTTTTTTCGCAGTTTTAGTCCCATTTTTTTCCACATCATAAAAAACCAGAAATGTTGAGAACACATTAAGAAAGAGAAAGACACAAGTTAAACAGAGAATGGAAAATAATTCCTTTTCAAAATAAAAAACACATCAACAAACAAATGAACAGGAAAAAAAAAACCAACAAAAACTTACTGCTAAGAAGGAGACCTCTAATCAGACAGCAATTTTTATTCAGGCTATCTAGCTTCATTTCCTAACACCACCATCCCCCCCTGCCATTTAACTCAAGACACTCAGACAAAAGCTCCTTCTAAAGATAAACAGCATACCCTTTTTTTTTCAGGCCTGAGAAAACTCCTAATTTACTGGGTAATTCAAGAAGTTGGCCAACAAAGAATCAGGAAAGACCAGACTTGACATTCCTGATAATTCTAAGGTGTTAAATGAGCAAGAAACAAACCCCAAATAAACACTTTTTCTACATCATTAAGTGGGGAGTGAGAGATAGTGTACTATCTCAGTCTTTAAAGGTGTGCTTTAACCTAGCTTCCTAAAAATAGTGGTCTGCAACCTAAAAACCAAAAGCCTGCAAATTCTCCAACCTCATTTTAATATCTTGCAAATATCAGAGTTTGACTGAAAAGGTTACAGGCATTCAGATATGGGGGAGAGAGAGGAAAGAAAGAAAAGCAGCCCACCAATAAAACCCACGCTAACTCACCAAAATCAGATCATACAAGCCACAGGTTAATTATAGGAAGATGCAATTCAAAGACTTAAATGCACAAAAAGTGAACAACAAGAGATCCTGAGACACTCACAGGAAGGTTAACTTATTCATGCTACCAGTACTACATTTAAATATACTTCCAACAGTAAGTAGCAATCAATGTTTTCCATGTGGAATTTTAGTTTTACATGCACTGGATGAAATCATCTTTTTTCTATCCTAGGAAAAATGCCTGCAGTCATACGAGTGAGTACTAAATCCCGGAATTAATTCAGAGGAGGAACATTCCTAAACATGCACAACAGAAGACATTGACAAGGCTGCCTTCTGATGGGTGGGATGGGGTATGAATGTCACTGTGCAAAAGGCTTTGGGCAGTAGTCAACCCAGAAGAGAGTCTGTGCAATCAGACTTGAAACAAAGATGTGCTCACCACCTGGTTCCAAGCCTACATCCACTACCTCAATCCCCACTGTCTTCTGCCTAGATATCCCAAACTGTCTCTGTGAGAAGCATCAAGGCAGCTCACCCAAGAAGCCCAAAACCCAAGGATGGTAGAAAACAGTGACCCACTCCACAAACATACTAAACAGAACACGACAGAGTTTTAAGGTCCTTTTTACCCTGGAATTCAGCAAACACAGCCTGGCTCTCCATACATGCCTTAAGTTTTTCACATAGATGAATAAATTGTCTGTCAACTTGGCCTTAGAACAGTAAGTGGTCTGGGAAATAGCTAAGGTGAATATAGGACAGCCATTATTCTGTGTTCCCTTTTTTATAAAAAATGTCATAATTTAAAAATAATTCTCACCATGAAGGAAAAAAATTTTATTTGACCTCATCAACACTACCAGTAAACCAGAAAAACCAGCTTCTGAACCCCAAATGTAAAAAATTACTGGAACACATTTTGGATGTCTGTCATTGTACATTCCAAGGGAGACTATTCAAATCCCATGGACTGCCTCTACTCTCTGCTACCATGTTGTCCAAGTACTCTACAAGAAAACTGAGACTCTCTGATGGCTCCTAGAAGTGGGGGTCAAATTCAAATACCAATTGCATCCAGGAGCTGCAAAGAAACTACGAGGATTGACAACAGTGTTCAATATAACAGATATAGTAGATAGGTTGAGAACACAAAAGAGTTAAAAATGTGGCTTATTATAAAATCATAATGAATAACCCTATCAGTTCTGGCCTTGACCTGTTCTCTTGAAGCACAACAGAACTCTTCCACAAGAGTAGGCAGCCACGTACCGAGATATGGCAGTGTAATGTGTATATTCAAGAGAGCATAATTACATTGTATGCTCAGTTCTGTATTACTCAAATTGGGTGCAGAGCTACTAATTTAATTTCTCATTATATTTGTATATGGAATATGCATTTGCACTGTCCATGCATGCCCATGCACACTAAATCTGATTTTAGATACACAAGGTTCTCACATATGTAATTTGCTTAATTTTAAGAACATTTATGAAAGACAGAAAGCCTGATCTTTGATTTGATTTGTGAACAATTGGAGTAGAGATGCCCATTGCAAGTATGCCATTATACCTGGCAGACACAAAAGTTACTGTATTCAAGTTCTTGGTAATTTTTAAGCTACCAGTAGCACTTCTATCAGGATTTTATTTTATGGCATGAAACAGGTACCTTGCAGGATCTTGTAGTTATGCAGGATCTTTGAAGAAGAGGAATTGACATTTTCTCTGTGGGTTTGTTTTTATTATTATTATTTATTATCCTCATACCTCTCCAAATATTCAGGGCACTAACAAAAAAGAGAGTTAAAAAATACCAACGCTCCGAAAAGGAACACAATAGAATCCAACTACAAGGGCAGGTGGGAAAGCAGCAGATGAATGAGGCAGTGGGGCACAATGGGGCATGAGCTGGGGCAGTGGCAAATCACTGCCAGCAAATGATAAAAAGAAAGGGAGAGAAACCTACAGGTAATCATAAAGGGCAGAAAAGGAAAAGGAGATGAAAGCTCTGAAGGATGGCCAACCCTATAAAGCACTGGCTGAGGAAAGGAGAGGGCATTTAACTACAGACATGGTTTGAAAAGGGTAGAGCTGACAGAAGCAGTTCCAATAAAGCAGGTGACAGACGACCAGGGTTTGAAATCAGAGAACAAGAGCAAAGGACAGGCTTGAGACATTATAAAGGAAGTTAACACACTGTGTTGATGACCTGGGCGTGCATGTACGTGGGTGAGCTGATCACCAGTATGATATGCTCCCTTCTGAATGTATTTAAAGTACAAATTCTGGCTATTCTAGCTCGTTAAACACTGGACTCTCTCAACTTTTACCAGTCTGGGCCTGTTGAAGAGTGCAATAATATGCACATAAAAGTAGCTAAAAGCTTCTTCTCTGCTCTAGTCAGGATACCAGTAAATAAAAGCTGTCAGCCATTTCAACAGGGTATCATTCAGAAACAACTAGGAATCTTTTCAGAAGTGACATAGCAGAGAAGACCACTGCTTCAGTCAAGGTTCCCTGAAAAAAAAAAACCAAACTGAAAAAAGGGATGAAGGAGAAGAGATTCCAAATAGGTATTTCTTTCTCCTTACAAAATGGGCAAGTACACTATGCTACAAACATCAGGACTTCTAAGAAGTCTTAAATAAAGTCAGCGATCTTATCCTACTTGTTGATGTGTTAAGAATTTTTATAAATTTGCTCAGCCTTTTTCTAATCACTGTATCATGGCTGGGCCACACACCCCCAGACAGCCCTGAACAAAACATTGAGTGGAGCCTTGCAGCAAGCTCCATCATGGGCAGCTTCAAGTATTTGTCAAGTTTTTCAAACTAAACATTTGAAAATACCCAAACATTCTAAGTTGTAGGAAAGACTTTGCAGCAGTGCCAATATTTCAATAATAGTCTTATGCAGTTTGAGAAAAACATTCAGCAAGGAGCCAGTATTTGCCATTTACATGCAAAAACCTCCACAGCTTTGATAGCTGTTGGGATTTTTCATAGAAAACAGCTAGAAAATGAGCAGCACTGACACCTATTTCTGCACACAAATAGAGTTGCCACATTACAATACAGCAAACAGAAAAATTTTAAAGACAAGAGATGTTAAACATATTTGTTAGCCCAGGTACCTAGCCTCCATTGTCAAACAGCTGGAATACCATCAGGTGTCTGAGATACTATGCACTGAAATGATCTAAAGTATGTCACAAATGTCAAACAAGAGACATGGGGCACATTCAGGTAATGTGACTGGATATCACAGCACTTCTAGATAAGATACAATTGGAGTACAAAGCCGGTGCTTATTCACACTAGGTAAACTGTAAACTTAAACTTCTTGGTAAAAAAAGAAGAAACAAAATAGTCCAGAGTTGCCTTTCTACAGCTATGGCACTCATCTCCCTCCTTTCAGGTTACAGACTAAGAAGTTATGGTAAAACAGAAAAGAAAAAGCAGAAGACATCTCAAAGCACAGTTACTGGTGCAGAGCACAGGCCTACAGAAGGCACTTGGCCCTCATTCCAACTTGCAAGAAACCTGTGCATACAGGCAAATGTGTCTGTAAATACCTGAGCTGCTGCACAGAGCACACAAAGAGGAACTGCAGAAGCTCGCCCATGGTTACACCAAGACAGTCTGCCCTGGTAACTTAATAGCTACTAACCTTTTAGGATCTGAGTGCTGAAGTCTCTGCTCAGAGTAATTCTCAACTCTTACAACAGCAAAGTATGTCTTTAGGAGAACAGGAAGTCTCCAAAGGGCAATCCCAGGAAATCCTTGTTGAGGATGGGTGCAACATTGTGCAAGGACAGGCCAGTGTGATGACAGCTTGCCAAAGCTATCTCATGTGATATGACAAAAAGAAATTAGGGAGTATTAAACAGAAGAGGGAACAGCAGAAGAAATAACACCACTTCATCTGGTGTCTCTAGTGGTTCTGGATTATTTGTATGTGGGGCTGTAAGCTTCTGTAAGCCTTTCCCTCGGCAAATGGTGAATCACTATTCTAGGAGACAAGTATTCAGAATAGGAGGCAGACAGTAAACTAAGAAAAAATAATCAACATAGCAGGAGAACAATGAACATACATTTAGGGCGAAAATGGTGAAAAAGAAAAAAAAAACAAACTCTGAGGCTCCTAGAATGAACAAAGTTTTTAACTGCCTATACTAAAATTTTAGGAGCCACCATAGTAAATGAGTTACTGGACCCACTTATTATTTGACCCCACCAAGCATGATGACATGAAGGCATGGAAACATTTTTCCATACCAGCAGAAGCATCAGTTCCTTACATGCAGGATTTTGTCTTGCCCACCACCATCGAGCAGCTCTCAAGGGCAAAAATTCAACAATGTTAAACAATTACAAGAAGAATAATGAAGAGAAAAGGAGTGTTTTCCTTTTCTGATGCATGAAATTAATTAAATACATACTAACACCTGCACACTGGAAAGTAGCCTCTTTCCAGCCTTCCCTTGGTAACAGCAACAAATCTCATGTCTGATACCCCTTATTTTATAATTCTCTCCTAATAAATTAATAGAATATCTTCTATTAATTTCTCAAGTGACTCCTTAAAAGCACTTCTTAAGTTCTCTGGCCCCACTACTTGAGGGATGGGCCTACTGTCAAATCTGTTGTCAAATAAATAAACACACTTTTTCACTCTCAGCACTACCTATTGGATAGCTAATGCATCTCATTGAGCATTGCAGACAAATTTGATAAAATTCAACAATTTACATTACAACTCGAGCTGAATGACAACAGTTACATCATATAGACTACACTAGCTGAAAGATTTTCTACTTGCCATAAAATAAGAACCAAGATCTAAGCCAGAAAGAGGAAAAGATGAAAAAGTACTTTTCTTTCAGTCTAATTTTCTGACTACACACGAAATTAACTAGGAGTCATTCTCTTTCAAGTTACTACTCCACTGTTCTTCTCTGTGTGACTTTCAGAGGAAGGAGATAAATTCTGTTTATGTAATGGAATATGTACTAAAATGCAAACAGACTGGGAACAAGGAATGGTTTTGAGGTCCCAGAACTACTGCCACCAATTTTTTTGATTAATTACATTTCAATTTGTTGATATCCTCCAAGTCTAAAGATACATTAATCAAGTATACCAATGTAACACAACTTTTACAAGATTCTCTGCAAAGGCAGCCCAACTTAGGGTCATAAATTTGACAGCGAAAGACCGTAACATGTTCTGCTGACGACTGGATCTGAGATTTGCTGCTGCACAGAGGAGACAAAGTGCTTTGACAGGATGACCTTGAAGTGGTAAAGCATGTGAGTTGAGGTTGATCTGTATGTGGACCTTAACTTAGCAATTTCCCAAGTTTCAGCCACTCACTTTGATGTGAAGTACCCAAGCAATTCTAATGCTAATTTTGTCAGGTTTGTGGTTTACATTTCTCTCAAGTACATACAAATGGGTCAGTGCCAATAGTGAGCAGGCAAGGAACTGCACATCATTAAGCAGAGCTCCCAGGTCAGTTGATGAAGCTTCACCTCTTTAATCATGCGAACAGACTTGAAGTTTGGGACTAGGAGGGGAGAAAGCTGTGCTTGGATGTTGGTCATATGGTGATCACAGGGACATTGAGAAGGTACTGCTGGTAATTCTGTGCCTTCTAACACGTCTCCTTTGAGCACTAAGCCATGTTAGCAAATTCCATGGGTGCTGCACATTGGAGGTGCCTTTCTGCCCTATTGAAACCCAGTGACCAGGCCCAGGAACAGACCAGATGAACCAAGCAGGCAGCGAACCAGAAGGCAAAAAGGCAGTAGTACTGGACTACCAATATTCAACTCACAGACACTGCAATGGGAAAGCATGGGGCAGGTGTCAAAGAAGTGAAATTTGTTTGCTTAGAATACACTTCAATTCTGAATTTTCTAACCTCCCTAGAGCAGTTACCTGTACAGAGGAAGGTTCCAGGTTTTGCTGTTTATGTGACAAAAGAGACATCATAAAAACAAAAGATGTCTTGTCAACTCCTTAAAAGCAGGTGAAATTATTTGATGTGAAGGGAATGACTACACTGCGACCTCAATACCACAAGTCATGTGAAGACTGAACATTTGCACTCAGTGGTTCCCTGTTCCCCAGCCTCAGGAAGGCGTTGAGATTCCTCATTTACAGAGCTTCATGTTGGAATCCCAGTCAGCAGAACTCTACAAAAAATAAGTTCCACGTAAAACCATTATTTACCTCCTCTGCTTCTGGTAATAATTTAAGAAATTCACGTAGCAGTTCAGAACTGTAGGGCTGACTTCTTCCATGATAAATATCTTCAATGATGGATTCGGCAGACCTTGAAAAAACAATTGAGCACACGTATTTCGAACACTTGCAGGGTGAACAGTTACACAGATTGAAAAAACCATGCCTGGGCTACTCAACAGAGTTATAAAGAGGTTGTGGATGCATCAGTGTCCACAGCAGCACTGCTCTGACACCATTTTCAGTAAAGCCTTTACGGAAGGGCAACATTATCAGTGAATACAGACAGCATGAAACAGCTCGCTCTTGAAAAAGTTGCCTGCATTGCTCCTTTCTAATTGCTTATAAAGAGAGGAAGGCAGTGAAAGGCAGCTCACAGGCAGTGTTACATGAGGTAAAAGGGCTTCCCTTAACTATACCTGGAAACTCACTTCAACTGGTTAACATCAGCAAACTCAAAATGTTTGATGCTAAGTCATAAACACACTCAAAACTAGTAAACATATTAGAAAATAAATTATGTCAAATTACTTTTGAGAAAACTGCATAAAACTGCAAACTCCATGAGAAACAGAGCACAACATATGTATTTTATGAGAAAGACAAAGAATTCTTACTTTTTGAATTGTTTGAGAAATATCCCAATGTTCATACTTCGTTTTGCATCCAAAATGGAAATCTGAGAGAGAGAGCAAGAGAGATTACTCTAACAATACCTAAGAAAATAGCATATAATGCAGGGATCATTTCTTAAATTGCTACAGGTAACTGTCTGTACCAAATCCCAGGCCAAATAAATATCGAGTCACTTCTTATCAACAAAGCTCATATACTACAAAATTAGTTTTTACCAGGGAAATATATAGCACGCTCACATCACCTTTCTCCAAGTGAAGCAAAAAATTCCATAGCAACATATAACGAAGGAAGGAATCAATATTTCTATTTCATTACAAAGTAAAAACATTCTTCTTGCTTATTTCAAAACCCTGCATCTGCAAAATGTTGCTTATCAGGTAATACACTATATTGCATTTGAAGGCCCCAAGGTTAGTGAATACCACACTTTAAAATCCACATAAATTCAGAGGTGTTGTGACAAATGTGAGCATGGGATTTCTAAGCAGAGGTCAGGTGCATTACAGATTTAATTCATGCCAACTAACAGCCACACTGATTCAGTGGAAGATAAGTGAGTCAATCTTGAATCAAACTCTGAAACACGTAATGCTCAAATGTGTTTGCTTACCTAGAAGCAAACAGAAATCCATAATAAAATAAGTGTCTCCCAGCTTTGTATTTCAAAGCTGGTTTGCTGTATCATCTTACATGTACAATTCTGAAGATTAGGCAGAGGGGAAAAAAAATCCCCCACAATATTTTCCCCTAATTTTGTAAAATATTTAAAATCAAAGTCCCTCTTTTATACTAGCTTTTCTTCCCGAAACAGCATACAAGTTTAAACCTGAGAGGTTTGCCCTGTTTTAGCAAATTGTGTCCTTAAAGTTAAAATTTTACCACAGCTATTTTAGTGATAACAGCTACAAAAGTCATGAGATTTAGAAGGACAAGAGAATTGTTTCACCTTAACAGCTCCACCTGACTGCTACAATAAAAGAGCTCAGTACACATAGATGTTCAAGACTACTGCTGGACTCGCATGCTGTTTGTGGTTTTGACAACTTTGAAAGGCGTTTTGACCTTTGTGACAGTGCTAAGATTAGAAGCAGATATATAAATGCAACACTGGCATTGTCACGGAATTGAATTAGCCTGCAGTCAGCTGGTGACAGTGAAAATATAGGGATAATTGATGGACTATCCCCAACATACACCCAGGAGACAGCCTCTTCGTCTGCTGAAAATAGTGAGTCATACTGAAAAGTTTTCTGAAATTCTGGAAAACAGCAAAGACTAGAAAACACAGGAAATGTCAGCATATTAGTTTTAATTAGATGATTGGTAGCCCAAAGCCCTTCAGTTTTAGCATATGCAGAGATAAGGGGACAGATTGTGGTTTATTCTCCTCTTATCTTAAAGAGTTGAGAGGCCTCCAACAGATCATTAAGGAAAAGCCCCTTAACACAGGACAGGTTCAACTATCTCTCCCCCTGCAGTATCTAATCTTTTTCAAATGTTTTACTGCAGGGACCTCTCACTGACCTCTCTAACTGTAGCTCCAGTCTCCAATTGCTTCGGTCACCCCTAATTCTCTGATTTCTCTGTACTAGTTTAAGCCTATAAGCTTTACCATCATTTAGCTTTTGGTTTGCCTGGGTTTTTAAGCACATTCAGAGTTAATCTAGTGTACATTTTTAAAATCATGGTCAGTAACTGTTACAAAGAGACTGATCATCAACTGAGTAAACCTTTGTTTTCCATGGCACAACTCAGATTTACAGTACAACCTCAAACAAATTACGTGATTTTTTAAATATCTTCCCTTGAAGAAAAACAACAAATGGGAACATATACAGCTACATTTGTCTTATCAGCACAACAAAAATTATCACAGCTGTTCTTAAGTACCAGGATTTTACATACCTTTCTTGCTCTGTATATGATGTACTCTGACATTTTTTCTCTGATTTCTTGTTTAACCACACAATCAGAACAAGTCTCACTTTTTGGTCACTATTTGCTTGGTGTCTACTTCAAGCTTATCAAAAG
Source organism: Brachypodius melanocephalos (assembly GCA_013398615.1). NCBI lineage: Eukaryota > Metazoa > Chordata > Aves > Passeriformes > Pycnonotidae > Brachypodius > Brachypodius melanocephalos. The sequence goes on from VZSR01003049.1 coordinate 21,795,567, forward strand.
TGTTTGAAACTCCTGTCATTACATAACTACCTTCAAGGAGTTTCCAGGTAGGAGCACAAGGAGGAGAAAAGAGGAACCTGGCAGATACTCCATAAATACATGTTCCTACTCCTTGCACACAAATACACTATCTTTCATCTCACATTCAGTTGCATATCAAATTCATAACCTCAGCCTGAACATCTGTTCACAATGTCTACTCTTCTCCACTGAGATTTCACTTAATTTTCTTCATGCAGAGCATTGTCTGCTGTTGCTTTTTACTCTTTCAACATTACCACAGTTTTTTCTAAATTCTGCTCAGTCTGCTCCTGTCCTCTGTCCACACACATTGTCAACACTGCTGCTGGCACAGCACGTTTCAGGTCTCTGTTTGCCACCCAAAGAGGTTTTGAAGTGCTGTCCACCAGAAATACCCCTGGACTTCTTTAACTCAAAAAGTTACACTGGGCTGTAAATGAGAATTGGGAATAGGCATTCCTAGTCCCACTGGGATTCTCCATAGTAAAAAACCCTCTCATATGGTTTCTTATGATTTATTTTCGATAAATTCAGGAGAGCTTTGTCCATTTTCATCCTCTACTCTCTTACTCTGGAAATATTGCAATTCTCTCAGATATTTTTCACCATCTCCACACCTGTACTTTGCCAAGTCCGTGCAAAACATCACAGGACACACACACTCGCCACCTCTGCTTTATAAACAGTGCAATCTCTAAACCAAGGACAGCAATTCACTCATGAATCCACTTTTCATCACCAGAGTATTCAACCCAGCATATTTCCAAAATCTGCAGCAAGCACAGATCTCACAGTAACAGGCCTCAGTTTGACTAATGTTAATCCACCACAGAAATATTCTGTGAGAAGGAGAAAATTAGCCTGAGTACCACAGTGAAGTTGTGTTTATGGTAAGAGGATATCTACTCCTGAACCCCAACACATATTTGCAATCAATACAAAAGATTCAAAGGAGTGTTCTGGGAGACACAAAAAGACTCACATCAAAACTGACTGGAGAAATGCAACAGGAGTTTCTTGACGTGAAATCATCAATAAGGAAGACAAACACAACAAAGCAGATTTATAATAGGTCAGTAAAATGAAACATTGTGGGTCTTCTTTGCCTAAGAACAATGGGGTTTCACGTGGTGAGATACAGTTTACAAATTACAGCAAGCATGGATCAGCCTGGTGGCTCAGGCTTGGTGCTAAAGGTTAGGAAGGATATAAATGGCTTCCTGTTTCAACTTCCACTTCACATTACAACACACTAACCATCGCTCCATGCCTGGAGTCACGGTGCAGCAGAGAGAACCTAGCAGCTTACTAAAGGGCTCCGTGTCATCCTCCCATGTCATGCTCCTAGCCTGCTCTTTCCCTTAGGCAGGCACTGGTACTCATCTCATTTGGGTCTTGCTGTTAGTTCTTCTCTGGATTAACAGGTTCAATCAGATCTCAAGAAGGTGGAATGAGCACCAGAGCAAGCACAGGGAAAACAGAGGACATGTCTAGGAGAGGGGGCAAGAGACATCCTGTTCACTCCTTCCATCTTCCTTCTCTCTCCTCCTCTCACTGTCCCCTTGCACAGGTTCTGGAATTCACTGCATCCTTCCACAAAGTCACCAAAACTCACTCAAAGAGCAGAAACTACTCCAGCAGAAAACAAATTAAGAACTCCAAAGCACTCTGGTGAGCTGCTTACTCAAATATGTTTACAGAGGGTGCAATATGTGTATTAGATAACCCAGTATCTGTCCAGAGCCAGCAGACAGGTGGGGTGAGAGACAGGAGGCACAGTTTGAAGGAGAAAGCAGGAACAGTTCCTCTGGCTGACAAGAAGCTGTTCTGCCCACTCCGCTGCCAGGCTAACCATAGCCTGGGTGAGTGCCTGTTGTGCCACACTGGGACACCACTGAAGGATGGGGAAAGTAAACTGGCGTGTAAACTTAACCTTGCACCCCCTATTTTTCAGGGCCTCAAATTACATGGAACCATAGGGTAAATTAAGCCTTTAGTCAAGGAAACATGTTAATTAATCTCCTAAGGGTTTGGTGAGGGATTGTTTACAAAAAGGAAAGCATTTGCTGTAGGAGCTTGACTCAAGCCTCAAAAGGGACTTCTGTTATAATGATGATGCTACATCTAAATTCCCTGTATAAATCACTGTCAAGTGAGGAATTAAAAGGACACGTAGTGTTGCAAGCTCCTACATGTGCAGAACTTTTACCAAAACTGCTCATGATTTCATAATCAACAGTGATCTCTGGTAGGAAACCCCAAATCTCCTCCACAGTCTATAGGGCAGTGCCCTCAACACTGGCTGAAGAGTAATTCTTCACCACTTCCACTGAAGCTACAGCATTGCACCAAGTTGGACCCCACAGGAACAACAGAGCACTCTCTGGCCACACACTTCTGTTCAGCACTTCGGACACATGCTACTTTTTTCAGATTTGGATCTAAGTAAAAGTTGAGTTTATGCATTTGAAGTTATCTTGAAAATTCATTGCTGATATACTATGCCAACTAAGCTAATTCCACTATGTAAACTTCAAAGAACATTTTTCATTGCTAGACCATAAAGCACTGTCTAAAATCAACTCTGTTTCACACAAAAGGAACAGAGGTGCTGAAACACAAAACGTTTTGTCCACCTGCCCCTGGCTGGCCATCAACATGGCCACACATAGAACTAGAGCTCCCTCACCCCCACATTAACACTCTCCACAAGGTCACACTGATTCTGCGCATCTCAGCCTGCTCCCAGCTCCTGTCAGCCTCTGTAAGTTTTACCAGAGCGAGCCAAGGATAACCATCCCACATGGAAACAATGGATGGCAGCTGACAGCACCAGTGGCAGGAGTCACAGCCAAGGCCCGTGCTCCCATCTGCAGCCCCCTGCTGAACCATGCCTGCAGCAGGTGAAGCACGTGAGCTGCTGCGCATCTGTACATCCGCACTCCAGTAACACACAGCTCCCCAGGATTAGCTCCTTCCCTCCTTGCTAAGCAGATAGGACTGCAAAGTCCATTAACACATAAGAAATTGCTCACCACTGACACACTGCTGCAGCATGCTTGACAAAGCTTAGCGAGCGAGTGGAACACTTTGTCACTTAAGTGGCATCACTCAGAAGCAAGCCCTGTTGCCTCACCACCTGCCACGTGCAAAGTCACCACGGGAGCCCTGAACCAGGGTGCACAGGCATCAAGCAGTGCACACACACTGCACCACCATATCAGCTGCAGACAGACGCACAAAACCCATCGCTTTTAGCAAGGCAGTGGTTTGTTTCCAAGGCATTGAATCTTGAAGAATTCCCAGTTTTCCAGGCCTCTGATTTTAATCTCTACCACTGCATGAGTTCTGGAGCACACTGGGGTTTCCTCTGACCCACCTATTGCACACTATGGGCCACGTTCAGTTTATGAAATTTACTGTAATATTTACTAGAACTAGATCTTTATCGCACAGCAGTCCTGAAAGGGGGAGCTTCTGAGGAAACTCAGGAGGCCAGAGTTCTGTACATCTCTACTTGGCACAGGAAGTCCACTCACTACACTCCTGATTCAAAGATGAACGTAGCCTGAAAACAGCACAGAGCTTAATGACTACCTCTGACGATGGCCCCAATTACTACTTCCCGATGTCAGGGTTTCGGAGCCTACAATACACATGCCTTTTTAATCCTTGAATTTCAATACGTACAACACGCATGCTATCAGTGCATTGGTTTCTCATCTTGTCCCTTCTGATCTTATTTTGACATCTCCTGAATCCTGCAAGATATCAGCAACTTCATATCCCTATTTTCTCACCAAAACTTGATGCATTGTCACATCTCTTAACCCCATGCCCTCTGTATTTTGTTTACAAGCTAACATGTATGTAGAGACACACACTAGTGATTAAATCTACATTTCAGCCCTCCAATTACTTCAGAGAAAGATCACTTGAGACAATTCAATTCAGGCTTCACAAAGAGGATGTCTATAAATGAGGATTTAAGAACTAGAAAAGCTACTTATCAGTTCACTGGAGAGTGTCTGAACCTGAGAGTACTTGGTACAGAGTACTGCTCGCCACCAGAACAGAAATCAGTGGCAATCTTGGGACCTTCTTGGAAGGTTATCTTCATGTCCAGAAAAACCAGGGAAGATGAAGTAAAGTTTTTCTTAGCAGGAAAGTCATGTTTATGAAAGTGGAAACTCTAAAATTATCAAATAATAAATACTCTTAATCTCTATATTATGTTCTATATCCTTGCTGCCCTACTGGCACTTCCCTTCCTGATGTCTCTAGGACACTGTGGGCATATACGGCATTAACCCTTGCAAATAGGACTCTCTTCTCTCCTGCCTGGGACATGTTTGCATGTACAACATCTTGTTTGCATCACAGACATAGAGGAAGAGTTGAAGAGACAATACAATTGTGTTCCACACTGGAAACTCATGGGCTATCCAACATGAGTAAATACAGATGCTTTCAGCTCCCTCCGCTTACTCATATTTATTTTAACAGGTGATCAAATCACAGCACTTAGCAAGTTAAAATAATAAAACGCAGTTAGCTCTTTGAAAAACAAATACATGCCACTAAGAACAAAGACTTTATGCTTCCCATCATTCCCCTCTCCCTTGAATCAAGACAAATTTGCCATAAGGATGAAACATGACAGAGAAAGAGAAAAAGGTGAGGCAGAATTCACATTAACTCCTACAGCATTATGTAAAAAAAGAGGTTTTACTTTAATTCTTACCTCGTCTTTAGTCTCTTTAAACGAAGACTTTAAAGATCGGTTTCGGGAATCCTGGGGTTTGACTTCTTCCTGCTGCCCAAAAAGTTCCTCAATTGTCTTCGTATCAATTTGATACTGTGATCTTGCAGCAATTGTCCAGATATTGGTTTTGCCACGGACTTGTTCTTCGGGAATAGTTTTCCAGAAAAAGCTGCGCATTCGTTTCTTTTTGCCGTGGCTGTCGTGCCCATTTACCAGCTGTGGAGGCAGAGGTATGTTCGGGCCAGGCAGTGGAGGAGGGGGTGGCGGAGGGGGCGGCATTCCCGGCGGGAGCGGAGGGGCCGGGGGAGCCCCTGTGAGGGGACATGGCGCAGGAGGCGGCGATGCTGCAGGCTGAGAAAGTTGAGGCGCTGCCGTCGTATCCTCGCTCATTAATCCCGTCGCAACTGGAATAGCCCCATTTTCTTTATCATTGACCAAGGAGAGACAATTCATAACATGCATTTTACAGCCTCCCCGAAGGGGAGAGTGTTACTTCCTTGGATGGGTTCGAAACATTGAAGAGTCAGCGCGGCAGCCGCTGGGATCACGCCCTCTCAACCCCTATCTGCCAGCACAAGAGGGGACTGTACCATCTCCACAACCTGCGACAAAGGACAACAGGGACACTCAGATCACAGACACTGGACACTGTCCCTCGCGCTGAAAAGACACTAAGGTACAACAGCGATCAAGTTTTCAACCCAGAAGGGAAATTTAGTGATCCGAATGTCTTTCACAGGGCAATTGTTTAACACTTATCCACACCAAGATTTCAAACAGCTTTTGGTGCCTAGGTTTCAAGAACATATATAAAAACAAGAATAGCTCTAAATCACCCACAGTAGGTATCAAAACTACCTATGAATCCCCGTTCAGTGCAATTTTGTAAGAGAATATATTTATCTAAAATTATTAAAATAAATATTATTCCACTGCCTATTTCAGATATGCTTTTAAAGCTGACTGCACACAGTACAAACTATGGCACTGGATTAACTGCATCAAAGAGACCCTATTTGAATCCTCTAAACTCATGGCTCAAACCAGACTGTATTAAAATAGCTAAAAATTTGCCGATGATTTGACAGTCTAGCTAGTGTACTACTTTTTTTTGCCTTTGTATTTTTTACACAATTGTCAATAAGGGCAAAAGTTGTGTGCAGTCCCTGAAGTCTCTGTGTTCACTGAGCACGAACTTAAAAGTATTACTGGTCTGGCTGCACTACCTCCCAAAACACACTCAGAGAAGAAAGACCACAGTTTGATTAAGCTGTCCTTTATAATTTACTTCAGCATCTAGGTTTAACAGTGCCAGTTCAGAGAAAGGACAAAGGAGCTGGTAGGAACAGGACCCTACACATCCTAAGCATTGCACACAGGCGAAGCTTTAAATACTTCGAGAAGTTTTTATCTCTAGATTATCTCATAAAACAACAGGAATCACAATGGGTTTTAGCACTTTTCTTATACTGTTACCTTCTAAATAAAAATGCTGTTATTAGCAGCAAACCTGCAGGTGAGAGCACGATTTCCACAAACCCCACTTTTGATAAGTCAGATCTATTTAAATGGATTTATTTCATAAATCTCAGAGAAAACAAAGTGTTTCAAATACATATCACTGAGGAATCTCATGATTTTATGGAAATTTGGAAGCTCTCTCAAAAAAGAGATTTGGGAACTTAAAAGAAAAAATTTTAAAAATTGAAAGATGCCACAAAATACAAAGTTAGATAGGAGACAGACCCTGAGCAAAACTCAGGAAAACTCAACAGGAAAAGCTCAAGTAATGCATTGGCACAAAAACAACATCAAATCAGAAATTTGGCACTGACTTAATGGTATGCCTCCTCAGCAGGGTTCACATGGAGCTAATAGCAACTCAGAGCAATCTGACATTGTATAATAGTGATGAAAAAAGTCACTATTTTTGCCAGAGATCCATCACTAGAGTGTACATGAACAAACAGACCCAAGTCACAGAAACAAGCCTTAGGGCAAATTCTCTCTTGGTCTGCAAGGACTCAGCCACTCACAGCTTTACTGAAATCAATGAAAAACAACACAAAATCATCCACTGTACCTTTTCTTCCCAAAACCTTGCTCAGGTAGCAAGGAGCTCCTCTCTCCTGTTTCAGATTTTCTAAACTCATAGCTTACGTTATCTGGGTGTTTACAAGAATAGAAAACACATATAAAAACCTGTATGATGTTTAAATCACAGGCATGATGGAAAATACTTTAATGGCACAGTAAAAAAGAGAGAAGCTACAAAGAAAGTGGATCAGGATAGAGTGTTTCAAATTTAAGTCAGCATTAATATCCAGCTGCTATTACAGGGCTCTGTATGTTCACGCCTCTCCTCCCAAATTCATGATCATAGAAGCAGAGAGGCATAAAAAAGCAGGTGCAAGGTGGTGGAAAGAGATTAACCACTCAAAGCAATTAAGTGTTGCATTAATTTAAAGAAATACTCAGCTAGGAAAAACGCTTCTCCTCCCTACTACTTATTTAAAAATGAAAAATGTATTAGCTAGTTTTCCACCATCATAAGGCAGTATTCAACGTTATTACTTTCTAACTTGAGTTCCCACACATTCACGTTAAAAAAGAAAAAAAAAAAGAGAGAAAGAGAGAGAGACACAGACAGACTGACAGACCATGCCCCAGGCAACAACCAAGAACCTCATTTTGGGACTTTCAATAAATCCATATGCTTTAGGAAAAAACAGGATCAAATCCTAATGGAACAGAATTGTAGGAGATGAATCATCAGAGCCCCAGCACTAACACACAGGAGTGGAAAACGACTGATCTCAGAACTGAGCTCTTCTGAACTAGACCAGGGACACTCCTAGTGAAAGGAGAGGAGAAGGCACGGGGAAGAAAACATCCCAACCTAGATGAAAAGATAGATAGAACAGGAAAAACTGTTTTCAATCCAACGAGCCCTGTACTGCTTTAGATGAGGTAACAGCCAGAACCAGGAAAGGGGAGGAATCAGCATTTGGAAGGAAGGCATGAAAGGAAAGGCACAGCATAAAGGCTGGCATTCAGCTTTGTTTTCTGACAGATAAGCACGATCCAGGTGACAGAGGTCACCTGCTCGTAAGAGGATGGCAGTCTCGAGTTACCAGACACCAGGAGACTCGTCCAAATTCCCTTCTCATGCTGCCTCTCTGGAGGAGCCACTCAAAGCTGTTCCCAGCGGAGGCTCCCACCACTGCCGTGGGTGGGAGAGGAAAGAAGCTGGCAGCCAGGACAGGTTCTGGGCTGCTTGCTGGTATCAGCAGGTGCCTCTGAGCAGGAAGTACAGCAAGAGGAGGTGGGGAACAACGCAGCCGTTCCAACTGCGAACTACAGATTACCAAGACACGCTGGGACTGGGATGCGTAATAGTAGCCAAGCAAAATTTTAACTCCTAAGGAGCCTCTCCACACTTGTCAAAGGATTAAAGGGGAAAAAAAATGGACCAAAAGAACAAACGTTTAAGATGTCGCAATTATAACTCATTGTTGCATGTTTGTTATCCAAAACAGCCGGAGAAGCACCAAAGCTCTAAAGTAACGTCTTTACTGCACTTTTTAATTGCGTCCATATTTGACATAAAAGAAATATTTTACTTCTTTGTCTCATTCATTGTTTTAGCCAAGCTAATCTAACTTGGAAATGTAATTTAAAAGTTAGAGGGTGGGGACAACTTTCTCCCCAGGTAAGAGAAACACTCCAAAGTAATTTGTTTCTTGCAAAAAAGCAGTTGCCATTGAGATGGACACAGATCGTGTTTGCATACACAAATTAACAGGTGAAGTGCACAACACACTGAAGGGCATTTCATAATTCATACTGCAAGACATGACTCCCTTTAACTCACACCTTATTTTCTCCCCTGCCCACGTTTCTGTATCAGGCGCCCTCCAAGTTCTCATGAGAATAACGCCGAGCCCAACCACAGCATTTGGGTGTCTGTGTCTCAACAATAATCCTACAAAGAGGCAGAGGGAGCAACTAGTTGCTGACTGCAGACAGAGAAGCTGCAAACGCCGACAATCAGCCCCGCATCCTGCCAAAAACTGCGGGTTACAAAGAACACGCAGCTCACGCTATTCAGCAACTTCGCACTCAATGCATCCCGCCACAAAAGCCCTGCACGGCACCGCGTCCCTGCCAGCCGGGCCGGGCCGGGCCGGGCAGGAACCTGCAGGGGCTCGGCCGGGGGGCTCGACTCCGGCTATTTTTTGTTCGAGGTCCCAGGTGCCGCGCTAGCCCCGCCGCAGAGAAAGGGCTCCCACGGGAGCAGCCCTCAGCCCCAGCGCCCCGTTCCCCGCCCGGAGCAGGTGCCTGGCTGGGGTGCCCTGTGGGGGCCCCACCGCCGGGACCATCCGAGAGGCCGCGACAGATCCTTACTCCGCTAATTCCCTTCCACCGACACCGCAGGCCACGGGGCACCGCGGAGGGCGCTGGCGGCTCGGCTGCACCCGGGGTAACACCGCGTCCGCTGCCCTCCAGCTCCCGCCGGACCCCGACGCCCCGAGACGCGCCCCGGTCCGGCGGGAGCGGCCCGACCCCGCTATCCCCCGCAGGACGCGGAGAGGGGGCAGCGCTCGTCCCGCCGGAGAAAGCCGGGGCGCCCGGGACAGCAGCGCCCGCCCCGCCGTGCGAGAGGAGCGGCGGCAGCGGCTCCCCCGCCGTGGCA
>VZSR01003049.1:21816212-21970901 GCA_013398615.1 Brachypodius melanocephalos
AAAAAAATAAAGTAAAGCTTACCTCAGAAAAGCTCTCAGCAGATAATTATATTTAAGCCAATGCTTAAGTGTAAAGGAAGTCCTTTCTATAGCTCATTTGGGAACCAAATTACACACACCCTTTAGTAAATATTTTTACATCTCTAGTGTCAAAACTGAGAAATGTCAACCACTGATAAAAAGGCTGTAGCATGTGAGATTCCCTACTGCATTAATCTAAAAGGCAGGAAGGAAAAAACAATCTCTTTCAGAAACAATTTGTAGGCTGTGACTGCTAACAGGATGCTTGGTTTAATTCAAGATTGTCACTAGGAAGACAACTTCTTCAGTGTTTCCTAAACTATCTTATTTAGTTTAAAAAATATAGAAATGTGTTTTGTACAAGATGGAAATAAAATGCTTCTGCTCTGAAGCCTTTCTATATACATAAATGTAAATTGATAAATGCATTATATAGATAATGGAAACCATGAGGAAGCAGTAAGTCCTATTTTAAAACAATTTGAACTTAATCAGAATTCCTGTACAGATACAAACTGGAAGGATTAAAACATTTTAACAGAGGTACATTGTAGTGGTAGCAAACAACTTACTAAAAGAAGAAAACCAAGGTGGGAAGAGTAGGAAGACACCTTCAGCACACCTGCTTTCAACCTAGCATAGTTTTAAAACCCAGTTCTCAGGAGCATTTTCTAATTGAAAAATCAGCGTCAGCATTTAGACGAACTTCAGCTTCTTCAAGAAAATTTATTTCAATATGAATGTTTTCAATCCTTTTATTTTCCAATTTTTTTCAGCAAGAACCAGAAATAAAGTCAGGCCAAAGCCAGTTTTTTTGTCACCTGATGATCTGGTCCATCACAAAGCCAACTTTTGATGGCTATGAGATTCCAGACCAGGGAGTCCTAATGTAAATGTGTGTATGAAGGAACAGTGCTGAGGAGCTATGTTTTAAACATATTTTGTTTTGGAAATCAAAACTTTTGCCGATTTTCTCAACCTTTTCCTTATCATCTGTTGATGGCTCATGTTTCTTCCCTGACCTCCATCTTTATTCTAAGAAGCTGATGCAACTGAGTATGTGATACTAGATTCAAGAATATATTATAATAACCCATTTTAGTTGGTTTAGCTTGTCCTCATGATTTTTCCTTTAATGTTTCCTCCTTCCATGCAAGAAGCATGGTTTGCTATTGCCATCTGGGGCCAGTCATGTATTTTTTGACAGGCTGTTTCTTACCTGTGTTTAAATTTTTAAAATACATTAAGCAACCCATACTGAAAATGTTAACCCACTGATAATGTAACCCTGGATAAATTGACGACTATCTCTTATGCAAGTTTTAATCACATTTTCTTTCATCTGAAGACATGGGAAATATAGCCACACATGATTATAACCATCTTATTTACCATGAGTATGAACAAAAATCAGATCTTGAAAGACCATAATTTTCACATCTAATTAGAGGCAATTTGCAAGGACTTATTTATCAAAGAAAGGACAGTTTAAAAGTTTTGTATAGTTTTATTTTTGCCTGGTAGAATAAGAAGGGTAAGAACCCCATCATTAAGAGGGTATGGATGAAATGGCAGGGTTGAAATAAACACTTACAGAAAAAAAACCCTACACTTCAAATCAACAGTTCAAGAGTCCTGTTTTAAATTAAGAAGCTGTAAGGGCATTAATTATAGAAAGCAGTACTTCTCAGTTCAAATTCTTAAAGAAAACTTAATTTTGAAGAAGCCTCTTCATAGTTCTGTTGCTTTCTTTGTGCATAACCTCCATGACAATGTTGCTAAACATATATATTACTTTGAATATTAAATCAGTAATTATGTGACTCATTTACCATTGAATGTGGTAAACTGGAAAAGTAATGCTTTTGCAAACTTGAAACCTCCTGTAGCAACAAGAAACTTACTGCCACAATATTTGTCATTTGTAGCTGGAGCAGCTTGATTAGGGACTTCTAAACTGCTTGCTCTAAACTTGTGCTGTCCTCCAGTGATACAGTAAGAACTCAGAAAATTCAGCTTCTTTTCCTTGCTCGCTCTACTTTTAAATGGATACATATTTCAAGATGTAACAGCTTAATATATGTCTAGAAGGCAGTAACTTGTAGAACAAAACTCCTAAACATAACATTAGAAGTAGCTGCTTACCTTATTTTCTTCCAAAAATTTCAATTTGATAGATACGTCATTACGCATTTTGTCGTATTTCTCTTTATGCACTTGAAACAGTTGCTGTGATTGTTCAATCTTTGGCAGAGTGTTTGCATCACGAGGGCCAAGATTCAGCTCTTCCAGGTCTGTTCGATAAGCATCGTATTCAATCCTGAGAAGAAAGAGGAGAAGGGAAAAAAGAACCATCTAAGGGCAGTGCCTCAAAACTGACCTCACATATAAGGCCAAGTACAACAGAAGATGAACAGAACAGTTACGTACAGAAGAGAAGTTTAAAACATGGGCAAGGGTTTTTTTTCTCCCTTCTCCTATTTATCAAGCAAACCCACCCTGAAGCACTTTGTATAAAACAGCCTCAACAAGCACCCTCCCTTTTCTGTTCCTGTCTCGGCCAACACGCTCTCAGCCTTCTCTTTCATAGAGGCTTCAGCAGTCAGAGCTTTTCCCAGGACATCTCAACCTACTAACCCAGGAAAAGCTAGCAAAAATTTTTCAGGTCATTCGTCTGCTGTTGAGTCAGTTCACTGGAGAGTTTGTGTTGAGAATAAGAGGCACACCAAGAGCATGACACCCCCTTTAAGCAGATGTTTAAGGAACAGGTCACTTACACCAAACTCTGACCTAAAGCATTTTCAGCAAGCTTCAGGCTTTTCCATATGCATTTCATAGCTCTTCCACAAATACTTCTCTGAGAACTTGTCTGTCATATGGAAAAACAGACTGCAAAAAGATGGTGTAGCCCTGCCCAAAGCATCACCCTTCCTTCCATACTTTTTTTGTAGCTGTCAAATAATGGAACCTAGCATATCCACCAAATTGAATGGGACACACCACACTATTTCTGGCCTTTTAGACATGCTTTCTTACAGACATTTCTTAAACTGGAAAGAAATCAGGATCAAAAACTGGTTATAAAATACAGTTTTCAGTTGATATAACTGCTCAAAAGAAAAATACAACTTTGTCAGAGGTAAAGGGAGTAATACTCACAGGCCTCTTCCTGATATTCACTGCCACTATGATTGAGGATTTATATGTAATTTATGGCTTAATTTCAAAAAGGAAACTATTATACTAACAGAGAGCTGATAGAAGAGGGGAACAGATGAACTCTGAAGTACAACTGGGGACAGGAAAGAAGGGGCATAGAAATAAATGCAACCTATTTTCACAGTGCAAAATGATCAACTACCCATGTCAGTGAAGAACATTTATAATTTATTTGCTTTATTAAAATGGTAAAATATTTGATTTCTTTAGTGAGCCGAAAGGGAAAGCAATGAAGGTATTTCAGGAGGGAAGAACCATATATTGAAAATGACTGACAAGAACAATCACAGCAGATATATTTTGCATAAATTTTCAAGGAGATACCTGGAAAATGTATGAACCATTTTTTTTTAAACACGTGTCAAAAATAAAGCAATACCTTATCTACAGATTAATTCTGCCTTTTATGCCTTTGAAAGTTTATCTAAATAACAATAACGTACTATTTTGTTTTAAAATAAGCATTAGAACAGAACAGTTTAAAAAGAGGGTGAAAAAATTCAAAATTCAAGCAATTTGCAATTTCTGACCTATAGCCCCCAAATATCACAAAAATTATATACATAAACTACATCCTTCATCAAATTAAAAGAAATGCACTTCATTCTGGTAAATGAAAGGAAGTCAGAATGGAACCACTCATCAGAAAGAGCTACAAGTCCCTGGCAGGAAAAAGAAACCCAGCTTTAGCATACTATGCCACATCTAAAAGTAACCTTCTCCAGGGTAGGAAAGCCATTATTCACTCGCTAAGAAATTTCTGGTTTATTTTCCCCTTTCTGACCAAGCCTGTAACTTCTGCATAAAAACTAAGTGTGAATTGCAGGCATTGTTCATCAACAGAGGCACAAGACTAAATGTCTTTCAGTCGAAGAGATTATTTTACCTATTGCAATGCAGCTGGATAAGAGTGTTAATCTGCCACTGTCACGCTACTTAGGAAGCGACCTTAATCTAGCAGGTGGGAAAAAACAGCTATAATTACTCCTACAGCTAACAAGTAAAATTCACTCTACAAGGGAACACGTACAAAACATTTGAAGATCTGTGCAATCATTTACAGTTAAACACAAACCCTCATTAGATGAGAGCTGTGTTATAAGGTTTTTACCTGACAGGTTAGTCACTCAAATACAAGGCCTAAGCTGATACGGAGTCTGCTTCCCGAGGATTAATTCACAAGGAAAAGAGTTAGACACAGGATAGCTACCTGGCACTTTCGTACTGTTTCACAGTCAACAACGTATCCTCGATTGTTTTATTCACCAATGTATTCACACTGGCAATAAAAAAGTTAATAGCCCCGAGAAGAGTTTCTCCATTTTTAGCTAGAAGTTTCTGCATCTCTGCATTGTAGCCAAACGCCTCCTATAAACAAAGAACAGAAAAAACAAAGCTGTAGATCAATTGAAATCATAGCATTCATCAGCAACTATATTTAAAAAAAGGCAAACACAGATGTGGCAGATCTTTCTCTTCTGTTTGGGTATGATTATGATTAAACTATTCTTATTTCAATATAATATTTAGTTCACAGTTCTTATGAAATCTCTCCAACATCAGTAAAACATAGTTTATGATTTTGTTACCACACATGATGTTAAATCCTATTTCATAATGTGATTTTTCTGCACTCTGATATCTTGAATGTTACTTAAAACTAAGTGGTAAGACAAACTGCATATTGTCATTCAGCAGGGTTTTAATCCAGCATCTCTCGTGGTTGTCTAGGTAATGCTTTAATATGAACAAAGACACTGCTACATTAAATACAGGAATGTAACTAAATTCACAAGAGCACACAACAGTAATTAGCTATTAAGTTTTATTCTTATATTCTGGAAAGGAACACTGCAAGAAACCCCATCTATCATTATTTAATAGGCTGTAAATAATTGAAGAGCAGAGCATTATAATGAATAGCAAATAAAATTTTTAATGTAGCTCATCATAAATTTCAAAGGGACAAGGGCAAAATTATTTCCAAGGCATTTTAGTCAAATTTAGACATATGTTTGTCCATGTCTCTTTGTTAACAGCAGTGTAAGCTGACCAAGGCTGCAAAGATTTTCCTAATGCATGGATGCCAAATGAATCCAATTATTATATCTGTGTCATCCATATGGCATCTCTGTATTCTACAGATGGGAGTTCTCACAAAGGAGTACAATCCCTGGTTGTAATGACTGTAAAACACACTAGGTTCATATTTGGAACTTTGGTCTTTTTAGGCTTGCACACTGCCAACAACTGACTCAGAAGTGCTGTATTCTCCCAGTTTCCTTTCATCTGTCTAGAAAATGAACACCAGAGCCAAATGATATTTCATGTTAACAAGTTCATGACAGTAAGTTTAATGGGTAATGGGCAATGGTAAGGGAAGAATCCTCTAGAAAAGAAAGTGCAGTGGAAGTATGCAATAGAAGGAGAAGAAAAAAGGAAGAGAACTTAGAGCAAGTTTTCATGACCTAAATCCTGTAAACACTGCTAAAGATCTGTCATCTTTGCTTTATACAGCTGCTTGGGCAGCAAAGGCAGCTGGCTAAATTGCTATAGATTTTGCTGGAAAAAAATCCCAAAACAAGTATTTTCCAGCTGGCTTTGCTCTAACATTGCCAGCTACACAGCTAACATGAGCGCTAGCACAGAGAAGAAATAGCAGCATGTTGGCAAGAGACAACAGCAGTAGGACTGCCCCTTGCAGCAGCTTAGTCCCATCTATTTTCCCTCCTGCAGGCAAGACTGCAATTAGTTTCCCAGCTGGTCCTCTCACTCAGATCACCCCAGACCCAAAAACAACACGACCAGTTCAAAGGGGAGGCAAGAAGGACGGGACTGCAATGGCCCGCAGTACTAAGGAATATGCGAACCAACAACTGTGTCCTTCCAATGGCTTATAGATTCATACAAACTTTTCAGTTTTGTCCATGACCTCTGCAGATACCTCTTATGAAACACACAGGAAATCCTTTCTTCACCAGGAGTTTACACTCAGTTGATACTCTATGCTCAGGTCAATTAAAATTGGGATTCACCTGCCTACATAATTAGAGGCACATGAGCCTGGAACCAGCAGTTATCTTTATATCCAAAAGAGAAACAGCAACCCATTCACATGAAGTAATACCTCACAAGATACCACATTAAAATTTTGTTCTGCTATCATGTATAAAAGAATGAGTACTATCTTGAGACTTGGGGGGCTTTTTAATTTTATTTAAGCTTATATACCATTATCACATTAAACATTAAAGACTAACTGTTCAGAAATTTTACTTTTAGTCCTGCACAAGTTTTAGAGTCAAAAATCCAAATACTCAAAAAAGTAGGCCAGGCTACAGATGATAATACATTACAGACTAAAGAGAGCGAAAACACAAAGAGGAAAGAGACAAACACCAGGCAAGTCTCCAAGAAGCAAAGGTTAGATAACTTTTATTAGAGCAGCAGAAACCTTTATTTGATTTTCATCAACAACCCCATTCAAGAATCTACACAAGAGATGAATGACGGAAACAAATCCCAAGACCAATACACTGAAAGAACCTGGAAGATCAGTATTCCCATTAGAAGTTACAAGCTAATCATGGGAAAAAAACCCAAGATTCATTAAATGAGCATGATGCCAGATTCCATCAGTGTTTTGGAAGAAACATCCAGCTTCAGCACATACTTCATAACAAACACTAAATTCTGCCACAAACCACATGCCCATATTTGTGTCAATAATAAATTGATTATTAAAAGCTTCTTTTAGCAGATCATTTAATTTCTTAGCTGCTAGAAGTGCTCTGCATTCACAGATTTTCATCTGTCAGGCTAATATTAAAAATTCCTCCTCATTAGTGTAGGAGTTTCACATTTTTTCAGCTAGCTATCACTTACGGTTCCTCTGTGCAAGCATGAACTCCACCTACTCCCTTAAAACTCAATGGGAAAAGACAATTATGAAAAGACAGATGTTTTTAAAATCACAAAGATAATTGGAGCTGTTTCAGCAGCTATGTTTTAGAGAATTATTAAACCATTTAATACTGGTTTTTCAATCGGTATCAAAAATTGGTATCAATTTTTTAACTTTGCAAATGCCGAACAAGCAATGTAGAAGCAAGCCAGCTACTACACTCTGTAAGCAACATCCATCTTGTCTCTCTTTACAGCAAACAGCTTTACTACTGGCAACAGAAAGTGCCAGTGTTACATAAACTTCTAAACCATGGAATCATAACAACCCAGATATCTCAAGATTGCCTCTCTTGCTCAGCACCTCCAGACAATGTGAGAATACACATTAGTCTTACTAGTATAGGAAAATTCTGATTAAAAAAGGACTTTGAGATCAAATCTCAATGCCTAAATATGCTACAGAAAAAGAATTTACTCACATTCAATGTGCACAAGTGAAGTAATGTGCCCTAATCTACTTATTCCCAGGCACATTCCCCAAAGACATCTTGTAATTGAAATGATGTAACACTCTGGAACACTTTGATGACATTTCATTAGGTGCAAAATTAATACTAAAATGCATCTTCTCTACAAAGCAAAATTGTCAGTTTTGAGTTCAACCATCCACTAGAGGCCAACATTTAAGAAACAATACAGAACTACAGTAATTTCAATAATTTACTATAGTTTTAAGCTTTCAACACAAAGTGCATGTAATATACTCTTAACTACAATGTTTATGAAAGTATCAGCTAACTAGCAGATACCCTGCACTAGTCAATTACGTTTATCTTCATCTCTGCCACTGTATTTTTTTAACACTATAAAAGTCTTACATGAAGTTCCAATGATTTCAAACTCAGGTCAGCAAATGCATCTCCAAGTTGCCTTTGGGTATGTACCATCTGGAAGAGCTGCGTGGACAGTGTCTGTGCCAGTCTCAAGACATTTTCATATTTTTTTTTGTTATCTCTCAATATATCTATCTGAGCTTCTAGTTCCAGGTCTACTGTTCTTGAGCCACGACCCAGTTTTTCAGAAATGATCTGACGTGTACACTGCAGAAAAAAAATTAAATTATAAAGATTCAAGTATATTCAAGACAACACAGCATACACCCATTTTCAGCTTCAAGGGACATATAATTACAGACAATTCTTTCACAACCACCCCTCCCAATATAAGTTTGCACAACAAACTGAAAAAACAACACAGTCTTTAGAAGTTTATCAGGACTCAGCAAGAACAGTTGGACAAGTCTCAACTCCTACTAAGATGAATATTCAAGTTAGCAAATCAAGAGCATAACTAATTGTTTCTCAAGTAAAAGAACACTTATCTCTTTATAGGTTTGGTGAATCTCATTAAGTTAGAAGAAGCATTTTAGTGCACTGCATTTAAGTCACTTAATAGGAGCATTACTATTCTGCATAAAAATGTCTCGTTAGTAGTCTTTTGGGCTTTGTCTACCAATCATCCAATTCCTGAACATCTATGTTACATTTTCCAAAAAAGTTCTTTTTGAGGATTTTTTAGGGGGCAAGCAAGAAGATGATGGCTTTCAGCATGTTTTTTTAAAGCCAACTAGGAAACTGGGAACTCCAACTGAGAAATACCCAAAAGTATTAAAATGCACCCATTATTTACCCATCTTTAAAACAAAGACGATTGACTCAGAAAGACTATTTCTTTTCTGTTGTAAGTCAAATTCTTAGTAGGTTTGCAGTTCATTAACACACTAAGCAGGAAATGTGCTCTTCCGTGGCTGTAGACACTCTCACCCAGCCTATGGCTGTGACAGAGCAGGCTGCTACCACATTCCACTGATCTGTGACACCTTCTCTGCCAGAGATTCGAGCCCAGCTTGGCACTGAGCCTCCCAAGATGCACAGTGGGGTTTCCCTTGACTGAGACATAGAAGCCATTTGCAAAGCAGAGATGTGGCAAAGCTATACAGTTTCTCTATGGAAAGCAGAATTATTTACTGCTATAGTAAGTTAATTGAAGTTCGTCTGTGGTCCCAAGGTGTGAATGGATAACCAACATAGGCATATGAAAAATTACTGCTAGAAACAGAAGTTACAAGAAAATTAAATTAGTAGTCAAGGCCACCACTACTCTGAAAAGACTTAACCTAAGCACAAAGCTGCTATTTTAATTTTTTTTTTTTTGTGAAATAATGCCCAAGCTTATCTTATAACATACTCCGCAAATACACTACAGCACTGGATTTCCCAGGTTTCCCAATTCAAGGACTGTAGTTTACCACCATCTTTACTTGTGTCCAAAGCAGATGCACATTCAGCATGCTAAAACTTCCATGCACTTTCTTAATGTAACAGATGAACACAGGAGAGACTCAAGAATGATCAAGGAGATCAAGTTGGTCATGAGCCATAAGGTCTAGGTCAGAAGATAGAGACTGTTTGGGCTACTTTGTTAGATTCAAGTAATTCACAAGAAAAAGCACAGCTCATCTAGGTGATATTTGTCTGTCAAGCATCAGAAATTTGGGAGAGCATAACAAACCATAACATAGAATGCAACTTTACTACCAAAGACTCCAAGAGAAATTGCAAAATACAGTTGAGCTCTGAGTGTGCTTGGAGCATAAATAAGCCTTTCATTAGGAACTATGGAAGTGACGGTCAAATTTTGGCTATTTTCCAAAAGAGCTGATGCACGCGCACACACACCCCCATGGAAATGCAAGAGTAAAATCTGAATTGTGGAAAGCAGTATTTTTGAAAACAAGTATAAATTACAAATGAAGGAATTATTTTCAGCCAAGAGGTATTTGCTTCATAAGTCACAGCAAAACACCTAAAAAAGCCCAGCAGCGATAAGTGAGGAAAAAACAGTAATTGGAAAGACTTATATTGCATACTTCGTTAATTCAGACATAGCAAAAGATAAAGAAAATGCCCCAATCTACTTTGATTCACTCCAGCTCTAAGTGGACTAGTACACACTACAAGAACACAAGTTGCTCTATGTTCTCCCTAGCAAGAAAAATTCCATGCATTAATTCCATTGTGCTTTGTTCTAAGAGTATCTATAAAGGAAACTGTCATGAAAAAGACCATGCAACTCAAAAAGAAGTCATCCAATGCAAAGCTCAAGAAAACTAACTCCGAGAAAAAAAAGTTACTGAAATGCCTTTAAGATAAATATCTTTTAAATTGTATATGCCACAGATGAACAGAGAAATTACTGGACATGTCTCAGAAATAAATGTTTTAGTAAGACCCCAGTGTTAGAGAGATTTGTAAAACAGGTTTGCCTTATTTCCCCCCCTCAAAGTTTAAGAAGTTGTATGAAAAACAAAAAGATAAGCTTGTTAGAATTGCTGAAAGGTAAGGAGAGTCTTGACTTTCTTCGGCCTAAATGTTTTTAGTAGACTGAAAACCTCTTTCTCATCCAAAGGGGAAGGCAGGCAGAGGAAAGAACAGAAGAAGATCTTGTCACTCGACTACGGAAAGAAGAGCAATTTCTCTTTACACTAACTCATGATTACTAGGGAGCATTCAACTGAAAAATGTGAAGGGCGATGGTAGTTGCAAAGGCATTTACAGTGGAAATGACTTCTGAACATATCAAATAATTTAGATTTCTCAATCCCTGATACAGAAACCATGGTATAGGAACTGTCAGATTCCTAAAGAACTTCCTAAATGCAAATCTCACCACTAATTCCCCTTGTTGTATCAATGTCTAGTACATTGATACCAGGGATTTTAAATTCAGAGGGACTCAAGTGTTGACATTTACTCCTGTCCTTTATTTCTGCATCTTCAAACCTATGAACAGTTAGCTGTTATGAGATAAGGTGGACACTTCTTCCCATGATCTTCCTGATAGGAACCAAAGCAAGCCAATACATCCACAAATTTAAATACTATCTTTAACCATATTAAATATGCTTTTTGTATGAAGCCTACGACACAAATGTATGGCATCTCCGAGTACAGTTGCACAACTCTCCATCAACTCAAAATGAATTTGTAAGTTCTCTGAATGATCTTATACCTCAAAAAAAGAGTGGACAGCAAGTCAATATGGAGCTCTAGAAAGATCATAACTGACACATCTCCTTGGGTATGTTTGGGAATAGATAAAAGTAAACATGTTGTTTTCTGAAAATGCTAGGTTTTGTTTGCTGCGTCATTACTGGTGTGATTCTGGATGTCAGCAAGGGAGAGGCTTAACCCATGAAAGAAATATAAAAATCTGGACTTTGCAGACACTACAGCCAAAGAAATGATCTAAACAAAGATCCAAGACCCCTTTTCCCAACATTCTTCACTAATCCTCTGGCTGTTGATTCATGTCAGTGAATGTGCCACATTGTGAGTTTTTGTGCATTTGCTTTCTACATCAAAAATCCAAAAATACAGAAAAAGGTCAAGTCCTGTACTATTCAGTTGGCATAGGAGATTTGATCCTAAGGATCAACGTTTTAAAGAGACAAGAGAATTTCAAAGAACAGCTTCAGCTGAATAGCACATATTCTGATGGGACCACAGTACACTCCAAAGTAAACGACAGACAGAATCACAGAATGAGTCAGTTTGGAAAGGACCACAGTGGGTCCGCTGGTTCAGCATCTCTGCTCAAGCAACTCCATCCTACAGCACATGGCACAGGACTGTGTCGAGAGGGTTCTTGAGTATCTCCAGTGAAGGAGACTCCACAACCTCTCTGGGCAAACTGCACATACAGTGCATGGTCACCTGCACAATAAAGAAGTTCTTCCTCATGTTCAGGTGAAACTTCCTGGGCATCTAGTTCTGCCCACTACCTCTTGTCCTGTTGTTTGGCACCACTGGGAAGAACCTGGATCCATCCTCTTGACACCCTCCGCTCAGATACTTTATAGGCATTCATGGGGTCTCCTCTCAGTCTTCTCAAGGCTGAATGGGCCCAGCTCCCTCAACCTTTCCTCAAACAAAAGCTGCTCCAGTCCCTTCACCATTTTTGCTGCCCTCCACTGGACCTGTTCCAGGAGCTTCATTGTCTCTTGTCCTGAGGAGCCCAGGAGTGGACACAATACTCCAGATGTGCCTTATCAGGGCTGAGTGGAGGGGCAGAACCATCTCCTCAACCTGCTGGCAATATTCTTCCTAAGGCACCCCAGGATACCACTGGACAGCAACTTCTGCAGTTGCTACAACATTTGGATGACAAGAAAAGTAGAAAATCTAAAAGCGATTTTACTAGACATAAAAAAAAAAAAAAGAAACTTCTGATTCTAACAGAAAGACAGCATTAGCATCTACTAGGGGTAGAATGTCTCCATCTCTGCTTCTTATCCTCACTCAGGAGGATGTTTTTATCGGGACTTAAAGAACATTGGAGGGATTTGGACTTTCCTTTCCACAGATTGGTAATTTCTTCATGGTTTGATAGTAGACCTCACTGATGCACCTGTCCAGAACCCTATCATTTAAGCTGTAGGCATAACAAGAAGCTATTTTTCAAAACTGGTCTTTGTTTAAAACTTTTGACAGGAATGCATTCTCTGACAATTGTTCCTTACCTTATAGTTCTTTAATGAGTGTCACTTCCAGCAAACTAGTGTACTTTCTTTTCATTATTCTTATATTCTTTTAGTTTCATCAAATCAAATCTCAACTGATCATGAAGTATATAAAACACACACAAATTGAAGCAACTATTACATCACTTAGAAAAAACAATCAGCCAAGACGAAATAAAACCACCAGAATAGCAATGAACAAGTTTGGAACTTACAAATGTCCCTGATTTTTTCAAATGAACTAAAATCTTATTGTATCAGAAGTCAATTCAAACATGTCAAAAAGATTTAATTCCAAGCTTTAGTACTGAAATCTCTACATTCAGAATGATGAAGGGAACATTAGAAATGGAACATTCTTTACCTTGCTAAATCACTAATACCTATTAAAGATTTTCCATGTTACACCAGGGATTTAACGAAGAATGTTACACTTGGAAGAAAACTAATCCTTCCCTATGCATTCTTGTTTATGCTCACTGCAACAACAGCTTACTTTCATACAGCTCTGTTTCTATCTAGTAGAAAACTCACTTAAAGAATACACACACACACACATACAGCTGCATACCTTGTAAGTGTTTAGGCTCCATTTTCTCACCAATTCCAGTTTCTCCATCGCTGGATTCTTTACTTCATCTGCTAACACAACAGGTCCACTCTTCTGCTGAGCTCTGCCCCCTGTGTCAGACAAAAGCAAATCTTCAAGGCCTTGGGTCTGGGTTTTTTGTTTGTTAGTTTGTTTTAAGGGATTAGTAGCAGGTATGGAAGACTTGTGCAACTGCACATCACAAAGCAGAGCGAGGTGACAGTAAGAACTTAATATGAATAAGCAAATTTTTAAAATCAGTTCCAGAAAGAAAGACTTACTTTAAAACTAATATAAAATGTATACATATCTCAGTATTTCATGAAGTAATAGGCTGAATTAAGCATGTTGAAAGCTTAAAACAGCTTTTGAGACATGTTTCTTACTTAATCTGTGTTTAAAAACTCCAACAGTTGAACACCCTTCTGCATTTAGTCAATCTATAAGTCTGTTTACAACCTGAAGACCATTAAACAATTACTGGCATAGTGCTGTCATGAAGTACAGAGGTTTTTTTAATCTTTTCCAATGAAAGTCATTCTTTCCAGAAGATGTGTTCAGCGAATATTTAATTTATTTATTTCAGTTTTATTAGCTCATTGTATGAGGAACAATTAATTCCATAAACCATGAGTATAAAACCAGCAAAGAAGAGATTTAAAGCAACGAATTAAAATACCTAGGGCAAATCACTACGCATGAATTGCCATTACTCAGCATTGTCAAGCTAGTATGGGATATCATGTGGATTCCGTGTTTCCATTCTGCAAAATTTCTAGTATCCTAAATATTAAAAACTGCTAAGTATCATCACTTTTTAAGCAACATTTTTATTTACTCATGTCCATATTAATTTTAACTCCTCCTGACTGATCCCTACTGCTACTTACAGTCACCTTAGTCTTGCCAAGTTATTTATGCAAGCAAGAGTTTGGAAAAAAAGTCCATACAGATGCCTCAAGATATTCCTTCAGTATCAAGTTCTACTGTGTTCTTTACGTCTTCAACATGCTGTGCAAACATTAAGTAATTAACCCTCTCAACACCCTTATGAGGTAACTGAGTTAAGTTTTCTCCTTTTATGCAGGAGGAAGCACACTAAGATGTTAAGTAATTTGCCCATAGGCACAAAATGAGTCAAGTGGCAGAGCTGAGTCTGGGTGTTGTGAATTCCTAATGGCTTCCCCCATAGTCTATTGGAATTTGTGATCATTTGGGCAAAAAATGCTAAAAGTTTCAGCTTTAACCTAAATAAAAGATTTTGGTCACTCCTATTTTATCTAATGTATGTTATCATTAATATTAGTTATAATTTTAATTTTAAAGAGGAAAAGCAGCTTAGACAGAGGAAAGAAGAGGTTAATTTGTAAACTGCTGAAGTCAGAAGTGAGAGCCACCGAAATCCCACAGAAATTTTATTTCCATCTAATAGTATATCAAATAATTAGAAACATGGAAGGGTTAGTAGAGTGTCAGCAGAGACAAGGGTGTTATCCATTCAGTGTTTTGATACCTGTGGGAATAATTAAATCACAACCTTGTCCAGCCAGTCTGCTAGCTGCTGCACTGCTAGGAGATATAACAGATGATTTGGGTGATGCTGAGGAACCTGAAAAGGGGACATTTAACCGTGAAAATTCATCATTTTCCCTTAGAAGTGAACGTGCACTCTTACATGTTTTCAAAAAATATTTGCTTCAGCAACTATAGAAGTATTCACAGAAAAGTTGTTGAAATTTCTGGTGGAAATGCTTTTCAAGAGGTGCATCTCTCCTTGTGAACTACTCCAAGCTGAGTTATCTTGATTTAATCTTTTTCTCTAGGTCACGATGACAATTTTTTTTTTCTGTAAGAACAATCAATATGCAACTGAAGGGCTCATCAGTGAAGTACAGACCATAAACACAAAATTCCATGGAAGATTGTTATACAACAATCCACAGCTGAAACGCTTTTTCAGGTCTAGGTAGAATTCACTCTGCACTGTCACTGAACGGTACTTGAAGCATTAAGGAGTGAAGTAAGCCCTGAAATCTCTGCCAATTTCAGACATACTTTATTGACATCGGCTCTTAAATCGGTGTAAACATGCAGTAATAAGCTATCCTGAAGATCATACAAGTCACTAGCTCTGAAAGTGTGTAAAAGATTTTACAGCACTTGCTTTTTATCTTACAAAACCAACCAAACAAAAAAAACCAAACAAAAAAACCCAAATCAAAACAAAAAGCAACTAACTTTTAATGACCTGCACTGTGTGTGTTCTCTAAGCTGTTTTAGGATTATGCTCATTGCGCTTTTCAGAGCTTTGCCACTCTTTCGTAACAGATAAATCTGAAGTGGCAACCTTATGGAATTGTCAGAACTTGAAAAAAGTAAGTTAGCTTTTCCTCTGTAATGCTGAATGACCACCATACTGGAAACTTCAACTGCTTTTGCTGAGAAATTCCAGTACACTTCAGGGCTAACACTGTGTTGAGGGGAAAGAAAATCGAACCTAAGCTTTGCAGTTTCAACAATATTTAGTTATCAGTAATACCAAAAACATCACTCAAAGTAATTGGATCAACAATCAGCTTTAAAACATTCCACAGAGCACTACTAACATGGGGTAAATAAATCAAATGATTTGGATCCAGCTGCACAGAATAGATGAGACAAAGACAGCTCACTTGCTGCGTTCTTCTCTAGATATCCATTGCATAAGAGCTGCAACTGAATTCATCCAGGCATGGAAGTCTGACTGCAAGATCCTGCCTGAATCATTTCAGCAAGCGAGCCAAGACAAGCAGTTAAAAAAAATCCTTATCATTTGACAGAGTATTAACACAGCCTTATGCATGCTTCATCATTCAACATCTCTCAAATCCTAAAAGCCCTTCCCCCTTCAGTACTGTCTACTTTGCATTCAAAAATGAAGCCCTAATAAGGACACTCAAACAGAGGACATCATTTTTAGAAACAGGGCAATCATTCAACTTTTGTCCATGATTTCATAGGAAGCTCTAGCTTTTACCACTTCCCTCTCTCTGATTTTGTTAGAGCATCAGGAAAAATGCAAAGAAAATATCCTTTGAGAAAATCTGTAATACCCAAAGTGTCCAAAGCTCATAATTTGTGTACAGAAATTTCTACAGAACATTTGCATTTCAAACACATTAGTGTAGCTTGAAACATCTTTAGATACTTTCCCCTTACAGGCTAATACACTTAACAGCTGCAACAGTTATCCTGGGAAGAGAATACAAAAAGGCAGGAATGGTTTGCCATCTGCTCCAGTTTTTAGCTAGATATTTTGCTATTTTCAAAGGCATAAAGAAACACAGCATTCACTTTGTAATATATGTAAAGTACAACATGTAAATCAACTGTTTTCATAAGCAAAGAATTTTACCAAACAGGAAATGAAGCAAAATGTAAATTAAATTTATGACTACAAAGAGACTTATTTTCACAGCTGCACATCTGAGATAATTACAAATCCTCAAATTCAGAAACAGACGAAGGTACATAATTCATTAAATACCACTTGCCCATACAATATCACGGTATTCTATTGATTTTGGAAAGGAAATAGTGACACTATTGGCTTGTCTATCACTTTGCATTTCTCATAGTTTAATACCACTTAGATTCTCTAAGGCATACATTAATATGACAAGAAGGATCCAACTTTTTAATCTATTCTCAGTAAGTGAAGCATGTATAAATAAATAACTCTCCAGTTATGTTTCAAATCAGAACAATAACTTGCAAAATCTGAAGAAAATGTCAACACAATGTAACAGTAAAATTCTTCAGCCTGACACCAGTTCAAGGTGCTCAAGGACTTCCCTTTCTGTAAGTGCAGACCAACTTAACACTAAGTAGTCCCCTCCAGTCCTTGACAGATATTACAAGTGTAGCACATATTCTCTATTCTAACAACCCAGCTACAAGAGAAGATAAACTGGTTGCCACTAATGCAAATCTCAAATGTGTACATGCATTCAAACTGCTCAAAGCAGCTACAGAACATTGTATTTCTGACCATGTAAGAATATGCCTAAACATCTTAAGTTGAGAAATACAAAAAAAGCACTTACCTTTACTTGGAAATTGTCCTGCCTCAACAACTCCCTCTTTGGCACCATCAAAGCCATGAGATGTTATTTTGGTTTCAGAAAGACCAAGTCCAACTGGTAATGAACATTTCAAGTCCTGGAAAATATATGAATAAAAATGGAAAGTTAAAGACAAAAAAAAATCAATTTAAGTGACTCTAAAGTATTATAATGCAGTTTCAGCAGCTCTCAGACAAGTAATTCTGCCTCTAGCTTGGAGAGTCCTTGCTGGTGTCACAGTTTTCTACTGGTATGCACAAACAAAACATAAATTAATGAAAAACACTGTAAGTATAGCCTGACAATTTATTCTAGATTATTTTTTGTTATATTGATGACCAAGTAGAATGCCATGTCTTAGACAAGCAGTTACTAAAAATGTGGGCAGAAGCATCATATTATGTGGTCTGAAGGTGATCCAAGCAACCATGTCAGTTTTTAATAAAGTTTCCAGTTAAAAAACTGACAAGGGCGCAGCATTACATAATACTATCAAGCAGAGAACATTTTACAAACAAAAATACAGAAGCATAGCCTTAAAATTCATAGCATCCTTCTTTCTTACAAATAGCACATGAAATTTTTTTTAATATTTGACATGGGAGAGACCACCCAGAAAGGCCTCACTTAAACAGCTTCCTTCTGAGCACCTATTCTGCATCATAAGTGGTCAGAGCACAAAGCTTCCACTTACTTTTATTTGGTTTTGAAACTCCTTAATTTAAAACTGCCTGAGATCACCTTGTTTAACTTTTGAGGGCTAGATCAACTATTTCAACCAGCTCCCAAGTAACCAAAGTCTTCACCAGAACCCAGAACAGACCTAAGAAAGATTCCACACACCATAGCCCACATACCATCCTACTGCCCATTTCTGCTGTCTTACCTACCTCTACAAAAAGCTCCCCACAGGTTTTCTGGACTATATTGCCAGTGATCTAATTGAAGTTTAAGCTTCTGGTACTATGGAATTAGACAGAGTACTTTTAAAAAGTTCAGGTTTTACAGCAATTTAAAACCATTCATTCACAGAAGTAAAAAGTGAGTGAAAAAGTACTATGAAAGTGAAAGCAAAAAGGTAAAATACACTTACAAAAAATAAAAGCATTGAGAAACCAGAAAACTGTCAGTGTCTGGACTCAGGTACTATTTTCCATCCCCTCTGCTTCCATATAGAGGTAAAAAAGTGGAAAAAGTACAGAGAACCACTAGAGAAAAGCTATACTTAGCTTTAAGAAGTCAGTGTCTAGACACATGTAGTAACTGTTTATGACCCATGCAATGCTTCTAATTACAAAGAAAACACAACATTTAAAATCTAATCCATGTTTGACCTGTAACTCTAGTTGCTCAATCCACGAACCAGAAGCAAGGTAGCACATAAGAACGATACTGATACTACCTAGAGGCTCATATTGTCAAGAAGTAGTTTTGGACCATATCCCCCCAGATTTAGTTAGATGTCTTCAATTTAGGACAAACCCCTGGGAAGAAGAAAAAAGGAAGAACTACAAAGATATGAACTCCAGCAAATAAATTTTTCCATGTGAATTCCAGAAATCTCACTGACATCAAAAACTCAGCATGTTACTGCAAAGAATAACCAATTCCCGCATGAACAGGCTATGTGATAATAGATCATGTCATATTTGTGTACCTGAAGCATTATACAAAAAACCCAAAACAAAACAAAACAAAAACTCATCATGAAAACCCAATAGTAGTCACATGCAGAACTCGATCTCCCAAATTAGGCATATCAGAACCTTGGATACATACTGTTTTCAGTCTTCACAACTGACTTAAAATTGGTACTTCTATTTAAGTACTTGCAGTTGGTGGCATGCTAGAAAGCCTTTGCTTCAACTTAGTTGAATAATAGAGTCCTATTAACCTAAAATAGAGTCCTTTTAACTTAAAATGTAGCAAGTCACTAGAAGCTGACAAAGCAGAGAGACCTGAAAAAGGATAACCAGACTGTAGAGAAGATGCACTGATTTCACAAAAAGGACAAGGCATGAACTACTTTTTTCCTGAAGGCACTCTGGCATGTTGTGTAGTTTTCAGAAATATCTAAACCTGTAGCCAAACAAATGTAGACAGCTAACCTGCTTAAGCATGTTCACAGTAGGAATCTAAGCAATCATCTGTATTTAAGGCTGAAATGCAGAACATCTGCTTTGTAAAGACAAAAGTTTGTATCTAAATCTAAGTAACTGGACTACTTCCGTACACTCAATGTAATTCTAAGTTAAACACAAGCTGAACAAACTACAGAATAAATCAAAATACTATAGTGCATCCATCTCTTCAACAAAAACTTGATATTTGGAATATGAAAATTTTAAAGACCTACAAATGTGCATACATATATATATGTATGCACATATTTGTTCAAAAGATCTACTTTTTTCTCACTGTCAAAAAGGCAAAGTTCAATTTAAAGTAAGGCAAAGTTCAATTCAACCCCCTTTTTAACACATATAAACCAGTTCAAATATATCTTTATGAAGAACCATATTCTTGCATATGAATTGAAAAGAAAGCATTACCATTTTATTTGTACATGACCAAAATTGACAAAAGGTCAGTGATTGTCAAAACAATACCTTTTCATTGTTTACAAACATGCAAGTTACTGTTCAGGGGAGACATACTGCTGCATGTAAACTGAAAGTTTTAATGCCATTCTTGCAACTGATTGTGCTTGCTTTTTTTTTCTTTACACAGGTGTAGATAAACAAAGAAAAAGCTAGCAAAAAATCTGTAATCATACTGACAAAACAGTTTATCTCTTCAATAACTTACAAAGAGAGATAATTTAGAAAGGGTGCACAAAATATCACACTTAAGGGAAGGTATGAGTGTACTTAATGTTTGAGTGGTAAGAAGGCAACATAAATAGCTTTTGTTTTTGTTCTCACTAAATGTAAGTTTGGCTCTTACAACATAGGAAGTGAAGACAGATTCCTCCACTACAATATGATGACTGTATTTTGATAATGTATTGCTCTTCTAGCTAAAGTTTAAGGCTCCCCCTCTTCTTTATAAAAAGTAAATCAAAGTCTACGGAATTGATCAGAATTTATTGATACATGGCAAGCCTACAAATCTATTAAGGGATCATCATCACCAAAAAACAAATAGAAAAATGCTACCTTTATAATTTTCATTTGTATGAGGCTGAAACCCTGTTTATGCTATTACCACCTAGCAGAAGTATTTTAATTTTATAACTTCACTGAGACCCAGAGCTAGAGGTATAAAAAAACCACGATTCAGAAGATTCCCAAGTTAAAAGGTTGCATTATCTACCCCATTCTCAGACATTTAGCAAGAAGCAAAAGCATGAAGTATAGCTAAACAGAAGGCACTAGCTTAATTAGGTCTAGACAAGACAGTTCAAACCTATACGTCATCGAACAGCGAAGCCACTTAAACCATTTGTTAAAATCCCATTTTAATGGCTTCAAATCACTATATTAAATCAAACATATTTTAGTCAGGTTAGCCTTATTTTCACAACTCTATTATACAGATCATCTGGTGAACCAGCACGGATTTTTGCCACAGCAATCCTGTTGAGGCAGCAGACACAGCAAAGAAGCCATTCAGAATGCATGTTCATGAAGGAATGTTGGCTGAATTACAAGACTGTTTCCAAAATGACACTTCCCAATCATGCTATCCATAATAATCTAAAATGAAGTAGGGGAAGACCAGAAATGTATTGCTTCTCTAAAAGCAGAAACCAACTCAGTCAAAACTTAATTTATAGAAACTTACTTAACTAAGGAGCAACTAAGGAAACATCAGTGTATTAATTTCTTAGTTATACTACTCCATTAGTAATGCATCACTAAGCATTAACTTCGGCTTAGTACTTACAGGAGGTTTGACAAATACAGTTTTACTTGCCTTTAATACCTTGAATTAAGGTATTCTTAAAACCTCACACCAAGTGCTAGTTCAACAGTGGAGCAACTAATATCAGACCAATCATATGCTTGTTTGTTTTAATGGTGGATGACATTTTAAATAATACTACTCAAGTTGACTTCAGGAAAAATTACAACTTATCTGATTGTAAAGTTCACAGTTTAAAGTGTGATTACAAGTCCTATGGAACAACAGGTTGTATAGACTGACATAACATCTATCCAGTAAGATAGATGGGCTCTGAACTTTAATTTTTTGTCAAAATCACATGCAAGTAGAGCTCCTCATACATATTCAGCATTTTCTTCTTTTCTTTGCCCAATTACATCACTTAATTTCTATTATCCATGAATTAAGCCACTAGACCCTCACATCAGAATAATTCAACATAAATAAATGGGAGAAGGCCTGAAGGTTTTAATCTTTGATGAAGTGTCAAGTAACAGACTAACAGATTTCTTCTATTCTCCAACACACTGCTCTTCAATCAGAAGACCCTTTCTACTACATCCCTTTTAATTTACCTAACATCATACTGCAATCCAGTTTTAGTTTCCTTCCCACTCTCATCATTATTATGCATATTTTTGGTTTTTCAGACTGATTTTCAATGTATGAAGAATACTTGACTTTTTATCTCCCCAAACCAGTTTTCTAGAACCGACACAGTTCTTGAAATATATTTTAAATATATTCTCAAAATGTATTTTTAGTAGTTCTACATTAATTACACTATAATTACCCAAAGTAAAAATCTAACTGTCAGTCAACATAGCAAAACCTATGACATGAACTCAGCCCTTGCAAGCAGAATGTGAGTGACAAGGCTGGCATTTTTTTTCACAAGGCAAGAAATGAAAGCGAATTGACGTTATCTATTTGTGCAGTCTGGCAATAAGATTACAGAAGAAGACAGCGAATACATGCACTCAGATTCATCAGATTCCAGAACCTATTTTGTAATTCTAGTAAGACAAGTTGAAGACTCACAACAAAGCTCGTTTTTTTTGCATCCTCAAGTTTATTACTGGTTTTATAAGCATGCTTAACTATGGTTTCATTCCCATAAAAGTACAACAAGAACCATGGGAAGAGGTAGTATCAAAAATTAAATGAAACAAATTCAGGCACAAACTGATAAGAATATCATATAGATTTTGTGCAATACTTTAAACATAAATTGCTTACAGCTGCGTGAATATCTTTACAGGCAGATCAAACTGTTTTCTGAAAAATTTAGTTTATTCCTATGCAGCTCTCACACTATATGGGATGTTCTTGCATATAGGAATAATAGCAATAATATACTCCCTCACTCCTTCTTACCATCCTCAGCCTCCAATCCCCCCAGCCACATTAAAACACCACTATGCTAATCACATCATTACAACAGCATGAGAGGAAACTGGGGTCTGGAAATCAGGGATAAGTGAATAATATAAACCAAACAGAAATTTTTGTACATTGGGCTTTCTTATACAAAGTAATAAGAAGAACTTTTGATTAGGAAATGCTGAAGTCTTCCAACTAACAAATACCCAAACATTAGTGAATAGTTCCATATAAAAAGTTCTTAAAGCTCAAGTGAAATCCAACAGAGCTTGGGGAATTAAAAAGCACTATGTCAAGCTTTTTTGTACTGAAAGGACATTAGATATTTGATTCAATGATGACTGAAGCTACAGCTTTTTTTAGTAAAAGAGTTTCCATCCATCATATGGGCAGGACAAAACTTGTCTGAATTCCACGGGCATGTCTTATTAGGGAATTAGAATGTAGCAGCATATTTCTGACTGAGATTTTACAGTTAGGAAAACACTTAAGTTACCTTTTAAATATGCATTATAACAAGAAGATGCATCAATTAGGGCTATGTCGCCCACAAAAATGGAACTAACATGTTTCCTTCTGAAATGGCATTATGACAATTTATTCTGTCTGATGTTCTGCAAAACCAATGGCATCTTTCTTTAAAGAAGGAGCAACCCCACTTGTCACTTCCAGGTAAATACATTTGCTCTGCACTGCCTCGCAAAATGAAATACTTCTCATGCTTGAATGCATACTAATACTGCATTTGGTGAAACACAAATGTGCATTTCCATGCCTGAGCAGCTTATGGATGTGGTCTGATGGAAGAGTTAAACAGAACATGACTCTAGAGGAAAGTGCAGTTTTGTAATTAAAGAATTCTAAAGTAAGGGTTGTACAAATACCACTTTACTCAAAAACATACAATCAAAGCTGCTCAAGTCTTGGTGCAAAATAGCTGCAGAAGACCAAAAAATACAGAACAAGGAGTATTTTATTCTTTACATCTGAACTGTACAGCATCTAGATGAATATTTCCCTGATCATAAAAATAAGGAAGCAGGAAAATAAATAAAATAACCTTGTTCCCCAGCTTCCCAAGAAGGTGCAATTACAATCAGCACACTGGAGTGCTCTAAACTGTACTGTGGTCACATACTCTTAGTGAGCACTGTGGTAACAGTACAAATTAGAGTCATCATGGTTTCTTGCCCCTTTCTTAAGTGACCTCATAAAAACCAGTACTAGGCTTCTCATTTCCATAAGTTGTAGGAAAAAAGACCCCAAGAATTTTGTGGTGCAATGCATATTGCTTCAGGTTAAAGCAAAAAATTACTTGGCAAGCAAAAAAAGAGAAAGCATGGCATTAAGCATTAGAAATAACAAACATGAAGCAAGATGAATAGAAGCTAAATATTAGAATTTGAGACTAACAGATTAGTAAACAGACCTAGATGTTAATTCCAAGAAGTTTATTTTCTTTGTTTTGTTTATAAGAAGCCTTGATTATCACATATTTTAACTTCAGGTCACACATGCAGGTGTGAACTTGTACATGACAATTCAAAAAAATAATTGAAGTGCACTTCTTCATTGATCTCAGAACAAGCACTGCGAAAATAATTACAGCAAGTTCAAATATGCTTGCAGAGTACAGGTTTTTCTGCAATGTGACCAAAGATTTGACCCATTTTTGTCGAAGTAGAAGTTTCAAAATATAGTTGACTCCCAGCCAGCAAAACCATTAGCATGAAGGAAAAATCTACTCCAACTTCCACACATGGCCATAGACAAAAACCACCTCAAAATTCCAGCTTTACATTTTGCCTGAGCAAGGGCCCCAATGCAGTCACCAAGAGTGCAAGTTCCATTTGCTGTACATAAGTGTTGCATGCACTGCACTGCAGAAACAATCATTATGTAAGGAAAAATGTAACTTAGATAGCAGTCAAGTCACAGCAGCAGCAAAGGCATCAACCTTCAAATTACTAAGTCTGTTTCTCTACTTTGAGGTGCACCCAAATTCCTTACCACTTCAATATGCATTTCCCAAGCTTGGCTCCCTAAACATCTATCTTTATAGAAATGTAGTTTTAACTTTATTTCATTAAACACTCTACTAATTTTTACATTATGTCACTGGTAGATCTTGGTTGAACAACGAATCTTATGAAGGTTCCCCCCTCTAATCAGCATTTTAGTAAAACAGAATAAAATGTTGAAGTTCTGCTGAGTATCTCTTTTAAGAGTAATTCTGCACTGCAAGTCAGTATGGAACTGTTCAAAATTAAGAGCTTTCCTTAAAACCTAAGCCTCAGCAGATATCAAATAAACGTGGACAATTAAGTGGCTTTCATATTTCCAAACGAAAATCCAAGCGCGACCCCAAATTCCACACGCTGTGCCCCAGCGCCCTCTGCTGGACACTTGGGCACGAGCAAAACTGATCGTTCAGCTGTACGGAGCGGAAGGGGAGGAATTCCGCTTCTGCCGCTACGAACGTGCTTTTTATTTAAAAAAAAAAAAATCACTGCAATATGCAACAACACTGTGTGATGTCAACTCTGACAATAATCTATGAGCTTCAAAGGAGTTTTTTCAGTAAACCTCCAAAAAACTATGTCAAGTGAAGCCCTCTACACATCAAATTGTATTCAGCATTTCTGATAATAGTACCACAGCAGACAGCAAATAAAATTCTGACCCTGTTAAAGCTGTGTTCATGAGTATCTTCCAGCTGTCCATTGCTAGTCACAGGAATTTCTGCCGCTGAATTTTTGGGAGATTCTTCAGCCATTGCACTTTCCTGTAAAAAGAAACAGGTTAGTGTTTTTCTTACATATCCAATGAGTAATCAACATGAAATATTTGATGTATACGTTTCATATATGTTTATTTAATCACATCATTGAATCACAATAATACTCTAGCATAGCTCAGTCAGTAGTAATTTAAAGTTTCCAGATCTAAGAGAAAAGGTAAACTAAAATTTAACCCATTGACATTGGGGGAGTAAGACATAAATGAGGTGTGGGTTCAGACAAATGTTTTACATGCCCACTTGAGCCTTAGAGTAGTTTCTGTATTTCAAGTTATAAGAAACTTGAGATACAGAAACTAAAAAAAGGTTTTATCTATTCATAAACAATAAATACTAGAGAAGAGGAATACGTTTAATCATGTGTTACAAGAAAAGCAATGATTCCAAACTTTTAAATAGTTTCAGTTGCTTCTTATTTTACCATAATATAGTGCCACCTTCTGACTAAACTATTGGTATGCAACTCTCATAAAGTCAACAGCAGCAAACCTGATGTGAAATGCGTAAGTGCCAAAAGAACTCAAAAGTACTGAGAGAATTCAGGATTCAAAGTTAGTTTCAAATGCAGCTGCATCATGAACAGCAGCAGCTGTGAAACCACTGCTTTCAAGTACCTAAGGTATAGCCTTGAAGAGACATTCTCAGAAAAACTGCAAATCATTTACAAACACCTGAAGACAGAATGGCAGCTTAACACTCTAGAATTAAGAGGAAATGAAAATTTCATCCCTTTCAAAAAGCTGCTCCTAACTCTGCAAGGGAACTTCATCAGTCATCTAAAGTGTAAACAGTAGAAAAATCAACATACAACTAAGGCAGTGTTTGTTCACTTCATAAAAGCTGTCTGAAGTTCTCAAACGAGCCCGTACACTTGTGCTAGACTGGCAAGACAAGGTGCACCATCAACAGGTACTTGAGAACAGGTACCCTTCTACCCTTAAAGCTCTTAAATCATCAAGCTGAACCAGCTCTTTTCAGTCCAAGGGTCAGGAAGAGGCCCAGCCTGAAATCAGGATCGGAAGTACCATCAGCTTCTCCAACCACATGTGAAGCTTTACAAAGTATGAATATAACACAAAGATTTTACTCGTAATTTCCGAGCATCACTTGCATCATTCTTAACTGGAATATCTTCTGTTGTACCCCATTGCTAATATTTCTTCCACTTTCACATACCACAACTTCATTTACATTAGTTAGCCTGATTTCCTTTATTAGTTTTGAGGCCTCTCAAGACTTTTTCTAAGTCACTATCTGTGGGCTCCAATAAACGTGCTTCTACTGAAGCACACTGAAAGATCTTATTTTATTATTAAAATGCTTATTTTATGAGTAAAATGCTATTTTATGAGTACTTTTAAAACAGTAATTGGTTTCATTTCATAGAATACGCAGTGTCTCCAGTTGTAAGGGACCCATAAGGATCATCAAGTCCAACTCCCTGTTCCTGACAGAGGGTTGCTATACCATCATCATTATACTAAATGTCCTAGTTACCTCCCACACTACATTTTGATTTGCGAAATCTGTCCAATAGCTCAAGTTTCTTAAGCTTGCTCTAAATCTCACATATGCTTAAGCTCTAAGACACTTCTACTTGATATGGTCAAGTGAGGTATTTTTCAAACTGCTTGGCCTGTCACAGCAACTTGCACAGTACAGAAGCATTAGCATAGGCCATGTTCTGTTCTGTTCACAGCTATTCTTCTTTCTGTAAATTATCAGAGAACACAGTGCAAAGGAAAAGTCCTCTACTGTCATGGGGTGCTTTGCTAGGGATCACAAACAAAGCTGCATCTCTAATTTAAAAGAAAAACAAATACTTGACTTAGGTGCTTTTCAACAAGAATCTCAAATAATTTTGCAAATACTGACATTGATATATTTTTATGCTTTTATTCAGAGATATACATGCTCAATGCATATACACACATATCTAATAAATACATGTATTAGGAAACAAAAATTCATCGGCTTCTCTGGACAACTAGAAGCAATTCACCTATTTTTTTTTTGCGTTCCTACTTGAGCCAGACCTATGTATCTAGTTCAGGGAAAGCAAAAAATTACTTGCTTGGTAATGGAATGTCAGTTCCATGCTATGATTGAACTACAACAATTTCCCATTGTGGAAAAGGAGATACTTCACCACACTACTTTTCCAGTCTCTACTGTGAACCACACAGTGCCTCACCTCCCCACACTCACCTGACTACAGTCACACATAACTCACTATCCTGGCAATAAACCTTTTCACCAGGTTTATTTTCCAGCTTCAGTGAGTTGAATCAGTTTGCAATGAGGTCAGACAAGCATCAAAGCCGTGAAATGAGCAGCTGAAAATGGGAAGTGGGATAAACTGCAAATTTAACTCAGACATAACAAGAAACCACCATCTCCATTTTAATCAACAGTTTAAGCTTGCACTGCTGTCAAGAACCAGTCCTTGCCCTTCTCCCCCAGCTCTTCACCCCAGCGGCTTTCATCATCCCTTCACCTCCCTTCCTGAGCCAGAACAAGGTATTTGTACAGCAAACAAGATTCTGGAAACATTGCAGATCAAAAGAAAGTGACCTGTGCTCACAAAGAAGATGGGTAATTTTTCCACTCCCATCAATTCTTCAAAGCAGGCACACCTCCAACACCTGTGCCTATGAAACAGAGCGGGCACTAATGCAGTAAAAAACTACTGAGAATAAAGGAATGCCCACAGCATCAGCTTACTTCAGCAGTGCAGTATCTCAAAACACTTCGACTGTAGGCTACTGCCAAATCCAGCAGTAACTTCTGGAAGTTTAAAAACAATTCACTGTCACTGAAACTCCAATAGTACTAAGTCAGCGCTATGTTTCTTCATTTTTACTCTAGAACAGTCAGGAAAATGTTGACTCTACCTTTCTGAAAGAGCAACTCAAACACACCTGATTAGCTAAATAATATTGAGAGCCTTAAGAATTTGTTCATAATTCAAGTATGTCACAGACTTCTCCATAGAGAAGGTGCAAGCTGTATCTGCTCTCAGGGGAAAAACAGATTCACTCTTTCAGCACTAGATAGAATACCTTGTTATAGTGAGGTTACACAAAGATTGATGCCTTTTAAATACAAACCCTTTCTTCCTGCAATACTCACACAGATTCTACCATGCCTAAATCTATTCAACTTACTAAACAAATACTGCAGCACAGCAACAGGCTAATGGCTGAAGTAATCCTTCACTATGAATTAACTGGATTGCTCTTAATGGTGTCTCAAAACCAACCCCACCCATTCAAGATGCCATGCATGAACTCATCCACATACTAACAGCACTGTGCTATGTATAGCAGAATTTTTGGGAATCTGAAACTTGTTAGGATTGGTTGACTTTACTAATACAACTATCACCCAATCACCTCAGAGCCAGACTGGACCTCTTCTGCAGACGGATGAGACTCATCAAGTGTTGTGGATTCACTGCTGTGTTCTGACATACCTGAAAACCAAATAGGTTTGGCATGCATTAATTGAAGTGAAAGGAGCTGGATGTTGGCCTCACAGAAACCAAAGCAGGCTTTCAGAAAACATTTCTTTTACAAGTTCTGCTAAAGCAACGTGAAACCTCCATCTGTTGATGGTGACCAGGTCTTTAGCTCTCCAAAAATCTAAGGGAGATGAAGAATACAGTCTAGTGTAAGCTTCCACTGCCAAAGCAACCTTTCCCCACAGACAACTAAGCTTGCAAGAAGTCAAACAAGGTTCTTCAGCTGATATACACATAGCTGCCACCTGCAACAAATACACTGACTGTATCCTACCATTGCAAACATCACATTTTGTTAAGTCGTAAGATTTATCCAAACATTGCAAGATTATATTGACGCTAAGCCACTGAAACGTATTAAGCTGTTAAGTCTGTTGTGTTTACTAGAAACAGAAACCCTTTCATTTTAGCCTCAAAAAGATCTCAGCTGCAGAGGCAAAGAAAGTTGTTAACATTGAGCATATGCACAAGAAACCAACTCTGTTAATATAGTGATCATGAAAGATGAATTACATACACAATTTTAGCTTAAGCAAGAAAAGTATCTAAATTTGATCTAAATTTGATTCCAAATAGCTGGTAACTACAAGGGACACCATTATTCTCTCAGCTGTTTGAGAGGAGGAGACAACCAATCATTAAAAATTAATCAATCTGCCAGTATTGCATATAATCACACATGACTTCAGTTCATTAAGTCTTGCACCATTTCACACATGTTCAGACACATACCAGATTAAAAAAAATTATAGAGATTACTATTTGTGTTTGTATTGTATTTCAAATTCCTGAGCTATAAAACATTCTAATTAAAGCAAATAATTAATAAGGTAAGCAGCTCACATAGCAAGGGAAATAAAGTAAGGCCACAAAGGCTGAGAAACTGAATCACCTAGATAATCTAGATCATATTACATTGGATAACCTATTACTTTATTTTGGAAAACCAAATACACAAAATAAGAGATTTTCTCCAGAAAAACAGTTCATTCAGGGCTATCATTGAATTAAGTTGGATTTTCTAGGATCAATATAAAATTCCCTTTGAAGTAATTAAGAAATAAGTTTAACAACCTTATATAGCTTTCTTAATTTTTCAAATTTCTTTTGAATAAAGAAGACTGTATAGTAGAGATGCTGTTCACCTACATGGTCCTGTCCAAACTCTGCTTGTGGCTGAAAACAACCTCTCTGCTTGACAGCTTATTTCTGAGTAGCTAAAACAATTGTTATAGAATAGGAGAATAACTGTGATTTTCTTGCTCTACTTGTTAAACAAAAAGCTAAATTCATCTTCTAGCAGAGCCTTCATTAAGACAATCTGTTCTTCAGTTCTACCACATCAGTGTTCCTGATTTTTGTACATCACATACAAGCTTATGTACCATGTTAATGCTGTTCTAAACTATTAAATGCTACAGGCAAAACCAGTTTTGATAGATTTAAGAACTTTTGATAGATGTAAGAACCTAGGAGCAAAAACCATCTCACAAATCCACGTAGAAGACAATGCATGAAAGCAAATAATTAATTTTTTAAAAACCAAACTAATTCACCATTTGTGTTACAACACCCTTCCATGGTAATTTTTTGTAGCGTTCTTTTCCTACAAGTAGTGCTAACAGTTTCAACATAGCTCTGCAAAATCACAGTGATCAATGTTAAAACATGAGAAGGCAAAAAAAAGTAGATTAAAGGTGGCTTTCATAAAAAGTTCAACTGCACATTCAAATTTAACTACAGAACTTCCTGATTACTGCTTCTACAGCAAAAAATGGGGGTGTAAACATCAAATCAAGGATGAAAACTTTCTACATCTTCACCAAGATTCAGAAGTGAAGACACTCGTGTGAAATTGTGGTAATCACAACATCTACATACACATATCATTTAAGGTTCCACTACAGAAATGCATACAGAGTTTTGCATCTCTGTAGTTCCTGCAAGGGCCAGACAAAGTGCTGTCCTTTATAAGAGACCGCTAATCCCCAGTACAGCACGGATTGGTTTATCCAGGGCTTGGTTTGTTTCTTCACTAAAGCAGCCACAACTTTAGAACACATTAGGTGACTGGTGTACCAGGACATTTGCTACCCTCTGCTGCAGTAGAACAGCTCAAAGAGATTCTACTTGGAAAAAACACGCTTGATCCATATTCTGATGAGAACTGAAACCCTGTCCATCTCACTCCTGCCCTTCTGAGTTCTCTTTTACCCCACTGTACCAATTCTGTAAATCCACACAAATACTGCACCACAGTAGAACAGAAAACAACGACTAGACTAAGAATCATTCCCCCCATGGTGAACTACCTTAAATGCATACTGGATTACAGCCTCAGTAATTTTAAGTTTTGCTCACCATAAATAAAACCACATGATTTTTGAGTCCTGGGGATTTATGTATCACTTCTTCAACTGGCAAAGCAAAAAGTAAAACAAAGCAAGAACTTATGAACAACACAGCAAGCTTCCCCTAGGATGGAGACATAAAGAGACATTTAACCATTTATAATTAATGGTTATAAGAGCATGCTTATGTGCTTTTCATAAAAAAGGCAAATTCATATTTGCTTATTCATGAAAATATTAAGTAAATGTCATCAACAGTGAATTTTTTTAACAAAAAGTATATTCTTTTATATATATACATACTTACATCACTTAGATAAATGATTGATGATCTCAGAAACAAGAACCATGGGATTCCTTCACTTACTTTTCTTCTAAATTAATTGCCAATAAGGCAACAGCAAGATATCTTCTGTCTAAAATGAAGTTTATTACACACTTTTATTGTTGTCTTATTACTTAACTGCATGAAGAATTTAAATTTTTGTAACACTGCAGAAAATCCCAGTGCTGGTAGAAAAAATATAATTTTATGGATGTTTTCCTAATTTCAATTTCTAACTAAGAACACTTTCACCAATTCTTGTCAAGATAGGGATCAAGGACTTTTTAAAAAAGACTGTAAAGAACTGTATTAAACACTTCCTGCTGCAATCACACCACAGTTTCCTCTTAATGCTCTTGAATTCCCTGGCTTGCTCTTGCAATAGATTGCAAGAACTAATTATGCTTGGTAGTTAGAAGACATGATGGAGACAAAGACTGGAGAATAGGGCTGCTGCTGACTTTCGAACTCCATGCTACAGCAACCCGACCCTAAACACTCTAATGCCCTGCTCGTCTCTAGATTACCTAAGCCATCGGCTCCCATTATGGTTTCAACTTCTACCAAATCAGAAAAAAGTTACTGCCTTCTGCCAAATCAGATCAAGCTACTGCCTCAGCTTCCAGTTTGTCTGATCTAACACACTTCTGTGTCATTTTAACTGTGTTAAATATACACATATACACATACATACATAAACATACACACGATTCAGAAAGTTTTGGAGTTGCACTGATCGAATAAGATCCTTCTCCAGCCCTGCAAAAAGAATCCTTCTGTTATCTTCTCTAGATAATCAATTCTTAGGTAACAGAGCCGCCACTGCAAAGTGATAACTCCTTGCTACCTTTTCCACCAAGCACAAAAAGCACACGTGAGAAACTGAAACTACATCCTGGGCTGAATGTTCAGAACGATCCCCTCCAAAGACTTCCATGCAAGATGAAAGGCTATTAGAGTGTTTCGGTTAAAAATACCCTATCAGTGAGGTACTATAAGAAATACTGGAAAAACTGCCTCTAGTTTGGAGACAATACCACATGCAACACCTGCTTGTCACACAACACCACAGAGTTTCCATGCTTTAAGAACAGTAAACAAAACACAAATTGGCACACTTAAAACAGTAATTGCCAGGGTGTGGAATAACTCCCAGGGGCACAAAATTTACACAGCATCTACAGTTTTCTTCCTCCACCAACACAGAGCTTCCCTTTCTCTCTCGTGGAACCCGCCTGCTCCCGAGCTCGGGCGCTGCTCTCCCTGTCCGCCCGCCCAGCACCCCAACGTAGGAGCCGGGCCGACCCCGGCCCGCCGGGCACTGCCGGCGGCGCCCGGGGAGGGGCGGCCTCTCCCGCGGGGTGACACGTCGGACGGGACGGAGCGGGAGGCGCGGCCCGGCCCATCCCGAACCCGGGCCCAGCGGCTGCCCCGGCCCGACCCGGCCCGTCCCTCACCTGCCGGCCACGCCGCTGCGGCCCCAGGGGCGTCGTGCTGCGGGGGACGGGAGGGCAGGACGGAGGGAGGGAAAGGGGACGGAGGAGACCGGGCGCGGCGGCTCCGGCGGCCCCTCTCGAGCTTTATTTTCTTCCTTCCCTGGTGGCAGCAGGAGCCGGAAGCGCCGGGCCGGAAAGGGGATGACGGCGGCGGCCTCTCTAGGCCGTCATGTCTATGGTCGCACCATGGCAACCACCGCCAGCACCGCCCGGGAGGCTGCTCCAGCCCCGCCAAGGGCCGTGCCCGGGATCGGGCTGCCGGCCGGGAGAGCGGCTGGAGCGGCCCAGGAGGAGCCTGCCCGGCTGTGGGCGCGGATGAGCGCGCCTGGGAGACGCCGCTCGGTGCCATGGCAGAGGCTCTGCCCGAACACACAGTGAGGAGGAAAAAAAGCATATCTATCGAGGAGAAAATTGACATCATAAGCGCCGTGGAGAGCGGCAAGAAAAAGGCGGACGTTGCAGCCAAGTATGGCATCAAGAGGAACTCCCTGTCTTCGATTATGAAGAATAAGGAAAAACTTTTGGAAGCCTTTGAAACTTTACGGTTTGATCCTAAAAGGAAAAGACTGAGGACTGCTTTTTATGCCGACCTGGAGGAGGCATTAATGAAGTGGTGCAGAATTGCACAGTGCCTGAATGTGCCGGTCAATGGCCCTATGCTGCGCCTTAAGGCGAATGATTTTGCCCAGAAGCTTGGACACAATGATTTTAAGTGCAGCAATGGCTGG
Source organism: Brachypodius melanocephalos (assembly GCA_013398615.1). Taxonomy (NCBI): domain Eukaryota; kingdom Metazoa; phylum Chordata; class Aves; order Passeriformes; family Pycnonotidae; genus Brachypodius; species Brachypodius melanocephalos. The sequence goes on from VZSR01003049.1 coordinate 21,850,126, forward strand.
CTCGATCGTTTCAAGTCGAGGTATGGTTTAGTTTTCAGAGCTCAGCCTGTAGAAGCAGCTGCTACTCCTACAGTGGGTGCTCCAACTCTTCGGTACCAAAATGTGCTTCTTTATTATTTAAATGATTATCAGCCAAAAAATGTGTTTTACATACAGGAGACTGGCTTGTTTTATCAGATGTTACCACATAACACGTTTGCATTTAAGGGGGAAATTTGTTCTGTAGGTAAACAAAGCAAAGAGAGCATCACTGTAGTGGTGGGTACAAATATGGACGGCTCTGAGAAACTCCCACTGCTTATTATAGGAAAAAGCAAAAGTCCACACTCTTTCAACAATGTGAAATCGCTGCCAGTGGATTATGAAGCAAATGACACGGCGTGCATGACTTCAGGACTCTTTGAACAGTGGATGCATAAACTCGATAACAGATTTCAAGCACAGCAGCGCCAAGTAGTTATTCTTGTTGATTCTCTCCCAGCTCACACAGAAGTAAAGAACCTGAAGTCTGTCAAATTAGCATTCTTTCCTCCAGACTCTTCTTCATATATAGCTATGAAAGAAAGGATTATCAGAAGTCTGAAGGTTAAATACAGGCACTATCTTATCAAGAGATTCGTTGACTGTGTAGAAAGTAATAAAGAGTTTGTGCTGACCCTTCTTGATGCAATTGAGATGCTGTACCTGTGCTGGAGGGAGATAACACCAGAGACTATTGTAAAAAGTTACAATGGAGCAACCTTCAAATTAGAAACTGAGACAAATGGTAACGACAATGAGGTTGAAAGTGATTTTGATTTGATTGCACATGCACGTGCAGCTGGAGTAGAGTTTCCAGAAGGTTTGTCTTTAGAAGAGTATGCAGCTCTAGATGATGGCTTGGTAACTTACGAAGTGCCCACAAATAATGAAAGCATGTGTGCCAAAGAAAGTGCATCAGATAAAACTGAGACATTTGTTGGTGATGAAGATAAGGATGAAGGTGATCGACTTCAGGGAGCTGAGCAGCTTTTACCATCCAAAAACGAGGCTTTGAGTGCTTTAGATACCCTTCGAAAGTTTCTCAGAAGTCAAGACACAGATGATTCTCTTTATGATTCACTAGCTGACTTGGAGAATTTTATTCAACATGTAGCATGTGAATAACTATTTTAGCAAAGTGGGAAAGCATGTAATTGGAAAAAAAGAAATTATATAATCAAAGATAGGCAGTTTAATAACAAGCATTGCTGAAATGTTCTCTGGTGTGTTTTGCTTAGGTGCCTAGATGAACATAACAAAACGGTGAAAAAGGGCTGTGAACGGAAATTTTCCACAAAATCAGGAGCAAATAACACACATTTGATGTGGAGAGAGGGAGTAAGCTGAACCCTTAAAATGCAAACTGTAATAAGTACAGTGGAAGCAAGAGAAATTTTTTGAGCAGTTTGGTGCACTCAGGATAAACTGTTGACTACTTGGAATTCTTTCTTCAAGAAGAGACTAGCACTTCTACAGATCAATAATTTCACTGGTGTTTTGACAGTGGAGTAGTAAATATTTACAACCTTGGTGCCTTTGATACATAAACACAAAATTGAATAACACAGAAAATACATGCTTAAATTCTGAGAAGTAAGGCATTTTAAAAAGAAATAATTTTTGCCCTTCATAAAGAATTCTGGCCATCATTTACTCTTGCAGCTGATGATGTACAGCAGAAAGTTACCACAGCTTTGAATGTGTTGTTTTGTTTTCTTGAAACTGCTCATGTGTGGATACACTCGAATGGCATAATTATTTATCCAAGAGTCAAAAGACAAACAGACCTTTACTTGGTCTTTGAAGAGGTCAAAAAGGAAGGTCATTCTCTCCTTTTCAGCCTTTTTGGTGCGCAGGTTTGATGTAGGTCTTTCTGTGCAACTCCATGTATTTCTACAGTAAATTCAAAAGAAAACCCAGTATCTGCAGTAAAAACCTCACTGAGCTCTTGTTTTATTTTCAATACTTGGAGGCTTTGCTGTAGGATTCAATGCACTAATGTGGTTTATTGCTCCAAGTCCCATTAACAAGGCTGCTGTTTGCATGATTGCAGTGAAGTTGTGTAAATCACAGTACATTTGCATGTCTTTGAGTATGCATTTCAAACTATGTAATCATATCAGAGCCAAAATCCACAGTGTATATGACCTTCTCGATTTTTCCAAAACCTGTTTTAAATCTTTTCCATATCTATCAATTTAAATTTTATTTCAAAAGTTGGAGATAATATTTTCTCTAATTTAGAGGAAGAAGAAAATATTTTATGGAAGTTCTTTAAAAAGTCTGTGTAATAAAAAAATCTATTATGCTGCCTGTAATTAAGCCATGAGAAAAAACCTCATGCATATATGAATCTTCAGTTTTAAATAAATAGTTTGGCTATAGCTTTGTTTACTTCTTTTTTTTTTTTTTTTTTTTTGGTGTAGGACACTTTATCCATTTGTGAAATCATTTCAGAAAATATATCAGATTGTTGGAAGACAGTGAAAATATTTGGGTTGGTGAGAAAAAGCTTCTGGCTGCATGAATGTTTTACTAGAACCCCTTCAAAAAAAAAACACCACAAATTTCTGGTTTCTTGTTGTGAAATATATTATGTGAATTCCATCCAAAGGATATCCTGCTTAAATAACAAATTTCTGTTGAAATGCTGATATATAAAGTCCTACATGGAGATTTATAGATTCCATGAAAAAAGGTGCTCTGAATTATCTCTTCTAGGTATTTATTATTTTAAAATACAGATGCAAAATCTTTTAAATTAACAATCTGTGTCACATTCTGCTTGCTTAAATACTTTAGAACAAGCTTATGCAAAGTACTTTCTATTCTGACTAAGCTTATTTGGCGTTCATCTAAATCCCACAGACACCTGCAGATACTTTTCCTGTAGTAATCTTTTGATTTAAAATCTATTTCATTGCAACAGCTTGTCCTGCTAAAGGCAAGTTTATCCATATAGTAAATGTGTACGTTGTTATGATTTGACTCCATGTGGCCCTCACTGGCCTGGGTTCTGGATAAAGAAACTCTCCTGGGAGAATTCAGTGTGAAATTGTTTGATCTGAATGAGAAAGGTTCATGTCTGTAAGCAGTAAATCTTGGTTAAACAAGGGTTCACTCTGCAAGAAGTGTAACTTTTGCAAGAAGAGGCTTGCAAAAAAAAAATCAGGAGATGGGAAATAACGTTGTTAGCTGGAAAGGAAGGAAGTGAATTACTAAGTGTTGTCATACTCCCTCAGGAAAACAACAGGAAGGATTTACTAATTTGGCCTGGACTTTGAAGGTGAGTTGTGGAACTTGCTTTAAAAAACATACAGCCTGTCAAAATCCTTTATCTTTAGAGAATATATGAACTAGGACTTGTCTCCTAGTTCATTGTGAGAAACCAAGCTAAAATGCATGCACTGGAACTGGCTCTGTAAGTCAGATACTTTCTATTCTAACACTATACCTTTCAAAATTATTTAGGAGTCCAAATAGTTCTCCTTTCTTGGATTTTGGTCACATTTATAGGTAGTAAAAATTAAATCCATTCTGAAGTTGTTGCTGTTTCAGGTGTTTGTCATGGAGAGGTGCAGACTCCCAGATCCGAAATGCTAACAGTGGAAAAGGAAGCAGTGCGCTGTGTAAATGTTTGTCAGTTTAGCCTGTGCACACAGTTTGAGCTGGAGATTTCTTTACCTTGTCTGGGTAAACCACTAGGACACTGGCTTTTTACATCTTGGGGTGGTATCTTTTGGAGGGAGAGGAAGAATGTACCTTCAGATTGCATCATATTTAAAATGAACCTTTTCTACAAAAGGCAAGTAACTAAGGCTGTAGTTTTCTTTAATACTTTAATATTAGTATGCACAACAGTGTGCTTTTTCTCTGTGGTTTTCTACTTCATGCTACGTTTAGGTAGTGATTGTGTTCCTCAGTATCAAGTCAGTGAGGTTGCTTTTGGTAACCCAAAAGTGACTTCTAGAGGTGGGAACTGAAAATAGGAAGTTTTAAAAATATACCTGATGTCTAGACAAGGCCAAAATAGGAAAAAAAGATTGGAAAGTATGTTTGATATAATAAAAAACATCCTCAGATTGATTCTTGAGATAAGTAATACGTAAAATAAGTATGCTCTTCAAAAATGTTTTTTGAAAACTATAAGAAATACTACACTGCGATTTTTCTGTGCATATGTTACTGTGTGTGCAGTTCCGGATACCTTTCAGGTCTATAAAGCTACCTTCTTTTAAAACTGTTACCAAAAGGAAGATTGCTCACCCCTAATGGTAAATGGAAATAACAACTTTTTGTACTCTTAGGCAAAAATGGAAGAGAGGAGGCAGCCAGGGCTTTATAGGAGAGCAATCCATGTGTGCCTGTGTATCCAAGATTTGTGACATTTTGATAGCTAGGCAATCGAGGCAGTAAATGAGTCGATGGTTTCACATTATTATACAAATCTTGAGAATAATGCCTTCAAACACACAGAGTCTTTGGTGATTTTAAATTTTATGTGCAATATTTTTGTAAACTTAAATTAAATTATAACATTAGAATATTGGTAAAGTACCTTCAAGTTTTTTTGGTGGCTGTGTTTATTGAAATGGTAAAGTAATATTGGCCTACTCAAGACTTAACTGAAATGTATGGTCAGTGGGCAACCATGGAATGTAATGATAGGGTTTTGTGTTATTTTATTCCTTTAATATCAATAAAAGCTGGCGCTTCCTATTTTTGGGAGGCATTTGTTAAATGAAGGGTTTGCAGAGTTCTCATTGGGCACTGAATGCTGCTGTGGCCAGAGAAGAGTTTTTATATTTACACAAGGAACTCAGTATTTGTATCTAGATGTTGTAATATCTCTGTTTTGGGGGACCCTTCCTTGAAAATCAGAACCAAGCTTAGTCAATTAATAACCAAACAAATCTAGCTGAAATTTTTGCAGTGGGATGAGTGATGGCATACTTCTGTCAATACATTCATTAACAACAGAAAAAAATCTTTACAACAGATGAAAATATAACAACTTGATGTCTGACAGCCTTTGATGATTTTACATGCAGCCTTTATTCTGGTAAAGCAGTGTGGTATAGACATGTGATTCCCTTTTCCTGATACAACTGCACTGTGGATAACCACATCATTATTTTATAGAAAGAGGAATTCAGGTGTAGCTCACTTCCCTTCTTGGTAGCACAGTTACTCTATTTGAGCTGAATTTTCTCCTTTCAAATGTACCTGTTTAAATGCATTGGTCTAGTTAAAACCATACAACATCTGCATCAAGGCAGAGTGGAGAAGCCAGTAGTGTCTTGCCAACTTATTCATGGCTCTGTCACCTCTGTTCTTTGAGCAGAAAGGAAAAGTGTAAATTGCAAATTAGTGCAATCAGTAAAGTGAATAAATAGCACACTGAGTTACCAAATCAGTTGAGTGAGAGGAGGTTGTAATTTTGACAATTTTTAAAATGACTTTCTGTGTTTTACAATATTTCAGCTGTAAGTCACGTTCTTCCCAACTTTCATGTCATGCTATGTCTGCCACAACATTCCAGGGTTATGTATGAATAAAAGGGAAACAGGTCACTCCCGTCAGCCCATAGGTAGCTACAATCTGTGAGTTGTCAGCCTGCCCACAGGTGGTCACTGTGGGAGGTGAGTTGCAGAGCTGGTTTGCATCCTCCCCATCCACGCTTGCGTTGCTCTGTGTGCTGTGCCAGGGCTTGGCTGTAATCACCAAGGTCGTGACTCATCTGTCTGAGAAAGTTGTGGCCCAGTGGGATAGTGCAACCTCACCCCGAATGCCAAAAGAAATAATTCATGGTTTATTGTTTGAAGACTGTGAGACCCAGGATTTCTGAGAAGGCCATTAAGATGACTCTGCTCTCCTGGTCACTGCTCAGTAGCAAAGCTGAAAGAGAAGTTCTTGCTCTGGAGAAGTTCTTACAAAACACTTGCTATTTGAGAATTACTTAGACATGTGGTAACTAGTTGTTGGATTTCTCATCTGAAGTCACCCATTCCTCTTGAAAGATATGCTGTGGGGCTGCTTCTGTATCATGCATACAAGGACACAACATAATGAAAGCACTGCTTTTCTTCTAGCGGCATTGATGCCTCCTATTTCTAACCTGTATAAATGATGCAATAGGATACTTTGCTATTCAAGATTCTATTTCTTTCCCCTTCCATCTCTTTTTCATCCATTGCTCTTATCATTTTATATTCATTGATATCCTCACAATTCTAATGTTAATGTTAGGATTGTTGGCCCAACCTTCTGGCAAGCTGCTTTCCTCCTTACTCTCCCTATTTCTAGTATTATCTTTTGCAGGTGATATTTTTGAATTGTCTCATGTATCAGCCAGTATCACCCCCTTGGGACACGTCCTCATGATCATAGGCCCTAATTTCTCCACTGCTGTATTTAGTGGCTTTCCCAAATCCTTGCTTAATTTAGCTGAAAACATTTAGTATGTCATTATTTCTTTTTGTCTTTTCTTTTTGTAGAGAAGGGTGTGCAGTGCTTTTTCTAGCAGTCTCCCAGGATGTCCAAGAGAACTGGTAACAAAACACATAATCTCTCTCTCTCCTTTTAGGTGTCTCAATTTTCTCTTTCTGTCAGTAGTCCCTTCTGACCTGTTCTTTTGAAGTTCTCAATTTGACATTTAGTATCTTTGCTTAAAATGCTCCTATTTCTCTTTCATCTCTTACCCCTACCTGCCTGTATAGCATCTTTCCCACATTTCACTTTTACATTTCCATATCTAAATATCATATCCCTACCCTTAGCTCTTTGACTCTTTCTTCCCTCCTCTTTTCCTGGCCCTATCTAATATTTAAACTGCATTTCAAACTCCCTTGTCCTCCTTTCTATGATTTCATGTCCAGTACTGTCCTCCAAAAACAAATACTTAACTCTTTCTGGAGACAACCAGCTTTTTTACTATCTTACTTGGCATGTCTTCATAATATTCTTACATCAAAGATTATGTAACGATTAAAAGTATGTTAGCTTCCCTAAATTTACCTCTTTGCATTTTATTTTTTCCCCATCCTCAATTCTTAGTCATTTCAAGACTTGCCTTTGTTTGCACCTTTCTTTTGCACTCCTGATCACCAGCATGATTGTTGTTGTTGTTGTTGTTATTATTATTATTATTATTATTATTATTCCTTATGAAAAATAAATCCCCAAATAAAACCTGCACAAAGGAGTTTGGGACTGTTTTTGTTACAATGTTGCAGTAAAAGGTCAGATTGAAAGCCAGGTCAAACATTAGCTAGTATCTATCAAGGTTTTTATTTGAACCTACATATTTTGTTGTTTATTTTTGCTCTTTGCTATTTCAATAGCTGTTTCTGAGACTTCAGATATTTGTGCTGTGTTCTGCTTTGTAGCAAGCCCAAAAATGATCAGTGGCCTGAGATCATAGAGAAATGCAGGTAGAACATAAAAAAAGGAGGAGTTAAAAGGCAGGGTCCTGGTCTATTGAGATTCCCCTGCAGGAACTCAAGGAGAATTTTTAAGTCAGGTTAAGCAGAACTTTTTATTAAAACTCAACATTGAGAGTCCTCTGTAAGTCCATTTCCATTATTATTATTATGTAAATTATTATGAGAGGTAACACCACAAGTTCCCTGAATTCTGGATAGCAAGAAATTGCCACCCACAATTCAGCTCCACTTCAAAACTGACACAAGTTTGGGTCTGAGTCTTCTTCCCCAGAGCTAATGACACAAGATCTGTGTAAATTGTCTGTCACTGCCCTGCCCAGGGCCCATCGACGTCCACTAAGCAAATAGACATTTGCCTAAAGACAAGGCAAGGCTGAAACAGCATTTCTGAGTAAGAAGAGTTTCTGCAGAGTCTAGACATTTCAGTAAGAGTCAGATGAGCCTGAAAATTGGCGTGGCTTTTCAGAAGTTAACCAAGAGACACTTGGTAATATGAACTTGGGATCTGAATTAGAGATACTTATTATGCTACCAACAACTGCTAAACTATTTTTGAAAAGCTGGCATAATGGATATCTGTTTTACTGCCCTGAGAAAAAGTGGCTCTGAGTGTTATGTGTATGCTCAACACATGGCAAAGGCAAACAACTCAAATTTGAATTACTATTCAAATTCTAGTAGAGGCAAACTCTTAATTCCCTGTGAGAACTGAGGGTGACCAGACTCAACACATTTTACAGTGAGCATCTGCAGAGAAGCAGGAGCAGATGTGGCAAATGCTATAGACATGCAACAGCAGGACAGAAATACAAGTACAGGCAGACAGAGCTACAGGCTCTTGGCTCTGCTTTTGGAATGAATACAAACAACCCTCCAATGCCCCATCAGGAGGCTTCCCCTACATGTCTTATTACCAACCCAATCTTTTCAAAAAGCAACAGAAATTCTCTTAGGAACCAAAAGAAATTTGGGGTTTGACAATTTCTTGCCAAGTTGGCAATGTTGTTCTTCATACTCTTTCACCATGTAGAAGTTGGCAGCAGAAATCCAAACTAGAAAAGGTAAAGCTGAAGTAAGTGTGCAATAAAACTTGTAGTTTTTTGTGTCCCATCCCCACCTGGCCTTCACTCATCTCATGTAGATTTAGGTGCCCTAAATCATACAATACCTTCAGAGTTTTGTCAAAGTCTAATCTGGTGCCAACAAGAGTCTGCCAGAGGTAAGCAGAGAGCATTTGGCAAACATAATGCTTGGGTGGCTAGAAATCATCTTGCAATTTCATCTCAAATATTCGTGGTTAAATAGCTTTAGTAAAATAACTTGATAATTCCCTAACAATATCTATACCATTATTTATACCCAGCCATAATGCACATATGCAACTCCAGACCTGCATTCTTTGTGAAATGCCTGCATCCGTGGTGATAACCTGTTGAGGACTAATACTGGGATGGCAGACAGCATCCTGGACAATGAGATTATGTGAAACTTACATTAATGTAAGCTTCCTAAAGAATTATTTGGTATGAGGATTAGGTAGCTTTATGAATTTAAAACTTCCCTCGGATTTCTTTATCCTCTCACCTCATCTCACAGAGGAGAACCCAGTGGCTTTCACTGGTGCAGCCTCACAAAGTGGATCATTTTGAACAGTGTTCCTTGGGGGAGCTCTGCTAGTGTTCAGAAGCATATTGACCTGCAAGGATTAGGAAGAAATTTTGCAACCTGTGGAAAACAGCCCATAGGATCCAGCCAGCAGGAGGTCTAACTGCTGCTCTGCCTCCCAAGTGGGCTGAGCCAGCCTCTCTATTAGGATGCTGACTCCTCAGGCAAGGCACATATTTGTGAGATTGCATCCTCCAAAAGCAGGAGTAATGCAGGTACTGGTTTGCTTTTAATCATTCATCCTTCTCTCATCTTCCTGTCTGCCATTCCAGCTCCTCAGTGATTAAAAATTCCCTGATCCGATCAGTCCCCCGGTTTGGAAACCTGGGATGGTTCTGTGCCGTCCACCCTCCTGATTTACAGGCTTTAAATATAGCATCTATATTTGACAGGCTTTTTTGTTGTTGTTTTTGTTTTTTGGTTGAGTATCAGATACTTGCATTCTCTAAAAGCGTTTTGAGCTCTAATGGGAAAAGAATGAGTCGTGAACCTCAAATGAACTCCACCTTTCTCTCTGTGTGGAGATAAAATTGTAAGAATTTAAATCATGCTGATATCTGCCCTTATTTACATTCAAGAAGGGTGTAGATTCAGGTTAGGTGTGGGTTGACCTTTGCAGACATGGTAGAAGACAAAGCTTCACAATTAAGTACTCAGAACCAAAATGGATTAAGAGAGGAATTATATGTTCACTTCCAGGAAGCTTCTATTTCCTATAGGATCATATGTACAATTCTTTCCATCAGGGGTTTCATTAGCAGCCACTAGTTAGGACTGACCTCTTTCATTCTTGTTGCATCTGCCTGTGACTGGCTGAATGCCAGTTCTCACAGAATTGTGGTATTGCTTGCCTTGTACTCAGGATACACCAAAGTATAAAACCTGTACCTTCTGGCAGAAGATCAAGCCTCAGAGAGCAGGATCTAGGTAAGGTAGCAGCCTGTCAGAATCATGATCTCCTCACTTCAGACCACACTTGGTGCACCTACACTTTGGCACAGGGGTGTGACTGTGGCATGGACAGATGCATAGAAAGGGAGCCACAGGAGTGAAGGGGTATCAGTCTGTGTGCTGCTGTTAGGATGTGTAATTGGGCTGCTAGTATCTATACTGAAGTATATTTTGCTGTCACAGCTCTCTACAGCAACCAAAAAAATTTTTAATGAAGGTGTGCCATCCTGTACTGCCATCACAGATACTGGTCAAAACGTGAATCCACCTGAAAATATCCTGCAATATATCCAACCAAGCTCTTAGGAAAGGATTTCTCCACATACCAGACTCAATCAGAAGGCCAAATTTATGATGATATATTTTTTCAGATAGTCTTGCAGAACTATAGTCAGCTATATTGAACTGAAAGTTAGATTTAAACACAGGGTGTTGAGAAGCAATGCTTTCTGCCACAAATGCCCTCAGCATATCCCTCCCTGGGTTGTGACTGATGGCATTTTGGATGCATATCACCAAAAAATACTATCACCTGTAGAAGATCTGGTGAATGACTACACCCTGTGTTGAGATGGGGTATTCAGAGAAATAACAATTGTAGGGAAGACACTACTCACATTTCCATCTGAAAATGAGGATGCAGATACATGATTTTCCAGGTTTCAGCATGGGTTTTGATTTCAGATTCTAGACAAAAGTGTAGAATTTCTGAAAGAGCTTCCTTGGCACTGCAAAAGCTGTTGGAAACTTTTGAGTTAGCAATATGAGGGTTTAGTATAATCACTCTGACAAAGGGATGTATCACGTATTAACATCTGTGATGGTCAAACCAGTATTAACAACGTAATGCCATATAGAAAGTGCTTTAACTGAGTATTTTTTAAAAAATATGTGTTTCAAAAATATGTTTATTTTCTATTAATCAGCTATGTTTCATTGCTTCAGTCCTAGCTTCCACTTGCATAGAGGAGCAGGCAAAGTGCCTTCAGGACCACTAATCCACTTTGAATCAGAGACCTGAAGTTAAACAGGCACAGGCTCAAAACACAGGCTGAGAGGGTTCCAAACAGCCTTAATTTAGCCTCTTGCTTGCATACATATTATAAATACAGTCTCTCTGCAGACTATCACTTTTTTTTTCCTTTAATATCTGTCTGGTTTAAAGCTGGACGCTATTTCTTAATTTCCGATGGGACTATTTATATGCCTAAATATGTCCTCAAATTCTGTAGAGCTGGACTATGACAGGACTGGAGGCTGCTTCCATGATTTTAAATGTTGGTTCATAACACTACACTAGAACTGAGCACTTGGGTTAGGTCCTTTAAAGGTATTTCAATAACAAACTATGGAACATAAATTTTTCAAATCATCTAGGAACAAAATTTGCCCTAGATCAGATATCCATACCCTTAAATGTAGTTAGTGGTTATTTGCATTTTTAGGTATCTGAGAAGCTTTTAAAAAGCTTGTCTTTAATGTTTCTTTAGAGTCTGGACTCTATATAAACTATTTATGAAATAAAGTTCAGTAATTACAATGAAAATATGCAAAGGAAAAAGTCGAGAACATTTAATTCAAGAATAGAAAATTGGACCTAGCTGGGAGGATCAAATGAGAGCTGCCACAGCCTAAAAAAGTATCAAGCAACATTTAAGCAGCATTATTTTAGGACATCAAAGATTATTTTCAGATGCTTTAGGTGTGGCTGGAAAAATCTTAGTACTCATATTACAGTTTGGATGTGCTGGTGTGTTTTTTTATGGTCTAGTATTTCTGAAGGAATGCGCTTTTCAGATTTTATTCTCTTCTTATGAATTGTTCACAGCTGAGAAAATACCCGTGGACATCCAGCTGAAGTACCCTAGAAATGAAAGTAACGAGGATTTTAAAAAATCTAGTTTACTTTCCCTCAAGTACCTGGTCTCTCTACTCTTCATTTTACTAAATTCCCCACTGATTACACCCGAGACAGATTTCTGTTTGGTTTTCAATCCTTTACTTCATCCATCTCATTTCTTGTGATCTCTTCAAGAGAAAGATTTCAATTTCTACAGAGCACTGTGGGGTTTTCAAGCCAGATCTTAAGCTAGCATTGACCTGTAAGTGACAACCACTGAGTAGGCACCTCCATGTAAGACACACAGCACTGACATTTCATGTACAGATAACTCACTAGCTGATGGCTTTTTTCCCCATTTAAGTTGCTCACCATGCATCTATCAAGTGAGCTGGCACATGAAAACCTGTGACCAGACAAGGCTCTGATCCTTATGTGGGACACCCAGGATATGTTTCTTCTCTCACCCCCAGGAGCAGCCACAGAGAATTTCCGTTCTCTGAAGTTTTTTTCTAAATTGCACGGATTCTCCTTTTAGCATTAGAGTTGTATTGTCTGGGAGGTCTGCTGCTCTCCTGTGCCTGCACAGCCATTTCTGTATAAAACAGCTTTATTCTCCATACCAGAGACTCGGGAGTCAGCTCTTGTTCTGAACAGGCTTTTGAACAAATTCAATCCCTCTGTGAGGCATCTCAAGCAAATGAATTCTTCCTCGCTTATTACATGGCTCATCTTTTGGGGTCCACTTCTGGTCAGATGTGTTCCTCAACCCCTCAACTGAGAGTGGAAGGGGACCCTCTCCTGACAACACAATTGCAGTGCCCATTTGTTCCTTTAACTCGGATTTGGATTGTTTACATCAACTGTATACTTAATACAAGTTTGGGATACTGCAGCCCCACAGAAAATTTATGTTTCCATTTATAAAATTTCAGTCTCTAATTCCATCTTAAACCCTAATACAACATGTGCATAATTATTTTCAAACAATGAAAAATCTTTTACTAATCTTTAACTAATAAATCCCCATGCTGTTCCACAAAGAAGTGAAAGCCTGATTTACTCATAAATAAAATATCAGGAAGGAGACCCAAGCCTTTAAACTGATGGTTTTTATTTCAGTTTCATTCCAGCACTGGCCTTGGAAGAACAAAATATAAAAGATTAATAAATTGTAAATTTCTCTCACAGTAGTGGTATGTTACAATGAATAAAAGTGCCTGAAAATTCAGTTCTCAGGCTTGCATTGCTCAGGCCTTGGCTGCTTGTCTGAGATGCTCATGGCCTCCTGTCTCATGGGGGTGCTCTGCAGTTTCGAAAATAAGCACAGCATCCTGGCCCAAAACCCTGGGTTTCCCATGTTTAAATAGACAATTTTGGGGGCAGAAAAGGGTACAACCACTGTTGGAGCCCAGGAGGACTCTGAAGTTACAGAGTTAGGAAAAAGCACTAATTATTTAGCTACCAAAGGGAATGCGAAGCTGGTAGCTTTGAGGTAAGTACAGCCTTTAAAAAACCCCAAACCCTAAAGTTGTGCTTTGGGGTGTTCATCCCACCTTTATCCAGCCAGCACTGAGACAAAGACAGACCTCATGGAGTCCCACCTAGATTTCAGGGATAGGAGTCTAGGAAGGTTGTTGTGTGAAGGATTTTATGGGTGAATCCTCACTAGGTTAGAGGAAAGCTCTGCTGGGGACTACAGCTAGTAACTGTGTCCCTGTTATGATCAAATAACAAGATGACTTTGCTGACCAGACATTGTCCTTTTGGAAGGGCAGTTTCAGCTGTGGATTTTGCCTGAGGGAAACTGAGCTTCCAGTAGGACACATCTTTCAAAACACAGTCAGTACTACAACAGAATGGAGACATCATCTATTTTAGGAATTTACACAAGTCAAATAACTTAGGAATCTTTCGGCATGTGCGCAATGTATAATCCAGATACTGCTTTCCCAAAAATGAGTAGAAATGAAGTGTCCTGCTACACTTCAATATAAATCTGCCAGTGCTCTTGATGCACCCTGAGGCCTTTTCCATTTCAGACATTTTCACTCTTAGAAGTCTCTATTTGAAGCCATTTTTTAGTTTGTTAAAGGAAACTTACATGCAAACATCTGAATATTTTCAAGTATAATTTTGTAGATACAAACATCTGGATATTTTCAAGTTTAGTTTTGTATTTTATTTCTGTTCCTATCGAAATATCCAAAATATTGTCAGCATGAAATAACAGCTTGTGCTACGCACATGGAAGAAAAAAAAGAGAAAAGAAAATAAAAATTAAAAATAAAATTGTAAGTCCAGTTAAGCAAAGAGATTCTTAAAACTGGTAGATATGTGTTTTTATGCTTTTATTGTCACTATCATTTTAGTTATATTACGTTGTCCCAGTGAGGGATAATATCTCATTGTTCTAAGCTTTGTTCTTTATAAGATTTATACTGGTGGCATTGGTTTCAGAAAGATCTAAAACTTTTCCTGAAGCACCTCTGTGGATGAAATAAAATGTAACTTGTCTTTTCACATAATCTAGATTTGAATTTGTTGGAAAGAGAGCTTTGTCATCTGCAACTCAGTCAGGCATTGAGTTGAAAGTAGTGCAACCATGGATGCGATTCCAGATCCCCATGAGATTTCTACACAAGGGTGGATTTTAGCCTTGATTCTGCAAATCTTACTTAGCTCAGCAGCCTGCAGAAGTGCCATTGCAGCTGACACTCTGGCTGACTCAAGAAGATCCCTGTGGGCTTTGCACAAACCCTTTTGCTTTGATGTTTGTTTGGTTTTTTTTTAAAAGGTTGCAGTGAATTGCAATACACTGCTATTTTCCATTCTTTCACAGCAACTGATGGGAAAATTTTATCTGTCCTTTCTCAACATATGTCAGAGACAGAAACAAGTCATTAAGGGACTAGCAGAACTTGGCTGGCTCTAGCCCCTGCCTGAACTTCAGAGCAGATGGATTAGCTGCTGAAGACTGCAGCAGACAAGCTGCACTAGCAGGTTTGTAATAAAAGCCCTGTAACTAACCATCAGCTTACCACATCACTTGAAAAAGTTTAGCTGTTGTTCTCACAGAAAAAAAGGAACAAAAAGCATCAGCCAAGTGGTTGCAGCATTGCAATACATTTCTGTTTTTCTGAAAATGTCACTCCAATGACATCCTGTAATCTCAGTGATGCAAAAATCCTTCCCTATTAGAGAAGAACATTAGCAAACAGCCTAGCTTTGTGGTCAGAAATGCTCTTTATACTCTAAAAACCAATGAAACAGTAACATTGAACATGCACAAATGTTTCCAGATGGGTAACATATATTGTATGCACCCCAAAAATGGTTTAATGGTTTTACCTGTGAAAAATGGTTTTACCTTCATTTTGCTAAGGTACATTGTGGATCCTAGTAAATGCACTAAGGCCTATGAAATAAGCAAATACAATCTACCACTCTTACAAAGTCATCCGTGACTGAAGCTACGTGGGTTTCCAAATGCACAAGTTTGTTTCGTAGCAAAGTTGTTACTACAGCTTTTGGTTTCTGTATTTCAACTATGAAGAGAGACATGTGAGGCTGAAGACAACAACCAAGGCAAAAGTACCAACCCTGCTTCCCAGGCAGGCAAAAGGAGTACTGGGAGTACTTCAGGGGAGCACAATCACAATGCTTCTGGGGATGGACCAAGGTAACTGCCCTTGCTTGAGAGTCTGACTTGTCAACATCCAAAATATCTCATTATTCCTTCTCTACAATTTTTTTTTTTAAAAATTAGAATAGTCAAATGCATGTCAAACTGCTTTTATATCCCTCTAAAATCTTAATTAAAAGGTACTGTGGCCAAGAGTCACATTTCCTGTACTTTTATTTGCCTTAGAAATCATACTTGTGTACACAGCAGTAGATGGCTATCTTGCTTTCAAAGGGCAGTGATGAGTTGTTAGTCAAATATTTGTCAATAATAGTTGATGGGAACTTGAGAGGAAATGCTAAAATCTATCTAGAAAGACTGAAAGAGTAAAGTATATAGTTCTTTACGTCAGAAATATGGTGTAAAAATGCAGCAAAGATACAAACCAAACACAAACCCTTTCCTGTTTTCCCTTCCAGTTTCTGTGTCTTGGTTTATGTTTTTGTAATGGATTAGCAAGCTGGGCTGAGTCTACAGAATGGGGCAAAACCACAAACATGCAGGGCAATAATATGCAGGGATAAATCAGAGGAACATGTTTGCAGCACATGTTAGAGGTATCAGAGAGGCAAAGTTGGGAAGGAGATGGGGAAGAAATGGAAAAGAGCACAGCACATCTTTTCTGCATGTTAAAGCAACAAAAATACTGTTAAATAGTAAGACTTTGCCTACTGTTGACTAAAGTTCAAGGAAAGCTGAGGATAAACAATAGTGACAGCCTTGGGATCCGAGACTCTGCTCCTGAAAACACAGACAGGCTTTGCCTGTGCTGGCCACCAGCCCATTATCCATTTTCCTATTGTCAGACTAGACAAAATCACCTCTGAGCAGAGACAGCCTCAATTTCTGGAGGTCCATCATTCAAACAGTCTATGTCAATTAGACACTATTACTAATCCTTGGAGTTCTTGACATTTTTTAACAGAAAAATCTTAAAAGTACTGGCAAGTTTCATGTCTGACACTTCTGTCTGATAAGTGTTATTGTGTATGACTATGACATCATATTAAAGAATATCTCCTAGAAATATTTGATTAGTTGGTCAGCGTACTGGTTTCAAAACTCAGAGCTCCTCTTTATCTACTTGTAAGTGCAAATGTTGCAAATTTGCTTTTCCCCCCCATTATTTTATGAAATTCATAAACATACATTGCCAATAATAAGCAATCAGTTCAGTTTTTTTAGTTAACTATATCATTCAAGTGACTTAAATCTATCAACAAGCTGGTCATTAAATGAATCACTGACCTATTTCTCAGCTACTCAAGCTAAACAGCCTATAACTGATGACCTATAAAAGCATTAGTGTGTTAAGAAAAATTATTAGCTGGAGAAGTAGAGCAGCAATTGATCACTTCCCACCAATCTGAACAGAAAGATTCACCAGATTCGACAAATTCCAGGACTCAACAAATTCTGACCAGTAATCAGATTTTGACAGACTTATGTCTAAGGGAAGTACTCCCTATGAAGCTCCTACACAGTCACCATTCTACCGTCCTTCCTTAGATTGCTACTGGAAAATTTTATGCAAGTATTTAAAATGGCTCTAACCTGCAATGCTCCTGAGTAAAATGTAGAGTGCAGACTCTCCTCAACTCAGAGGCATTAATTGGAGAGCTAGCACTTTTTTCTACAGTAGAACAACCCAAATCCGTGGTCCAATCACTCTCCCTGCTTAGGTACATGTATGGTTTAGATCCAGATCCAAATCCTGAGCCCTGGCTAGGCCCACCCTATACAGCAAGAAGACTGAAAATGTTTGGTTTAATTTTTAAGTTCTCCATTGCTCTTACCCACAGAGCACCACCCAACAGGAAATGTGTGGAAGCCCCTGGCCAGCTCTTACATGTTTCTGAGTGTGTGGACAGCAATGGGGTGGTGGGAACAGAGGACAGAGCAGCGTTTAGGGGAGGTGACAGCCACAGACTGCACACCCAGACAGAGGTTGCCAAGGGGGAGTGAAAACAAAGCGGAGTCGGGAAGGGAGGCAGGATTACCTTCCCCTTGCCACCTCAATCAACTGTGGCACTGTGGGCCCCCATGCCAGGCCCTGCATCCTGGTGGGGTTCGAAACCTTCTGTCCCCTGTCATCTGCAGCCATCATCACATGGGTGTCTCAGCGCTTTCTCACTAAGCCACCTGCTCATAACAAAAAAGGATGTGGTTTTCTGCTTTTTGCTCTTTCTCTGCACAAACCAGCCCAGAATACTCAGTTATAGGCTCCTAAGAGAGCCAGCCATTAACCCCATTTGTTGAAGACAGCGCACTTGGGAGTTGCCTTTTGGGACTGTAAATGCAAGCAGTCTCTCACCTCGATTTGGGGAGAACCATAGCTTGAAAACCGCGGCAGGAGAGGAGGCACTATTGAAATTTTCACCCTGAAAAGTGACATAAAACCTTCCTGCTAACATAGATATATGAAATTTTGTGTCTGATTTGTATTTGTATGGCGTGTGGCACTGTTTGTCGATGAAGATAGAAGGTAGTAAAGTCAGGAGTGAAAGGAGAGGAAGAGAGCGGGAGCTCTCTTACCTACAGCATAAAGGTGCTTCAGCCAAGTGTGTGCCTGAAGAGCAACTTCTGCTTTTTTTTTTTTTTTTTTTTTTCTTTCTTTTGCAATCATTGCTCGCTTGACAGGCCCAGACGGAATTACATCACTTCCTAAAACCCATCAAAGAGAGTCCATCTCCTGAAGAAATGCAGCTCAGATGCTCCCCGGCAGGAAGCAGGAAATGTAGATGTTCGGGTGCAGCAGGGAGGCTGCCGGAGCGCCCCTCAGGTGGGAGCGCTGCCGGGGCAGCATGCGGAGCCCCGGGCTCATCGCGCTGCTCTCTGCCCTGGCGCTGGCTGCAGCATCTGCCGCCACTGGTGAGTAGGAAAGCGCCTTTCCCCTGCCGAGGTGGGACCGCGTGTCTTGCCCGCAGCAATGGGACCAAGCTGGAGGGCAACACCCTCCAAACCGAGCACTGGGAGGAGATCTGTGGGGACTTGCTCTCTGCTGCTTTTTGCTGTGTTTACCCTCTCTGTTTTCAGTTGCCTCATTTTCTTCCGACCTTTGACTTTTTTTCCCCCTTAGACCTATCCCTGAACAGCAGCAAACATCCTACAATTCCTACATTTCCCAAATTGCAGGTGTGTAGAGAACCAGAGTTTCCATGTTGACCCATCAGGCATTTTGCTTCTAATTCTAGTTATTTTTTGAACTTTCTAAACCCCACACCCATACCCTCAGTGTTTAGTAGCAAAGTCAAAGGCAAAGCACTGCTTCTATTCAAAAGGTGACTGCCGATTTCCGCAGTCCCAGTGCTCTGAAACTGGTTTAACAAAGGAACAGCCGGTTCCGGAGACAAATATTTTGAACTCTCAGCTGCACAACAAAGTGGCCGGCACCGTGGTCTTAGGTTCTGACCCTCTGAAGAGAAGAACCGTGAGTGGAAAAGCAGCTTGTGACAAAATGCTGAGGCACTGAGGCACAGGCAGAGACTCGCCTGTTTGCAGGGGTCACGGGTTCCACTGGCATTTTGGCAGCCAGTGACTGAACATGACAGGCAGCTCTCGTAGTGAAACCTTGCCGAGGTGGTGCGTGTAAGCCTTTCCGTGTCAAACAAATCCCTGCCAAAGTGCCTTGGTGTGGACTAGAATTGTGCTGCCTCTGTGCTGCTGTAGTGAGGAGGAGCTCTACAGAAAGCAGGGAGAGAAAATGGTCACTCTCAGATATCACTGGACTTCTCTTAATGTCCTAAAATGCACTGCTGGAATCGGTGTTTTGATGTGCATGCTTTTTCCCTGAAAAACAGCACTTACCATAAGCAGGGTGTAGAGCTGGGCTCCAGGCTCCTGGCGTGCTGCTGAGCTGCTTGCACTTAGGAGACTCGCTCAACTGTACGAGCGAGCTAAGTGAGGTATAAAATGGTTTGGGCTTGGCTGTGTTACTACAGCCCTACTGCACTGCAGACACGTTAAGAAAATATGCTACAAGCACTGAGTGTAGCTCAGAATCAAAGCAGCCAGAGAAACTAAAATCCTGCCATGGGCAGAGCAAAACACAGGTCCCAGGGAAATGGAGAAGTGCCATGAAGGCAATGAAGGCAATGCAGAGTGATCAGGCTCCTGCTTCTCTAGCTCGTGTGCAGGGTACTGAGAGCTACTATTTCATCACCATGTCCCCATGGGCGGTGGGGGGAGGGAATGCCTTAGCCCGGGCTCCTCAGCTCATGAGTGGGTGCCCCCCTGCCCTTCTCTGCAATGGGCATTAGGAGCTGCAGGAAGCACCTGGCAGATGTCACACATCAGGTGTGTGACACTCCCCACACTCCCCACTTCCTACCAGTAGGTCCACCTTTCGATTCTGGTTGATTCTGGAATGGTTCCTCTTTGGGAGTGAGTCAGTCCTGCCAGAGCCCTCCCCAAGCCCTGTCAGCTCTGACTCTACAGAGCCAACCCACAGTCATAGGGGAAAGGCAGGAGAGCACCCACCTTTACTCTCCATACAAAGGCAGCTTTTGCTTATGCAACCAGTCCCAAAATGTACCTGGAAGCTTACTCTGACTACAAGGGTGGGACGGGGAAGTTGAGAACTTGAGCCTTGTGGGAGGAGATTAAACTGGTGGGGGGAAAGTTTATGTAGGGCTTATGTACCCCACAGGCACTGGTGGGTCAGAAACCCCTCCACTGAGAGCAGCCTCCCATGGAGATCCTTTGCTCTTACCCTTCCTTGCTCACAGATCAACAGGACAAGACTTTTAAGGGAGCTTTTTCACCTTTGGCCAGACACAAGTCTCCACCTTTTAAGTTGTCTATGGTCTAGAGACCATTTACAAAATAGGCAGAGTATGATTAAATCTTGCAGCACAGACGAATCAAAGCCTTTAAAAGTCCTTCCTGTTCCCATACCGTGCCAGAACCTTGTAAAAGCCTAGCCTTGCCATTTGGATTATGATTGATGGATGGTTTCCTCCCTGCGATGCTACAGTCACTCTAATCCCGTAGCTTTAAGAGCATTCCTGAGGTCTCAGCTCTGGGTGCTGGCCTTCTTCCAGCTCCATAGTGAGGAGATGTTGGGGTTTGCACCAGTTGCCTTCCCCTTGCTTTAATGCAGCCAGGAAGCCCTACAGGTCACAGTGTAGGGCATCATCTCTACTGTAAGGGATGGTACTCACTGCTCCGCCTTGCAGCAGCCCTGAAGACCTACCTAGGTGTGTGTGCTGACCCTAGTAACAAGCATTAAGACCCTTACTGTTGCTCATAGGAACACACTCTGATCCTTGAGTAATTTCCCAGGCTAGGCCATCTCCCACTGCATTTGGTGAAACGTGTGGGAAATTGCAGCATAAGTGGTTTGACACTGGGAGCAAGAAAATGTATGAGGGAGAGGAACAGTAAAACATGTAAGATCCCCAATGGGAGAGCTGGGGTGGTTGCAGGCAGTGCTTTATTTTGTCTGCGTCTCTGTGCTATTATTTTGAACTGCCATTCAAAAAACCACTGTTATCAAAGATCCAGATATTCAGCAGCTTGTACCATGAGCACAGGCAGTGACTCTTCTTGGCAGAGAAGTGTCTTTTAGATTGGCTCTCCGGCAAAGCCAAGGTCTTCTAAGGGAGCAATAGGTTTGACCTGTTTCCCCCTCCAGTAATGAACTGAGAATGGGTTTGAACCTGTTACAATCACCTGTAAAATTTTCTAGCAAAGCAACCAAGTAAGAAATGAAGATTTGCTACATTTTCTCTTTCCAAAGTGCAGTGCCCTAAAAAGCAGATGAAAAATCCTTTCTACTGAACACATCAGCTTCTCCTACATAGTTACTACTATTCCTCCATTTTAGCCACACATGCAAACATTCACTGTTTTATTTAGCTGCTTCAGGGACATTTCAGAAAATCTCTCATTTACATCATCAAGATTGTATAATAATTTTCAGTCAGTGACACCAGTCTCTTTTCCCTCAAGAGATTTTATGATAGCTGGAAAGCCTCTGGAGCTTTTGAATCTTTAATTTCAGGGTCCTCCTGAGAGCAAGGAGCACTGAGAGATTTGCATCACAGTGAGGTCCCACAGGTATCACAGATGCAGAGCTACAAGGCATCAGATTAAGTAGAAGCAACTTAGTGCATAAATTGGTCTGGAAACCCTTTAGTACTGGGGGTGAGCAATGAGACTACAGGTTCACAGTTTGACTCTAAGATGTGTGACTGAATTTGCAACACCGCCTGTTAATGCAGCACTTCAGCTGGAAGTGAGGAAAAGCAGTTTCCATCTTGTATAAATGAGCTTAAACAGTTGTTTCCTCTTTCAGGTTATACCTAGATAACGCTTTCTAAGCACCTCGTTTTAATAGGATCTTGTCTACAGATTAGCCACCCTGAAATGCTTGTGCTCCCTCATCAGAAGAGTGTGTGCTCCCAACAGCTAGCCTGCAGGCTTTTAAGGATTCCTCTTCCAGCCAGACTGACAGGCAAGACCTGCCACAACAGGCAGCCGGGCAAGCCCTGGCCATGGCAAGGAACAGCTCTTCCTGTAGCAACCTGAAATGTGGAGAGAGGATCAGTGCAGGGATGAGCTAAGCAGCACACGAGAGGATCATACATCCCATGTGGAGTGGTATGACTACACCACCAACAGAATTTGTGTATGGAGCAGAGTGATACACAGGATATGGTAACTTTATTACTGATTTATAGCCTTTTCTTGTTCTGTCATCTTGTCATGAGCCTTCCTTTCACTGTGTTTTTATAGCTTATGGGAAAGTTTGGAGAAACAAAAATTTTCCTTTCAAACTAGTAAGCCTGGCTATCCCACTGACATAGCTCCAGCTTTTTCTCTATCTCACTGCTTTTTCTTCTGTCACTAGGCACTATAGTGTAATTTGAAAAATTCCCTTGAGAGAACCCAGTCCTTGAGTCTGATGCCAAGGCAGCAGAGAGACTGATGGTTCTACAATAAAACTTAATGTGCTGACTGCCAGCTATTTTCCTTTGCTATTTTCCTTTGCCTTGCATCCAAGTGAATTCAGAAACCTGTTTGCCTGCTTACTTCATCAGGAAGCCCATATCACCACCTCTGAGTGCTGCAGCACAAACCTGAGGTAGAAATGCTGCAACAACAGAAATGTTCTTTGTTTGATTGAGACATAATTTTTTGGACTCCAATCTGTAAAACCTCTTGGTATATTCAACTATCTCTGTCCCCCATGAAAAGCAGGTTTGGGAGCACTTCCAAAACTTAAGCAAAGTCTATCAGTGATCCAAGCATATGTTTGAAGTAAAAAATACTGAGTAATACTTTATACCATGGTATCTGTATAGAGACATAGCTTTTTCATAATTTGTAAGAACTGTTAATTGAACCTTTTATGAGATGCTGCTAGTGCTTGCTCAAGTATTTTGGTCCCTTGAGTTCCAGACTCTCTAATACCTCAGCTGTAGAACCCTGAGAATTTCCTGACTTCCAGCTCCAGCTTCTTAGCTTCCAGTTCCAGCTGTGCCCATCTTTCCATCGGGGTGGGATGCAGCTGCATGCCAGCCCCTTTGCCTTCTTCCCTTGAAAGCATGGAAAGTAGCAATACAGGCTGGGCTGAAGCTGTGGTGTGTTTGCATCCACTTCCCCTAACACAGGAAGAAGTCACCAGCATTCATGCCCCAGATGGTCCAGACAAAGGTGAAGCCCATGTGGTTGTTGTATGAGCATTTGCTCCTCGGACAAGATGTGCAGAGGGATGAGTATGGATGTTGGAACATAGCCAACGGCATGAGTCTGAGCTCCACAAGAGAGAAGGCACAGGCTTTGCAAAGTAAAGGAGATATCTGTATGGTCACATGTGACTTGCTCTTTGTTACACTCCACTGGCATTGCTTTTCCACCCTGAATGTCATGCTGTATCATTGCAACACTCCCATTTGCAGGGAGCTAGTAGATGTCTGCAAGATGAAACCCCAGCACAGCTGACAAGACAGTTCATGGTATGAATTATCACCGCAAATTTGGTGTGGAGAAAATGTTTGAACAGCACTTCACAAAATCTCCAGCTTTCAGATGTTCTTCTGCCCTGCTCCAAACCTTGTGATGCCCAGCTTCCATTCACCCCACCAAACAGCCACCTGGGCCAGCTGCAACACAGCCCACAGTGCTGTGCTATTTTGAGCACTTTAGATTGAAACACTATGAAAAATAGCAACTATCTTGAGGTCAACCACGTGTGTCTCATGTGGCCTGGGTGGGTGGCTGTGGCAGGGGATACAGCTGCACTGGGAGGCCTGAGCCCGACTCTCCCTGCCGGACTGGAGGCACAAATCCTTCCCTGATGCAAGCCACTGGGCCAACCCTGGTGCAGGTTGTGCTTTCCTAGTGGGTAAAAAGGGTGATGGGTGGGTGGCCTGAGAGTGAGAGCAACTGCTGGGTGACACATGAGGCATCCCTTGAGGCTGAGCTCTGTTCCTCAGAGGTGATGGGGGAGCGAGATGTGTTGTGGCAGCAGGTAAAATGCAGCAAATAAGAGCAATATCCTTGCAAGAACATTGTGCAATTGGCTGCCCTTCTGCTGAAAGATGCATTTAATTCACTCAGAGAAAATATCTCTGTATGAGGAAATGGTGGTCCCAGAGAGCTGCTATTTTGTCCCTGGAATTATGCAAAGTGAAAAAAATATGTGGCAGCAAGGTCACTCCCTGTGATTTGCCATTTTCTTTGCCTAGGGACTGGAAAAGGTAATTCTATTTCACACAGAGACAAATGATTTGGAGTCTGCTTCATAGTTCAAAACCAGGCAAAGTGGCAGAGATGCTGGAAAAATCTCTCGGAAATCAAGCACAATATACTCTGCAGCTGAAAGTTTATCACTGCAGTTAATGAGGTGTGACTGTTTGCTTTGCTTTAAAGCCACACCATGCTTTAGACATTTGAAAAATCCATTTTCGCTCTACAAATAAATGAAAAGCAAGGTATTTTCTCCACACCCTTTCCCTGTTTTAAGCCACAGGCTTGTCCCTCCCAATATATCAAATGTGGCAGGCAATGGGTTTCAAGGGCAATGGCTGGAGGAGGAAAATGAAGCAAGGTCACTGAAGAGGTTCAGTGAGGCTGCGGTGGGCCATCAGCTCTGCCTGTGGCACAGTCCATCATCCCACAATCTGCAGCACTGACATCTCTCACGCTGCCTCGCCGCCCTGCACAACAGCAACTGAAATGGAGTGGCTGCAGGCACTGGGGACTACAAACTACCTTCGAAAAGAAAAGTCAAATGGCCAAACTAATAAGGGAGATGAGCTCTCCCTCCTGTCCTCTGCAATGAGATTAAGGACAGCCAGGTCACAGCAGGTCACAGGAATGGGGTGGAGCAGCACACACGTACGGGGGTCGTTACCTGCAAGAGAGCCAGAGGGAGTATTTTGCTCTTGACTGAAATACTAAATACAGAAGAGACAGAGAGACTATTGATACAAAGTGCTTTGCCACAGAAAAGCTATCATTTTCATTGTCCTATTGTGGTGCAGGAGTCTGGTGACCTTCACAGTATTACATTAAGTATTCAAATTCTTTCCTAGTTTTTAGGAAAGGATGAAACAATCAGATGCCTGTGTGACATGTGCAGCATAAAAATTTAGACAAAACACTGCTGTCACACTCAAATAATTTTATTCATCTCAAACTGAGTTTCCTTGAATACAGTCTCATGAAATACTCATCTCCTCTTTGACACAAATCTGGTGGGAGAGGAGATGCTGCAGAGTGGATTAAGCAAGAGATAGCGCTCTAATCCCAGTTTTTCTCTCCCACTTGGCATCCCTGGGAAGGACAGCATCCCTGTCCTTCTGATTTCTCATTTGTAAAATGGAGATGATAACTGCTCATCTCTCAGGGCCATTATGAAGATTAATGTGTTTACAAAAGCATTTAAAATGCTAAGTACTTTTGGTTCCAGTGCTGTGAGATTGGAAATGCCAGCACTGAGGTGCTGAAAACCCTAAGCTCTTGCTAACTCTAGTGGAAACTCTGGCTGCCCAGCACTTTACAGGAATGAGGAGAAACATGTAATTGCAAAAGTCAAGAAATCCCATCCTGCTTTATTGCATAAAATGAGATGTGCACCATGCCAGCATTGTATCTGAAAGGGCAGATAGGACAAAACCCCCATCATTTAATTTCTTGCCAAGAAAATTATTTTGCTGTTGTAATTTGTCTGGAGACTGATTCTTGCACCTTTGGCTGCAACAGAATTTTTGGCATCAGTATAGAACACAGTATCAGCCCAGAATTTGCTGTACTTCTTTAAAGCTTTTAAACTCTGTGACAGTCAATAGACTCTTACCTAAACACACAAAAAGCACTTGTTTCACTATTACCAACATAGCCAATTTTAGCACTTTTCTTGCAAAATACATGATAAATGAAACCAGAACTGAGATCAAAGTTCAAAACCCCCAGTCTTAGCACTTATGGGGAATATCCAGCGCTGATGCTTTGCCACACACTCCTTCAGCCAGCCTGTAGAATCAGTCAGAGGAACAGTTAATTGGACCTGTATGCAGTAAGGTGTTACTACCACCTCTTCTAGTCCATGCAGAAGTTGAAGTCAGCAGCTTTTGCACCCCTCAGACTTCCTTCTGCCAATTCTGTTTTTCACAGTGAGACAAATTTAACAAATTTGAGAAAGGCACAGAAACAGAGAGATGAGTGAACCAAAGGAATTGGTGAACCAGTGATGATGGTCTCCCAGAAGCCAATACCTAACTCCTTGGGTAAGGGGAGGGACATATGTGCTGAGACTGAGAAGCAAAACAGGCTGGTGTGGTTTACTGAGAAGCAGAATAATTTCACATGTGAGCAAGACCGGATGCCAACCTGCAGGAAGAGAAATCTGTTTGTGCAAGGCAGCTGTGTGCAGACAGATGACACATGGTGACGTGTCCCAGTAAAAGTCAGCTGAAGAACATGGCCATGACTGGTAAGACTGCGTGACAAAGCTGAGATCTAATTTTACATCCGATGCCCACAACTTCCAATCTGTGTGTATGGGGCATCTGCTGGGGTTGTTTTATACATCAAATGGGAAGTAAATACTAAAGCTGTACACTGTGACTCACTGATAATACTAATGAAACCCTTAAAATGTTGTCTTCATATATTTGACAGATCCTGGAAACGATGGATCAGGAGATGGATCAATGATATTACCCACTTTTACAGCAACACATCTTCCTGCTATGAGTCCTTCGACCGTGGATGACCATGAGCCAGTACTTGTAACTGCAAGTGCTACTGAAAGCAGCTTTGAAACACAGAGTTCTTCAAGTACTGAACTGAATGCTGTGAATGATGAGGACAGTGCAGAAGCAGAACAGTCCATCTTGATATATGTTGTTCCTGTGGCACTGCTGGTCCTGCTGGTTTTGTTGATCACATTTTTTGTAATGCATCATAAAAGGAAAAAGTCCAAGCAAGGTAAATTTGTCTTCTTGTGCATCAAAAGGCTGTTGCTAGGATGTGTACAGCATTAACAGAACGTTATTTTGAGGCATGGGATGCCACATTTAGGACGCCCTTCTCTCATTGTAGTTGCACATTTGACAAGTAAGCGAGGGATCCTCCCCAGGCAGCAGTACATGGTCACACACCTCTCCTTGGGCAGGAGCTACTTCTGCTTCTTGGCACCTCTTGCTCATGCTGCCACACCCATGGGAACCCTGGCACCAATTTTTGGCTCCTGGAAATGCTGAGAATGCTCAGGGATGTAACTGTAGCTGCAAATGCTTGTTCTGTCTTTATGCTCAACAACTTTAGGCAAGATGAAATTAATGCTTCTACTGCACACAGTGCCCTCAAGGTAAAGCTGCTTGAAGCTTCAATAAAATAAGAACAAGAAAAATAATTTTCAGGAACAATTTTAAGGAATCCTGATTCCATAGGGTGGAGGCTGCTATGAAGACATTACAGCAAATGAGCTAGGTCAGACTGCCTGGGTGCTGCAGTAGGGTGAGCAATGCTTCAGGAAGGTGCTGTGATCTGTTAACAAAGGAATTGGTAACTTGGAGTGTCAAGCCACTGGAGAACAAACTGACGTGTCATATTAAAACCACATAATTGGTAAGTGGAATTCTGAGATGGTTGTATCAGTGTCTCTACATGGTCAGAGTGAAGCTGTCAGCTCATCAGCCTGCAGACAGTACAACACACTCAAGGTAGATTTTAACTCAAGTTTTCAGGGCATTTTTAGGTTACATTTGTCTGATCACTGTGTTTCCCTCTAACAAACTAAGAATTTTCAACCAGGCACCCACTTGCCTGCCTGTGTCTGGGTGATTGAAATGCAGGTACACTCTTCAGAGGGTTAGGAAATGTGTTGCCTTTCAGGAACACAATCCTAGGATCTTATGCCCTGTGCCAGCCAGGGATTTTGAGCATCCTCTAGGCTGGGGCAGATGGCTCTCTGGTTCTGGGGTGACTCTGCAGTCTGGGAATGTGCTGGAACAACTGGGAGGTATCACCCACTGGCAACAATGAATTAAAATTAAGGTGATTTAAGACAGGTTTTTCGGTGAAGATATTTATCAGAAGCCTGTGACACCATTTCCCCCCCCATTTTTTACTTTGTCTTGGAGTCATGTGTAGATTGGATCCCTTTTAACATCTGGCTAGTTCAGCTTCATTTGCCTAGCTGAGATCCAATCTGCCATCCAGTCCAACTCCCCGCCGCCCTTCTCCCTGTGAGTGGCTCCCAGAGTCTCCAGACACAGCTGAACTGTGAGTGCAATCTGTAGCAAAACATCCCAATGCTTCCAGTAAACGATTTTTTTTGCAGAAGTGGTTCCTTTTCAGGATGCCATTTCCCTCAGCACATCTGTTTTGCTGAAGGAAGTGTGCATCTGCCCTGTCCTGCCCACTGCAACACCAACACTGGGCTTCCTCCCAGCATGGCTGAGCTAATAACAAGATGCTTTTAGATCTGAAATAATGGGTTCCTCTGAAAATTGCAAACAGGATAGGATGTTTTGCCTTTCATCTGCAATTTAGTTTTTATGCCTTTTGAAAATGCAACCCGTTTTACTTGACCCTATTCAAGGCTTGCATGCAGTCTGGACCCGTAAATACAACGGGTAAATATCATGCAGAACAATAAACACCAACTTTCTTCTTTTTCAGAGGAGCTGGGAAGTGAAAATGTAAAAAGGTAAATTTTATGAATATCGTTCTTTAAAAAAAAAATCTTTTACTTTAACCTTTGTCTCCTTCACTGCCTCTTTTAATTTAGCTGTACACTAAACACCATTACTTTTTTTGTCATCAATTGAACCAGCAATCTCAACAGGTGGATAAAGTGTGACTTCAGTACATTGCTGAAGTGTAAGACTAGAGCAGGAGAACAAGAGTTAGTGGTGACTGAGGCAAGGGCTGCCCCACAGACACCCCTATCCCACAGCCCTTGCTGAGCCTGCTCTTAGGCACCTCCTGCTCCATCAGCCACAAGAGGTACAAGGTGCCCCATGAGCAAATGGAATCAGTCCCCAGGCTCATCACAGGCTTTTGCTATTCAGAATAAGTTCTGTGTCTTGCTCCCCTGTTTTTCAAGTTTATCTTCTTACTCAGAGGTGAGGCAGAAAGGCTTGCCTGGCTGCCACAGGAGCAATGCCTTAGATGCTTGGAAAACAAGACAGAAACTGTGTGGCTCTTATGAGAGTCATAATTTTTATTGTTACCTTTTATTGACCTCCATCTTGCTAATCAATGCTGAAAGTCCATGAATTGGCTCTATGAGGAAATAAAAAAGGGGTTTTTTGCTAAAATTTTTTTTCTATCATATGACTGCAGGAATGATAAAGCAAAAGGAAGCTAAGCAGGGGCATTCAAATAAATGAAGATCTCATGACCTTTACTTTGAAGTCACTGCAAATGTCAGTCACAGCTATGATGAAACATTAGGCCTTCAGCTTTTAACACTCGAGCAATGGTACTTCTGTCATGTGTTCCAGGAAGGCACGGACAAACTATCTTATTTTTTTTTAGTTTTCTATTTACAGCAGGGACAGTTTTCAAGAAGCTGCAGTGATCCTGTGCTCTGGCATGTCTCTGGCTGCACAATCTGAGTCGCTCTCTGTGTTATGTCTCAGCTGGCCCTACCCCTGCCCAGGACTGGCATCTCGGTGCCACTCCCTTGCATCTGTTCGTGGCCCCTTGGGTCACACCCACTGGGCTGACATCTCCTCAGATCACTGGGCTAGGATGGCTTTCCAGAGTTTATACATGTGTCTGGAATTATAGGAAAGTCATACAAAATCACTACATTGTAAGCTGTTTGAATTAAGCATTTTGTGTAATGCTCTTTTCCCCCTCTCTTCTCTCAAGTCCTATTTTTGAAGAAGACACCCCCTCTGTTATGGAAATAGAAATGGAAGAGCTTGATAAATGGATGAACAGCATGAACAAAAATGGTACACGGTAACCCCTCTACTCCATCCTCCCTCTCTTGCCTGCTGACGTAAACCCCATGCATAGGAAGTCAATGGAAGGTGTTTTGTATGCGTATCACTGCTTTTCCCACAACATTTTTAGTTGTGCTCTTGACTCCCTCCTACTAAAATAACTGAACAAATGTCAGGGATAGATTTTTTCAGAGGAGTATTTTAGTTTGTGTGGGAGTTTATTTTTAATATGTGATAGAATCTCATAAATGTTTTCAGTTTCCAGTAGACATTTCTATTAAACACACTTATAGCTGTGGATCTTATTTATATGTTTAAATACACATTTTAATGCTAGATACTAGTTTCTCTGAAGCATCTAGTCCTTTCAGTCTCCAGAATTTCTACATTTTTGTGCTCCACACTGAGGTGTTGTAGAAGAAATATGCACTTGCTCATAGTTCCGATCACCATTTATTTAAAATTGCTGCCGGGAACCTGTGAATATGCCCTTCCTCTCCCATGCAAGGCTATCAGCCCATGGAGCAATTAGAACATGAGTAACCACCACCAGCAGCATCTTCAGCTGCCTTCTCAGTTACTTATAAGTACCTTGCATTTTTTCCCCCATTTTTCTCCCAGGTGAATTCCCCAGTCAAAATCTCCAAGGGGTCTGCATTGTCCTTCCAGGGTCTCCTCAAAAACTGCAGGTCTTTGGTAAGCCATGAGTTAACCAAGGCCTGATTTTGAACCATGAACAGCTTTCCACTGGTTAGGAAATGCTGAAACACTGATATTTTTTTCATTCCTGGTCCCTTGCCTTCTATCCAAATGGCTCATTTGCCTGACCTACTCGGCATGCTTTGTTTTTCAGGACATAAAGCTCTTTGGAGCATTTCTTTGCGTTAGCACAATGCTCCACATGATGGGGTTTTGACCTTCGCGGTCTGTAAGCTCTTGTAAAAAACGTGCTAAGTAGCAGTACTGAAAGAGAGGCATTAAGTGCACTACATGAGAGAAAAGTGGTGTAAAATATAGTCTAAAATTTTGTGAGGAGAAGGGAGCAAACATTTTACCTACTTCCATGTGTATGTGTGCACATTAGTGTTCTCTAAACTCCAGGCCTGAATTCCCAGCTGGACTATAAAGCATAGGTGCAACCCTCAGCACTGGAAGAGTAACAAACAACTCTCCCCGTGGCAGTGTGTAGGAGACAGTCCTGTGTACATAAAGAACTGGAATATATATAATAAATAAATTGTGGCAACACCTATCAAAGGGAAGGAGGTGTAAGATTTATGCTATGGGGACTGTGCAGATAAAAGGGTGCAGAAGTGCATCTGCAGATCTATATTCTAGAGTGACTGCATGATAAAAGTTGATGCATTTTTGAAATAAATGTAGAACAACTGCCAAGAGTAACTATAGTCTTGTTTCTTACCCTTTGCCAGGTGACTGTGAATGTTTGCCTACTGTAAGAGAAGAAGAAAAAGAATCAATCGCCAACCCAAGGTACTTTAATTCATTGTATTATTTGAAGAAATACGGTCAATGTCATTCTAAAAGAATCTGGTTTTTTGTGTGTAATTATAGAATTATTCTTTGGTCCATTTAACTTTTAAAATTTTTACATATAGAAACTTTGACTTCAACTTAAACTAAAGGCTTGATACTCTTATTCCTGAACAGGTCTCTTCCTGTAAACTGCACTGCTAAATAATCTTACAGTTGTAAAGTGGTGCAAGACAGACAACCAGATGGCACAGATGGAGTTTCACTCACTGATCAGACTTTAATCACAGTTTCCCAAGGTGTTAATACAAGCATAGCTTCCTTGGCACTCTTCACCAAAGGCACCCAGTTCCCCTCTGCCACCTGGTGCCTATAGGTTCTTGGGAACCACTGCCAGATGTTTTGCTTGGAGCTGTGACCTGACAGACAGGGACTTGCCTGACTCCAAGAAAAAAATGAGAATGAGAAACTCAAAGGATCTTCCCAGTGCCCCCTTACAGCACTCCCCCAGAGCTGGCACTAGTTGATAGTCCAAGCAGCGATCCCAGTGGGATGCAAAACCACAATCCTGACAGCTTGTAAACTTCAAATCTTTCTGGTTGGTTTCCTCAGGATTTTGGCCAGAACTCCCAAACCCCTTGCAATTTTCCCTCATTAAAAATCCTGGTTCTTGTTTCCAGCTGGAAACAAGAGGCTGTACATTGCCCTTGCCTGCACCCTTGTGTTGCAGCTGCATTTTGAGGAGTGGGCAAAGCAGCTTCTCTATGCCAGGTGATGAGAACAAACAAGCCACCCCGTGTGCCAAGAAATCCCTGGTGCAGGGAAGCAGTGATGCAATCGGCCAAGGCCAGAAGCAGGGAGAGGGCCTAGGTATTCTGCTGCCCATGGCATCAGGTAATTCCACTGAACATGCCTCTCTGGCAGAATTGCACCTCTTGCTGTAAACTGTCATAATATTCCAATCTTCTTTTTGGAATTTCCTTGCTCAGGAGTGAAATAGGGATGTTAAATCACCACTGCTGCTGAGTCTGCAGCTCAGCTGCTCCAAAGCTGCAGTTTCAGATGAACCTTTGGATGGAGCTTGTCCACTACAGCCACTTGTATATAAAAGGTTTCTTTTTACACC
Source organism: Brachypodius melanocephalos (assembly GCA_013398615.1). Classification (NCBI taxonomy): domain Eukaryota; kingdom Metazoa; phylum Chordata; class Aves; order Passeriformes; family Pycnonotidae; genus Brachypodius; species Brachypodius melanocephalos. The sequence continues at coordinate 21,882,764 of VZSR01003049.1, forward strand.
TATTGCAAGTGAAATCATCATTGTTGTTTTAGTTCAGCTTTGCTTGGAAAAAAAAAAAAAAAAGGCTTAGATCCTAGGTTCCAGATGCAAGCAAGCACATTAATTTTACCCTTGGCAACTGGAAAAGATCCTGGATTTGTTAGCCATCTGGGTCTTCCCTTCCTGCTGCTAAATGATAACTCAGAGGGGGGAAAATTGTTAAGCAGAGGCAGCTGCACAGCAGTTCTCTAAAAGCAGATTTGCTGAGCATATCACTGACTCCAGCAGGGAGTGTAGGACAAAGGGTTCTTCAGCCACTGGCTAACACCAGCAGAAGTCATACTGCAAAAGGCTTTTTAGGCACAATACCATCCTTAGCATCAAGTTTATTTTCCAAACCTTTAACAATTCATTTTAAGGAACAAAAAAATCATCATGGCCTACCAGCTTGAGCTGACATTTTACCATCCTTGCTAAAGGAGTGTTTTTGTACTGGATTTGCATTAACCTCATCACAAAAAGGGGGTTTTGCTCCTGGCTATCAAAAGGCATTTTTGGGCTACACGCTGCCTCAAGCTCGCCACCTGTAAAACAGTTATTTTAGAACACTACAGTGAGGCTTAAGCCTTGATACAAAAAAGCAACCCTGTTCAGACAAGTATGCTTCAGTCAGAGCAAAGGCACACATATTATTTAAGCAAATTTTCTTGTGAATGGTATCTTAGCATCAGACTAGATTAGAGAAATTTATGCCCCTAAAATGCAGAAAGGCAAACAAATGCAAATAAAAATAGGAGGTGTATCTCTAAAACATTTAGAGCTGCTCAGACAAGGGATATTAGTTGAATGCAAAGTGCAAGAATATTAGATTCAATTTAAGATTCTGAAAGACTGCTTTGTTTGGGCAAAATTCTTCTAAAATTAGGGTAGTTTATTTTTTAGATTTTGTTGATATTTCAGTATGGGAAGCATCTCAAGGCTACACTGAACAGAGATGGTGTTTTCTTGCTTCACAAAGATGCTGAGGGAGAGTTCATCAAGACCCAAATGTCTTGAACTACGAATGATTTTGATATAATTTTGAAAACATATGAGATAAAACATTTCAATAATGACACTTTGACATTTTCAGAATGAAGGTTGTTCCAAAACTACTCTTCAGAGTAAGTGAATTTTTAATATAAAAATTTTTGAAAGTTTGAAGAACAGAAATGTGTGGCAATAAAATATTTCTGTGCTGAGTGTTTCCCTTACCCCAAGGCTACTTCTTCAAATTTCATTTCACATGAAATTTTTAATATGCTTCATTTCAATGTGAAAAGACATTTGAAGTGGTGGGACTTCTAGGTAAACAAACAAAAATTGCTTCCTGTTTATTTGCAATTGAACCTTATCAGCCCAAGATCTGCAGCTTTTCCCAACCAAATTCTTAGATGAATAAATAAGGCCAGAAAGAGAATTACCTACAGATAAACAGATGTTTTCAGCAGCTCTTTTGAGCAGGGAAAGTGAAGGACTAAGAAGTAAAATGAAACAAAGCTATTATTATGGCAAAATTTGCACTCACATTTGTGCATGGGAGGCAAGATATGACAGCCTGGGATCCCTGATAGGTGGAGACCACCTACCCTGGCCTTGTAGGCTAAGTTACAAACATATGCATATACACAGTTTCAAAAGTTATGTACACTTTTCAAAATGTATATATTTGAATTAAAACCTCTCGCCTTTGAAACCTACTGCTAGAATCCTGATTGTGCCTGAGCACAGAATTGCAATCTCTCCTCCTCCAGCTGCCCTGGGCCAGGGCTCCCACCCTGTGCGTGCAGGAGGGAGCAGGCAGTGTGTGCAGGGGCAGCAGGCAAGGGCTGATATCTGTGGAGCACAGGGGGGTAGAGACCAATCTCTGCTCCAGGGACCTCTACTGTCCCAGAAAAATAAGTGCAGCCTGTCCCCTTCACAGCATGGGTCATTGTAGGGGATGGAGTACAAGCAATCCCCCTAAGCCCCCGTCACCTGAGAGGTTTGGTTTGTCTGAGGTGCTGCTGGGCACCCTCCTAGTCTTTCTGTCTGAAAAAGGATGACTCCTTCTAATGGAAAAATGTTTTGGGTGGATGGTAAGTCAGTACAGAAAGAAGTATTGTGAATATGCCTCAATTTGGAAAGAGATTTTTTTAAAAAAATGTAAAATATTAAGATTATGAGTGGCCCTTTTAGCTTCAGAGGTGGTTTAAAACCATGTTGTTATCTCTGCTGATTGAATTCTAATCAGCCAATATAAAATGTCACATTTTTTAACATTGGCATGAGCTAAACATTATGAGAGTGCTAGGGAGCAAGCCACTGGGGCAGAAACCAGTGGGGCAAAGAGAAAAATGCATCTGTTATGAGGTCAGATGTAAACCAAAAATTCCAAAGTTTTCCTCAGCTGTGGAAAGAGAGCCAGGAGCAGGAGAAAGGCTGTGCTGGGCAGCCATGAACCATCAGACAGGAATCAGAGCAGCCCTCACTGTCAGCATCACGTCAGCCATTGCATAAGTGACAGATTTATGTTCTGGTTACACCTTCTCATGGACTCTAGAGATACTCTTGAATGTTATTTCCTGTTGAGACAACTAACCCAACAGCATGACACTTTTTTTTTCTTTTCCACTCGTACACAGTGATGGTGAATCATGAAGTCCTCAGGACAGCAAAGAACTGGCTAAAGGAGATGCAGCACATAAGCTCATCATCCCCCAGATACTGAAAGAACTGGATTTAAACATAATTCATGTCAAAAGGCCAGAGAAGAAAATGCTTTTGTTGTGTCCTGCTTTCTATAGTCTTCAGAAAGGAAACATTACCAAGGGAACAGAAGAAAAGAAAAAGAAAAAAAAAAAAAAAAAGAAAAAAGAAAAAAAAAGAAAAAGAAAAAAAGAAAAAAAAAAAAGGAAAAGCACTGTAGCAAGATTAAGGACTGATTTAAATTCTTTTTGCAATGAGATTCACCAAATCAAGAGAAACTTCTTTTCTACCCCTGCTAAAAGTTCTCAAAGTAGTCCATGTTTCTATCTAGTTCTGCAGTTGTGTATTGTGCAGCACTTAAAACCAATTCTGTTCCAGGTTTGGTGTGTTTCTTTGTTTTGGTTTGGTTTTGAGTGTCCGTAATTCTGGACTGCCCTGGTTTGGTGGATATGAAGCTCATGCCTATGCAATGTTTATTTCTCAGTTTGCTTTTTCTGAACAGTGCACTGGTTTGCACAGGACTACTGTTGGGGAGGTACCAGGCTAGAACTGACAGACCAGCTCTGAGGACAGAGAGCAGCTGAAAAGCCTCTCAGAGGAATAGCCACAAGTGACTGCAGCCCAGCAACGGCAGGGATTCTGTAGAGTGCTTTTTGGTTTTCAGATTAAAGGCTGTAGAAGTGAAAAGTATTATTTTGAGACTGCCTTTCAGTTTGTTATCTCCACGGATGAGTGCCCTTGGCTAACTCTCCCCATGTAACTCTTTCTCCTGCCCAGGGCTGTTCTCTAACCACCTACTTTAGCAATATTCAACTTAATTTTTTTTTTTTTTTTAATGAGTGAGGTTGAAAAATTAAACAATTAAGTACTCACATTAAATACAGATTTCAAAAAGTATGTGTTATGCATAACTACTTGGTCAAAGTTTTTAGATGCGGGAGGTTTCCTGCTGCTTCTGTTTTTAAATACTGAGCTTTCAGTATCTGAAAGAGGAAGTGTGCCTGGTCATCTTTTAGTTACAATGAAAAAAAAATCAGACTCCTGGGAACCTCAGGGTGGGAATATGAATGTTTTAACTGTGTCAATTGATTTTAGATACCATGTCTCTTAGGGATGTAGCTTAAATATGTAACACACACAAAAGTGGATCTTTGTCTAGGCAAAGCTTCTCTTGCCTTATTTAAAATAGCAGATTCATATCCTACCGTACCTTTTATCCTACCTATCCTCATATTCTATTTAAATATGTAATGCCTTCCCACTCAATACATATTTAATATGATCAGTTTTGTTTTGCAGGCAAATAATTCACTAATAAGTTACCATGCGCAGCTTGATTAAAGAGACAAAACTAATGCCTCAAGCCTCTGTGATGGCATCTAAGTATCACTAACAGCTGACAAATACAGAGGATGGTTCAGCTTTGTGAATGATTAAAGACATGTAAAAATACAGAAGGAAAAAATGTTTAGAGGTAACCATATTCATTTATTACTGAATTTGACTTGATTAGTGATTTCCTCAAAGAATAAAAGATTTCTTCACTGTTCCAAAACAATTTAGTAAGTGAGCGATGGTAAATAAATTTTCCCTGTTCAGATGACTTTTAACTTTGAAAGAAATGCTTTAAGTTCATCTTTCATAACTTTTTAAAAAACATTTCCACTCTTTCCTGACAGTAAATGCATAATGTAGAATATTGGCTTAAAAGAATACAGTCATAAAGGGAAGAAAAAGCAAAAGACTGAAATGTAGAAAAACTTTTAAAATTGAAGTAGATATTTTCCAGTAGCAGTTTTGTTATCTACTTCTTTCCAGCAGACAAAGATGTTTTGCTCCGGTTTCCCACAACCTGCAAAGCAGTAACCTGAAGATGCCCAAAACAGAGAGACTGGGGTCTTTTTGCAATGGTACAAGATAAAAGGCTGTATTTTAAGACCATTATCTGCTGTGTGGTTGGAGGACAGTCAGTGGGACCCAGCAGTGACTTTTACCACACCATGCTCCAGTCCACACAGCTCCGTGTCCAACAGCTGTTGCCTTCTCCCTGGAGAGAGCTGAAGCACAGCTGGACATGAAGAATAGGAGTCCTTGCCTTTCATATTTTATTTATTTCTGCTTTTGAAAATAAACCAGCTCCCAAAGGTGACATTGTATGGCGTAACTCAGTTCTGGCACACTGATGATCCATCATCTGAGCCACACACAGACAATACTGCAATGCACTAACTCGGTTTGCTGTGGCATTTAAAAAAGAGCCTGTGCTGTGCATGTTGATGGTTTGGGGCTAATGTTAATTCTAGATGGTCTTTCTTCCAGGTAAAAGGCCGCACAGCTCCAAATAAGTTTCTCAGAGATTAAGTTTTACTTATACATATTATTTTTCAAGTTTATCTTTGAGAGAATGTATTTTCTGTAACCTTATGCCATTAAGCATTAATTCTTATTCCAGTGTTTGTGATTGATCAATCTCTTTATAAAGCTTTAAAATCAATTTTGTCCAGAACTAATGTCTAGGTTAGAGGTTTATAGTTATTCATGTCGCTTACTCTCTCTAAATTCTGGCATGCTAGAGAATTTACTCGCCTCTTCAGGAACTTTTCTCAGCATTTAAAAATACAAAACAATGCTTTGGGCACTTCCTCAGCCAGTTCTGACAGAAATTTTCTCTATCTGCTGATTTTTAAAAGTGCAAACTTAATATATGTTGTCTTACTATTGAAAAATGTACCATCCCATCAAATCTCACCTGTCATCAGGTCTGTCCTCCTTGTGTGAAACAGACCCAGGGTCAAGTAATTTGCATTTCAGTACAGTTATGGATATTTCTAATAGATTCCCTCAGTACTAAACAAATACAAATTTTAGTATTTCTCTTTTCCTTGAACATTTGTACATCATTGTTATTCTTCCCTTAGCCCTAAACTATGGAGGGGATCACTCATTCATGTGATTCCTCAGCCCAGCTCTGCACTGCTCCGTTTCACCCCTGGTTTCTCTCTCTTTGACTGTAACTTTCACACTGAGGTCTGCATTTGCCACGGCCACTCTGGCCCAATACCCACCCAGAGCCAAGCCTTTTTGTGGACACCAGTTCAGGGCTGCAGCCCCACCGTGGGCACTGCTTTGGCCCCTCTCCTCCTTCACACCATTTGGTATTTCCCTGCTCCCCTCACCCACATGCCCCTTGCTCTCCTGTTTGTTTTACGCTTTTCATCAGTTCCTGATCATCTCCTTCTGCACAGTTTTGCCTCAGTATTTTAATTTTGTGGGTGGATTGAATTACAGGGGATTTCGACCGTTTCATGTCTACATTAATACAGCTGAAACATTATAATATTCCAGTTCATGAGTATTAACTGCACACCTTCCGTTGATGCACCTTCATTTTCCCTAAATCATTCACACAGTCAGGTCCTCTAACCCACAAAATAAAAAGGAGAACAACCAGACTGCAGATAAGATAGCAGCAAACTCTAAAAATTATTTTCTCACCATGCACTACAGAGTATTTAAGCCTCTGTGGTAATATCCTCATCGTTAGCCTGATCTGAGCCAACCCATCTCATCATCACTTTGCAACATCTACCAATAATTGATAACTCAAGTTGTCATTCCTCAGTAGAAAATGAGAAAAAGCATGGAAACAGGAAGTGTCTCCCACTACATATTTTTCTAAAATGTTTCACAAATTTGATGATCCCTAAGAAACTGCTACCTCTTCTTCTATTTTCTTCAATAATTTCAGTAGTTATCCAGCACTTCAAGACAATTTGACATCTAATTTACAATGTGAGGCTTTTTTGTCCTGCAGAAAAGCTACAGATACAAAGAAGGATTTGCTTGAGAAACACATAGGTAATAAGAAGGATGATTAAGAACCAACACCTCTCCTAGATATGCTAAAAATCTGTATCTCAACAAAATAGAAATAACTCCTCCATAAAGTCACAAACATAAGGTTGCTGATATTACCAGCAGTGAATTAATTCCGTAAGAGTCCTGCAGTTGTAAAGCACATAACCCTAACATTAACCTCAGCAAAAACGAACGTTCTTTTAGTTTCTAGATTAAAAAAATATGGTTTTTTTGTAATGCTAAACTCATTAGGGGACCCTAAATTGAACTTACATTACCTTTCTGATGTGTGACTGCTGTATATTCAACTCTTTTATCAAAAAGCTGTTCCAAATTATTTTGTAATGTAAATATTTGAAAGACACAATATTACTTAATTGTATATAAGAGTTTGAGATTTTAAACAACTTGTTCTAATAAAGATTTTAGTGTCTACAGGTTCTGTTTTTTCCATAGTCCTGCTAATCCACTCTAGTCTATGGATGCTAATTGGATACTTGGTATTGATGTCACAATTACTCAGGCCTGAGAAGATGTGCACAGCTGTACATGGTACATGGATAACTTACTCTAGTCAGTTCTCTAAAATTCAGGAAAAAAAAAAAAAAAAAAGAGCTGCTTTATATTTCATTATATTTTTTGTTGGGATATTTCAGATTGTTTATATCAATAGATTGATTCTGACTCCAGGGAAAGTAGTGAATTACTCCTGTGATTTGTCCTTGGGTGACTGTTGCCATCTTTCTTTAATGATCAGTCATTTCTCAGGTTATTTCAGTTAAAATACTCAAATGGGAGTCTCCAAGCTGATAGACCTGCTAAAGTAATTTTCAGTGGATTTAAGGGAAAGGAAGAAAAAAAAAGATTAAAAAGAGAGATTATTTCCAACTAGAGATTTAGAAAAGATTAATTAAGTAAAGCATTACTTCCACCTATTTTTGCAACAGACAATTTCATTAGAGAGGTGTATAATGGCCTGGGAGTATCCAGAAAGCTTGAGACAGTGTTTATTCTACGAATGCTCTTAATGTTCAAACAACCTCAGAACGAGAGCATCCTAGTAATGATCAGGCAGAAACTAGTCACCTCTTTCTCTCTCTTTCTCTCTCTCTCTCTTTCCTAAGACAGCACATCAGCAACACACTTGTCTAAGACTTAGAAATCTGCATTTTGGGGCAATGCTTGTCCAGTTCTCAAGAGAGGTGCAAAAGAGGACTTGACTACAAAGTCCCAGAAAGTGTTGTGAGAGTACCTTTGGGAGTAACACAGTTACTCTCCTGCCCCCAGCCACTGTCTCTTGACCCACTCTGACCCTCCTAGCACCATCGTGCTGACCCACAGCCCAGGGGCTCCTCAAACGTGCACTAAGAAGGCTGGAAGGGGTCCTGGGAGAACTGGCTTGGCAGGGGGCTTGAGGAGTGAGCAAAGGACACATCCTGCACATTATCAGCACCACACATGGTAATACATCCCAAGCACTTACTCTCTCTTTTGGCTTTAAGAATGGTTAAAGTTATACTTCCTGTGAGTATCAGTGACAAGAAAATAGCAGCAGCACGGTCTGACACCACAGCAAAGGGCAGCACCCGCTGCAGACTGCCATTCCCTTCCAGTGAGGTTGCTCTAGGTCTGGTTTTGTACTGGACCAGTTCTCTGGCCTCTTTTTGAGTAGGATCACACAAGTCCTGTAAAGAAGTGAATTACGCACCAAAGCAGCGTCTTTCCAGACGGTGGTTGGAATCTCGCCCAGCTCTCAGAAAAGGACGTATTTTGGGTGCCCAGCCGTCAGCAAAGAAGCATTTTTGGTTTGGTGGGGTCTCTCCCAGCCGTACCTCGGCTCAGGGCACCCACTTTGCTCTGCCTGGATGCGCCCAGCGCCGGTCCGAAACGCGTCTGTGAGTGCCACCCCCAGGAGGCAGTCCTGACCTGCAGCTGCAGAAATGCATCTCCCACACGGACCCGCGACTCGAGCTACCCAGAGAAGGAGCCCGGGGCCGGGGCAGACTGCCCTGGCAGCAGGGCCTGCAGCACAGGGACAGGAGTATTCCTTCCCCAGGACACGCTTTGCTCCCCAGGCTTTGGCCCGGGGTCGGTACCACCCAAGTGAAGCAAAGGGGCACCCAACACTTTGTGGGGAGCAGCGCTGCCCTTCACTGCGGGGCTCGCTGCTGCTGTGGGGCTGCTGCAAGGGTGATCACCCCAGGGCATGAGGCTGCTCAGTGCCACAGACAGAGAAAAACTCTTCCCACGAGGGGCGTCACCCACAGACCAGCCGCACATGGGAACGTGGTTTTGACTCCTGCAGCACATGAGAGCTATATAACCTTCAGCCTGACCTTTTCAGCACGACTAGTCATGCAGACCAATCCAAATTATACAAGAATATTCTCGTGAAAGCATTGAAAATTATACATGCAGTTTGTATTTTGACCATTTTCCTCAAGCAGGACTTCTCCCCAGTATAGACTGCAAGGCTGGGCCTGATTCTTTAACTGCAGCATTTACTTTCCCAATATATTAAGTTAAATAATTTCTAATAAGATTTTGTAGCAAAATAGGGGCAGTTTAAGAAAGAACAAAAAGATACAAACCTTTTACTGCCTGGAATAAATACAAGCATTTTCTTCGGGGAAAATAAATACTTCTTATTCACTAGACTGTATGGTGTTCGTATAGGAAGTTAAAGCAGAAGCAACCACAGAGCAACTTCCAAGAGCAGGTTTATTTAAGAAGCCTTTCTTTCAGTCACTATACGGCCAGACTATCAGAGAGGTCTGTCTTTATTCAGAAGGAAAATGGGACTCATGGAATACTAAAGTGGAAATCCTTCTGAAGGTGGCTCACCCAGAGTTTGGATGACAATGCTACAGGGGTACAATAGCATTGTACAATTGCTGCAGGGGTACAATAGCAATGGTATAGGTGCAATGAGCTTCACTGCCTGGGGAGCTGTGACCACTAGAGTATGCAGATAAAGGGGGCAATGAAGGAGAAATAATTAAGTGGATGTACAATAAGGAGTTTATAACCCTAGAGGATAAACAAGGATTTGTACAGCCATGCATTAGTTGGATTCACAGAAGAGATTTATTTTTAGAAAATGCATGAACAATGAAAGGCCTCTTTGCTGAAATTAAATACTAAGGTTAACTGTACTGTTAACACTTAATTTAACCATAGAGAATTCTTTCCAGTTTTCAGTATTGTGAAGAGCTTTGTAGGAAAACTCAAAAATATAAGAGCAGAACTTGTCCACTCATAAAAGACCATAGTCTAAAAAGGCCAGATCCTTGTGTTACCTCACTTGAGCCAAATCACTGAACTGAAAGCACAAACCAGGAGGAGGCATGAATCGAAGTATTATCCTTGTGCATTCCAGGATCACAGGAAGAGCTGAGGTCTGGGGGAGGACTCGTAGGTCCAGGCAGGCAGCACACTAAACTAGCTCCTCTCTTTTTTATTTATTTATGCACAGAGTGCATCTATTCTGTGAACACAGGAGTAGTCATGGGATCCTCAAGTTATTACTATTTATGGATGTACATGTTAACATAAAATACTACCAGCCCCAAACTCCTCCCTCAGATTTTGATGAAAAGTTATTTATCTATCAATAATTAGGTTTAATACCCCCATATACTAGACTTCAGAACTTGTTTACACCACTTCATGCCAAAGCTTCAAATGCATTAAAGGGGAAGTTCATTATTTTTGATTTATAATTATCTATGACAAGACAGATCTTAGACAAGAGCAGAACAGAGCGGGAAATTATCTACTCATCCTCTGTTTATGCAACTACTACAAAGAGGCATGTGATGGCTTTGGCCTCAATCCAGCTACCATTCATCTCTGTAGGACTCTTTCTATGACGATCATACAAGAATCATGAAGCCCTTTCTTTTCTTCTACTAACTCAGGTGTAGACAAGCCGTTGCTCTCAGTCTACAAAGATGCCAAGATGGTGCCTCATGGCCAATGAGCTACCAAGTGACTGAACAAAACATTTTGTTGATGTATGGCATTATTGTTCTCCTGAAAATAAATTTTCCTGTAGCCTCAGTGATTCATTTCCCTCCCATCTCCATGTCATAACTATCAACTGGAAAAGTCAACTACACCAGAGTGCAGCTCTGGGAAACCTATGCCAAAGAAACCCCCAAGGCAAAAAACCCAATCAAAAATAACCAAATCAACAAAAACTTGTTTAAAACCAGTGACACTTGACAACTCAGTTATGCCAGCTCTGGAGCCAATTTGTTCCCTGATGCAGCCCCTGTGCCCAGGCAGGGGTGCCCCAGCAGCAGCCACCTTGTCCCCTCCTCATGCCCAGGCAGGCTGAGCCAAGCGTTCACCAGCCCAGGGGGCTTTGGCAAGTGCCTCCACACCTCAGTCAGTCCCAGAGCCCCTCAAGGTCCAACCCTGCAGCACTGTGGCAAATATGACTTGACAAGAAAGCTCTGGCACAGTCCCTGCCAAGCTCACTGCATCCCATCTCTGCCTGCCCCCATTTATCAAATCTCACAAAGGCATGGAGCAGTGAGGAGTTTGTCCCCACAGGAGACACACTGGTCAGACACCTCCAGTTTTATTATTAGGGTCTTTCCCACATTACATTGGAGAGCTGATTCAAAGTAGTTTGCAATTTTTGTAGTTTTCAGCTCTTTGCCCTACCCTGTATCTATATGTTTTTTCCTCCTCTCAGTCTATTAAAAATTCCATGTACAAAAGCCTAATGATTTCTTCCTCTTCTAGAAATCCTTTTTAGAGTTTTGACCTCGTCCACACACATAAACATTTTATTCCCAGTAGCTGCTAGTCTCATTACCCTTTTCTTACTTTGGACCACAAATTTATGGTTTTGTTTGCTGTTTTCTTGCATGCAATTCTGTGCCTTATTTATTTTCCTGATGTTTCTCTGCCTGCTGTCTTGATCCTAACACAGTCCTTGATCCTACAGAGATGCAGCCTGCATCCTTTTGCTTTAAAAAAATCACTTCCCCTAGTGATTTTCCAGCAATAAACCTCTAACCTCTTTCAGAGTAATATGAAAATTCACATATATTGTTTTTACTTTCAGTTGGCATATTCTTGCATTTGTGCATATAAAATATTTTACACTTGAATATAAAGCTGAAATTAAAAATAATAAAACAAATTAATTGCTTGCATTCTCCCATCCACTCTAAACTACATTTATATAATTTATTCCATTACTGCATGAGCATCTCACTCCCTGGCTCCTAACCCGGCTGCCTTATAAATATAACAAAGCTTTCCTCCTGGCATAATTTGCTGCTCTGTTTTTCTTCCCCTTTCACCTCACTCTGCAACCAGATTATCCATAGGGAGTGGCACAGGGCTGCAGCAGGGAGCTTTGGCTGTCTCTTCTGGCAGCAGGGGATAATTCAGAGCAGGATAGAGTCACTGCCAGGTTATACAAGGGCTGGGTTTTACTCCTCCTAGGTTTGAACTGGGAAGAAGCAGAAATATGTCTTAAAGCTCTGTCACTCCATCCGTCCAAAGGATACTGAAATCACTCCCCAGTTCTGAATTCAATTTGTCATTTTTTCTCAGACAAAGGCAATTGAGGCATTATACCACCCCCTTCCCCAAGGCAGGGTCACTTCCCATAGCTGCAGTGTGGTGATTTTCCAGCTGCATCCCTTCCCTCCTGGGCAGCCAGGGTAGGGGTGCCCTATAGCTTCCAGAGTAGGGCTGCACACCTCCTCTCACCCAACCCAACAGCCTCAGCACCTGATCTGTCAGTGCTGGGAGATACTGACAGAATTCAGCCTGAGTAGAGCAGCAGCTATGAGTGGTAGAGTGAACATCTCACATTTGCAGCACCAGCAGCACGTGAAAGACAGAGCCACAAGATGTCTATAAGCAGATGGGGGGGAGAAGAATATCTTTATTTATAGATTGCACAAGCATGGTTAGGCCTGTATTCATTATTAGTTCTAAGATAAAGCCAACAGGGTTGTTACTCTTTTCCAGTTAAATCTACACTTTTCAATCCCAAGATCATGCCTAAACCAGTGTGCTTTAAATAGAGGCAAATGTGTCCACCTGTACTGTTGAAAGCAGTTGGCAGTTAACCCAAGGGAAATGCTGGGATGGGGATAGGTGGGAAGACAAGGCTGGCTGAGTTCACATCCAAGAGGTAGTGTGCAAGAAAGACCCTGGTGTAATAGACAGGAGAAGAGGGAGACGAAAAGTAAGAGCCGAAGAATTCAACTGCTGTCTCAATAAATTCTTATTCCATAAAAAGGCATCAAAATTAGATGACATCTACACATCATGATAGCTTCCTTTATATATAGGCATGTAGTTTCTAGTGACTGCTAGAAAGTAAGCAGAGCAGTTGCTAATTTTATTGTGAAAAAACCCAGAACAACACAGTGATTTCAAATTGTTCAGTCTGAAAGTGACTAACACAGAAAGAGAAAAGGGCTTCTGATTACAGCACCTGCAAGAAGCTCTTCAGGCTCCTCACCCCTGCAAATGTTCTTTCAGCATTGAATGTGCCTAGAGCTGTAGAGTGCCTTGTTTGGATGCCATTAGAAGATATTTCCAGACAGATGCCTTAAACAAAGCCTGCAATTCTCCAAATACAAATGTGCCATAGTGAAGAATGTTTATATAGGACAAAATAATTGTATTTTTCAGATATTGCCTTGTCATGTGACATATTCCAGTTGAAATTGTAGTATTTTATGTCTCAACACTGGGAGATTGTCACCCAGTGAGTGATTGTATAGAGCATTATATACTGAATCTATAGACAATATTGAAATATTCAATGGATGAAAGATGGAGCTAGACAAATGCAAAGCAGAAATAAGAAACATTTTGAACGAAAAAGAAAAAATAACCTAGGATCAGGATGCATTTCTTATTCTAAGACTCCTGAGGAAACCTCACTTTCCCTCCATGACCCAGGAATTCTGAACTACCATCAGCTGCTGGCTAAAGTAGAGACATTTGTTTGCTGAGACATGGTTAGAAGAGTTTGTTACATCCCTAAGATCCTGCAGTTATGAAGATGCCTCTTGTGCACCGTCTTCTCTGCACTTGGAAAAACTCTGTTTTTCAGACATGGGTATGGCCAGAGGATGTCAGCACAGGTGAAAGTCCAAGATCTGCAAGGTATGGGTCAGGCTCATTCCTTGACTTCCACTCATCTTTTAGACTATGTAAAAGTCAATAAATTAAGAGTGTTTGATCTGAGAACCAGGGCTTTTATTGAATGAGTGTTTTTGAGACTTGTGATCCCTCAGCACATATCACACTGCAGTAAACTCACAATGAGCCTCTTTGCTGAGGCACGCCCCATCACCAACCTCCACCCCAGCCCCCTGGTGGGTCATACTATAGCACATCCCACCCTAGAGCTTCTTCTCAAACTCACACCACAGCAAGCTCCCACTGCACTTTCTATCGGGAACAAGTGCTATAAAGAGATTTTATCCACCTCCTAGCTGTGCAAAGGCAAGTTTCATCTTTACTTCTCTGGCCACAGGCACCTGTCAAAACATGAATCTAAATATTTCCAAAGTTCGCTGTCTTCAGCCTCCTTCCCATGTAGGCAAGAGAACTGCCCAAATTTGAACCCATAGCCTGCTGCCTGCCAACATGCCTAACTGAACCATCACACTGCTGTTAGATGTTCCAGCTGTGCTATTCATTTATTGCCACCGGGTTACTTTACCAGAAAAACACACAAAGTTCAGTTTGGGGTGTCTTTCATGTTTGGGGATGGGGGAAGGTTTGTTTTCTTTTTTTACATAACTGAAATATTTCTTCCACTTACTTTTTAACCTTCAGCAGTTCTGGGTTTTTTTTGCTAGCCTGCTACGTGTGGTTGCTCCTTAGTTACCATGACACCCACTAATGTGCAGAAGGTTAGAGCCCAAGAAGAGAAAATAGCTGAGTCACGTGAGAAGATGGACAAGTTGTCAAGCAGATAACTCTAAAAAGCACACAGAGGCTCCCTGGCTGACGTAAATCAGTGTAGCACCATTGAAGTCAGAGTTATAAATCTTTCCCTCTGACTTGGTAAATAACTTCAGGGATCAGAGCTGCACCTGCAATTCTGTTGATGTAGTTGAGCTTTTAGGAACTACAGCTCCAGATCTCTGAAATAAGCACAAACACAGATATAAGTATGTAATTCAGCATTTATCAGAAGATAATCAGTGACTTTCCTGGAGGTAAAACCAAAAAATGTGTACAGAATATGAACACTGAAAGAAAAGCAGAGATGAACCTAAATCTCAGATCCAAAGGATATGGAACAGACTTGAATGTGCATTTCATGGCACAAGCTTTCCCCTGCTCATCAGAGACTCAGCCCTGAATATCAAGTGCTTAAAATCCAAGTCCCTGACAGTAGTTTCACATTTTCCTTCTTGTGGGAAAGCAAAAGTTAAGAAATGTAACGTCTTGCAGCTTCTGCATTAGAAGACCAGGATATATCCAGCTTGGAAGGCTTTGTGGCAGCTGTGGGATGGGTAAGTTGATGATGACACTGCATGACATATTGGATTGCCTTTTTATTTAAATGGGTAAAGTCCTAGCCCTAGTAAGGTCAATGTGAATTCTGCCAACAGCTCAGGAAACTCTGTTTTATGTTTGCTTTAACAACCATTTAGAGAACCAAATGAAGCATTTGGGGATGAAACACAACCTGCCCCATGCTAGGTTCAACTGTGGGCTGTGTTTGGCAAATTCCTGCTTCCTTGGTCACTTTTTCTCCGGTGGGGTCAGTGCACCAGCCCCCAGCATCACCACATCAGAGAAGGAAAAGGAGCAGTTAGCTGACTGAGCTCCAAAACAAACCTCCTAAGAAAGGGTTATTTCTGATCTGTTTTTTATTAAGGCTGCACAAAAAGCTGCTATCGCAGTGAGGGTGAGGACAGGGCTGTGCAGCAGGAGGTGAGAGGGGCCCCCAGGGCTGGCACACTTCAAAACTGCAGCATGCAGTGCCCTGTCCTCTGCTATTGCATGGGGGAAAGCCCAGCCTGTGTTTCTGCTGCCAAGTCAGGGGGCAAAACTAATAGACATGACTTTTTATAAAGAGGTCCCTAACAGAGTCTGAGATTTCAAAGCATGTTTTACTACTCTTCTATCCTTCAGTGAAAAGCCAAACCCCTGAAACTGATTTTGCTTTTCAGATTGGCTAGCCTAGCTGATCAGACAGTGAAATGACAGGGTTTTTACTGTTATCAGCATTAACAAG
Source organism: Brachypodius melanocephalos (assembly GCA_013398615.1). Taxonomy (NCBI): domain Eukaryota; kingdom Metazoa; phylum Chordata; class Aves; order Passeriformes; family Pycnonotidae; genus Brachypodius; species Brachypodius melanocephalos. The sequence continues at coordinate 21,898,572 of VZSR01003049.1, forward strand.
AATCCAGAAAGCCACACCTGTCTAGCAGCAGTTACTGGGGATCCTCATGCTTTGTGTACAGCATCATTAACACACCAAATGAGAGGCTGAAGGAAAGGCTCCTGCTGCAGCCTGGGCTCCCACAGGAAAGCAGCGATGCTGTCTGCTGAGCCTTAGCATGCTGCTTTTCCTCCACAGCCGTGCATGTGTGAATTTGTGGTTTTTTCCTACTCCTGTCCTACTCCTACTTTAGCAAATTCTACTGCTGAAGTGTGCACAGAGGCACTGCAAGCAGTGTCAGGAACCAGCAGGAGCTTTTCCTGAGCTGTAGTGTTTTCAGTTCTGTGTCACTGAGGCACCCTCCCAGGAGGCCTGATGAGCACAATGCTGAACAGCACTTGCAAAGTTTGAGAACTGCCTAGATTAAGGCACTCAGCACTATTAATATTCATGTAACTGATTGAGTATTATAACTCCAGGCCCTTTTTTCCTACAAATAACAAGGGTCTTGAAGTTTCTTGCTGATTTAGAAGTTTTATTGTATGGCAGTAGCCTTCTGAGCATTAGTGAAGATGACAATTGAGAAGATGTTCTGGCTGAGGAATTTTTGTTGTTTTCTAGTAGTGCTTCTGCTAAAGGGCAATTCTGCAAAATAATATTTGTAAGTTCATTGCTTTGCTTAATAGAAACAGTGAAGAACCAGAACGGAGCAGAGCTACAGAAGAGATATTATGTTATCTTGCCTTTGTTCAAGCTTATGACGTGGTTCAAGCCCATTGCACTCGCCAAGCAACAATAAATATTTGACCTGTGAATGCTAGAAGGGAATTCATCCTTATTTCCTCCCCTTGGATTACATAAATCTGAATGACAAGCTATTTAATCTGGGTAATAGTTAACAGTCTCTGATTGCAGCTGTTAATATTACCCAAAGGAATACCAGCTCCTAGTCAAGAGAGCCATGGTAACACCTTGCTAATGAGACCCATATTTGAGGATACTCATAGTTTGATTCCCATAAACACATTTCAAAAATAAAAAACTCACATTGCCATTTATAATAACAAGGTGAGTAAGAGGGTTCAACTATGTAAGAATCCATTACGTTTTTGGAGACTTATTTGGACTGCCTCTGAATATCCTGGAATTGCCTTCAGCTTTCCCTCTCAGGCACCTGAGACTACTTTTTACTTCTGGTAAGAAATTGCTTTCAGTCTGGTTTCTTTAATTAAAACCTTTAAAGCATTTTACATTGCATAATATAGCCTTCACAGAACCATCACCTCTGAAAGTGCTAACGACCTTTAGAGTAACTCTTGCAAAGCACTAAGGAATCAAAAGTGTGTTTTTGTGTTTTCTCTCTCTCTTTTTTTCCTCTCTCTCTCTTTTTTTCCCCCATTTTTTCTCCCCAAAACTCTCTTTTCCACTGATATTTGGAGATCTCCAGTTTTTCCCTTTTGGAAAGAGGCTTTATGCTGCACTGCTAACTTGTATGTGTGAGATAGATGGAACATAATAATCTGAAGGGATCACTCATCACAGCAATTGTCAGGGCAGTAACACCTTCTATCTTCAGGGTTTCCTTTTTCAGGGGAAGAAGACAGCATTCAACACAAATTCATGGTATCATTTTTTTCCTCTCCCTCGAACCAGGGACATCCCTAGGAGCTTATTGAGTTCTCTACACTACTCTCTTCTGGAAAATTTTGTGCTACCTGCCCACAGCAAAGCTATGCTGTGGAGAACAAACCCACAGCTGTTTGCTTGGTTCCCTGGGTAATGTCTGTTGGTTGCGCCTTTGAAAAGAAAGCTTGGGAATTTTTTCTGTGAAGTTGGGCTCTTGGATGCAGATACTTTCAAAGTTCAGCATTCCCTACGTGCTTAATGTTTTTATTTCCTGATGCATTTGGTTGCTGTTTGATTTAATATATGGTTTTACCTGATGAGAAAAAGCATTTTCCAGGTAAAAGAGAAAGCCAGAGAGTGTAGCACTGGGCTTTAACCCTGCCATGCAGAAGCCACTCTTTATTATAAAGTTTAATCTGTTTAACTTTCTTTTAAATTGTTGCAAATTTATTGAAAAAATATTCCAAAGAGCACTGAGCTAGTATAAGCTGTTAAACCTTTCTATCTTTCTATTTTCCTTTATGGCCCTAGCTGAAGCTAAATACAAAAGAGTAGCAGCATGACTGGCTACCTAAAATTATTATTTTGGAATAAACCACGAAGAGAGGAAGAGTATTCCTTTTTCATACAGCTTGCCAAATTTGTATAATTTTCAGATTCTATTGTACAATTCTGTATAACAGCTACATCTTGATATTTCTAGTATACAGCTAAATTATTTGCTTTTATGCTTTTTCTCCCTTTCTATATGTATATGTGTAATTAAAATATCATTATTGAAATATAAGTAGTTAAAGTTGGTTTATTCAGGAGCAACTCAGCTACAGAAACTGACTGTATTTTCTGCAGTCATGGGAGAGTTTGATTTGCTTAGACATGAGAGAAACAAGAATGAACTTAGAAGGAAAAGAAAATAACACAGGAAACAAGTTACTATCTGGAGAGCATGAAAAGTACGGGAAATAAAGTTCTAGGCCTATATTAATTTGCCAGTACTTTTGGTTGTGAAATGTAGTATCAGAAAATACTCAAAGCCTACAATTTGATGAGATACTGTTGCCACTCTAGGGCAGTACTAATAGCCTAGTTCAGATAAAGTGAGAGCTGTCTGACTCAGGTAGACTTTGGGAAAGTTCCTTTAACCCCATTACACTGACATTATTAGTTTGGGGGACCAGGTGGCAGTGGGCTAAAATATCAGCGTCCCATTTTACAGACATATAATTACAACCAAAAGTACAAATAGCTCCAAGAACTTTACTTGATGAACATTTTTTTGTCACCTGTTACAGCTAGTAAGTATTCTCCGATTTATCTGAATACATTAGTTCAATGTCTTTTTATCCCTAAGGCTGTCTTTTTTATATTTGTGTAAACCTTTCTGCAGAAACTGTTTTCTTGTATGATTGTTTTACAAGCTACAGCCGTTGTTGGGGAGGGGTAGTTGCTGATGGCCAAAGGAAGATGGCTGAAGACAAAATTATACTGAGAGCAGGACAGTGCCAGACAGTATTTTAATTAAATGTGAAATATAGGTATTCAGATTTATGTCAAGAAAGGATTCTTAAATTTTGTAGAACTACCTCTGAAGACATGAACAAGAATTTAATGAAACTTCTGGAAAAAGGGGGCTCTGCTACAGTGTGGGGATATTCAGCTCTAAGATCAATCCACAGCAGAAATCAGTGATGTTACCACCACGTTTCCACAGTGGTTTCCTATGAACTGTTGTTTAATGGAATTATAAATAGTTTAAATATTGCAGCTGTGACTCAGTTATTTTCAATACCGGGGAATACCTTATTAGGATTTGCTCCCACCAAACCTTCTTTGCTTACCATGACAGTCAGGCTACCATGGCTAAATATAGATTATAGAAGAAAGTTGCTAACACTTTCAACTTCAAGCACACACTTAGACAAATACTATAAATAGGCTGATGTTTTGTAAACTAGTACTTGCCAGAGGCACAGACTACATGCTTTCCTGTGTGAATTTTTTCCCTGTGTTGCCTTTGTGAGACAATTAGCTAGTCTTAGATATTTGAGCTCTCTTTTTATTACAATGAACTTCAAGTCCAATAGCAGCAAGAGACTGACAAAGCTTGTGAGCAGCAAGCTTTCAGGCAAGCTGCCCAATCTAATTTTGCCAATACACTGATCTGTACTACCCTTGCTATGTCTGCCCTGATTTCACCAGGGTACAATTAATTCTAGTTCTTGTGCTGGATTAGTCCTGGTGTAATCACAGCCTTGGTGGACCTGACAAACTTTATGTTTTGGTTTGGATTTGGAGAAATTCAGAAATTGGTTCACTTGAGTGTGCTATCATGGGTGTTAGTAATGGAGTGAAATACCTGCCTCTAAGGTTTCTAAGACCTGAGCCTGCAATGTTGCACAGGTCAGATCAAATTGGGGCTCAGTTCCAAACGTTTCACCTAACCCCATGTTTTTGCTTAAAGCCATGTCTTTTAAAAGTACAGTTTTGCAAAAAGAAAAACAACAGCAGCCCTCTTGCATTAAAAACAAATTAATCTATCAGTATGTGGCACACTTAGGTCAGAACTGTTTTAACTCTAGTTCTATTTGCCTTAAGCTACAGCCAGACATACAAAGGTAATTAACTCCATCATTGAAACTAGTATATTTGTGTAGATGGTCTTTTGCCAATCTTCTCACTGATTGTACTATTTCTCTTCTTTTATATGTTGCTTCTACTAAAATCATTACACTGCCAATTACAAAGCAAGCAGAAATAGAGCAATAGAATAAAGAAATAAAAAGCCCAAAGATCATGCATTGTATCATCCCTTTAAGTATCAAAAATGAGGCCATTTTCCTGAGTCAGGGTAAGAATTCACAAATCTTCTCTGATATGATATTATTGCTATGAAACTTATATGTAAATGTCCATAGCAAAGGACGGTGTTGATACCAAGAGCTAGGGTTTGAGACTGAAATTTCCTGTTGATGAGATCATCAGTGCTATCAGGTGTCTGAGCCGATGCTGCCACAGCATCGTGCTTTATCTTTACTTGCAGTCAGATCCTGGAATTGCTGTAGTTATGTCTGGCTAAACTTTCATCAATGTTTGTTGCAGTAAATTTGCAGCCTTTGTCTCCCAGGTGGGAAGGAGGCTTGGGAAATAGGGTCCAGTTCTTTGACTGACCCATGAAAGTTTGCCTTATCTATCTTGGAAATTTTGTCTTTTTTCCAGGCTATTTATCTGCAACTGGGAAGTGTTAGACCTTTACACCTCTTGAAAATGAGATCTTGTCTAGCTCTTTTTTTCTTTATCTGTTCATTTTATCAAAGAGAATATTTACATTATAACTCCACTTGAGCTCAGCATGTCCATAATGACCTGTTCCCTAGAGGAACGAAGATGAAAGAAGATTTTGCTTTTTGTTTTCTTGTTATTACTTCTTTTGTATCCCCTCTATTTTGTTTGAATGCAATAGGTTCTATCTACAACCATGATTTTAATGTCAAAGTCTGGTGCAATGAGCTTGCACACAACTTTACAGTACTCAGAAATGCTATGGGACAAATGTGAATTGTGCCTTACCAGTGACTTTAAAAACATTCTTGAAAAGAACAGCAAGAAAAGAGGGACAAATCAAATGTCTGTCTGCTGGGAAGGAGATGGTCCCTGTTCCATCATTCAGGGTATTTAAAATGACCTTCCCAAGGTCAGTCAGGAGAGCAGTTTCATTTGTAGGGAATTAAAATAGAACTAACCGTGTCTTTGCTCGGAAGATTGCTTATCAAAAAAAGGAGCTCTTTGCTTCTTTACCTCAAGTATGTCATATCCTTACACGAAGCAGATAGAGAGTATGTTTCATACCATTTAGGAAGTGGCAGCAGGCAGTCTGAATGAGTAGGTTTAGTTTTAAGTAAGGTTTTGACAGCCCATGTCTAGCCTAAGCACTGCAGCTCAAAGGGTGAGGTGTGAGCCAGACGAATCAATCTGTATTTCACTAACAACAAAATGAGTGGCTCTACTCCCTTGTAACTTGCTTATCTTGCCCCTTTTGCTACCTTTTGTCTGCTCCTGAGATTTTTTTCTCACCCAGCAGAGCAAGCTGTGATTATGACTGCTGCTGATCTGGTGTCCCCTGCTCCATTGCCTGCCTCCTCCAACACCAGCAGCACAACAGCACAGCTTCCCCACACCTCTGATCTGTGTTTGGCAGGAGGAAACCAAGACATGGATAAGCACTATGCTGCAAGCCAGGACTTTGTGTCTGGTATAACTCCCTCCTCACAGGAGTCCTGCTGAAGGGTCTGTTTCTCAAGCACCAACTCTGCCTCAGAAACCTTCCCCAGTCTAGGACCCACACATGTGTACACCATTGATGACCCCGTTACATGGGATGCATTCCTCTCCCATCCCAAACCCTGACACATGCAGCCTCAGTTGTGGGCAAGTTAGAGGAGCTGAAGCATCTGCCCAAGGCAGAGCTTAGTTTTCATTCTCATTCCTGCAGGCAGTGGGATGAACAGCACTGTCAGCCATTAGGCTACACCTACCTGTAAACAACTGGGGAAAGTAATTTCTAAAAGTAAGGATTGAAATTTAAATTACATTAGTCAAAATGGACTAAACCTTGTACAGAAGACCTCCTTCAGCATTACCACACAAAGAAATCCTTTATTCTTCCCTTTATCTGCAAACAGCTCACAAAATTTATCATAGAAGCCTGATAAAACCAGAAATATGGGCAAATTAAGTAGATTTTTAAAATAGTGGTTTAGTATTCGAATGTGCTCCTTTCATTTGGTTGTTTCACCGTATTACTTATGGCATTTTAAAGATTACATAGTATGATAGAGGATCAGCTTTCCTCTATAATAACAATTCCATAGCAGATTTGTTACTCATACATGTGTCCTCTCTCTCCTGGCTAACTCTCATTTTCAAATCATCATCTAATTTCTATGCCTTTTAGCATGGAATCTTTTCAGTTATCAAGGTTGTTGATAGATTGCAGTCTTGCTATTAAGCTTAATACCAACCTCTGGTACGGGTGGTAGTCCATCAAGATTAAAAACATCACGGGAAGAAAATGCATCCAGACAGACAGCAAGTATCCCTCCAGCCTCTAGGCAAAGTGCTTAAAAGCCCCAGTGTTTCTATTCCTCTGTCACGATTTCATGCACAGTAATAACCTCTGGCAAGGTTTTCACATTCTCACTGGATTGTATGTTGAAAACAATACAGTTCCACTTAAAATTGTTCTGTGTGTTATTTTTAAAATCAGTTTTATTGAAACTGTCTGTGTGGTGGCATTCAAGTCTGGCATATGACTGTGTGATTAGTTCTGCCAATGCATTGATCTGCAGTACAATCCCTATTTTTATCCCTACTGTTTGAAGTATAGTCAGTCATGACCACATTTCCATTAAAGACTACGAGCTGAACCATTTTAATCTGTGACTAATAAAATAATCGTAACATTTTCATTAAATCCTCAGCCAATCTGAGCACTATCATCAGTGCTGGCAGAGTAGTGATTTTCTGTTTCTTGAGTGATGCATCTGCCATTGTCAGTGATCTACACTGATTAGACAGCCAACTTTTTCCTTCACTCCCAAGTAATGTGTACTCAGTATTAGTGTCCCAGTTTTGTCTGACCTATGGGTGAATTTATTATTCAACTGGCAGGGAGAGAGCAATTGATAGAAAGCCAGTGGAATAAGCAATAGATCCAAGAAATAGAAACCAGTAATCCCTTGACATGGATAGGGTCTGAGGAGAGACACCTGTCTTCTCTTAGCTCAAGGGGCTAATACTGCAGATACAAAAGTTTTAGCATTGCTATTTCCTTTGTAGAGGGCAAAAAATGCAAGGGTTTTTGTAAACCTGTGGGCAAAAAAACCTTACCAAAATGAAAATATTCTTCATGCAGGTTTAATTCCTGCCTGCTCTGGGAATAAAAAGTTCAATTACCTGATTATATATTTACCTATATACTTATTGCAGGGCTGGTTTGTCTTTCTGTGGAAAAGGTGAGTGATGTTCTGTGGGGAAGCATGGCTTACTAGTGAAGGAGGCTTCTGTTTGCAAATCACCCCTTGCCAATTTGTTACAATAAGCATAAGCTAGGCAGGAATGGATGTGTGGAAGTTCAGCTGGGTGGAAGGGATGTGCCTGCAGCTCTCAAGACTGAGAGTGCTTCTGTGATGCACTGTCCCAGTGGGGACACGGGAGAGGTTTTGAGACTCAAGTGAGCTCAAACATCTGTTTTTAATAAATGGGAAAAGAAAAATCAGCTAAACAATGTAACAGCAAAGGGTAAAGAAACATCAAGTAGAAGATGATGGAGAATAAGAGGCAGAATTAAAACTGAATAGCAGACAGGAAAAAGCTAGTGGGCAATTGGAAGGCTTTTAGTGCAGTCAGACATCCCATGGCCCGATGCCGGCGTGAGTTCTGGGCAGAGCAGCCAATGTCTGCCTGGGCATACCCCGACATGGCAAAGATCATGCATGATCTTTGGAAAAGGAAGGAATTGCCAGATCTAAGGTACACGAGTAACCTTAATTTTGCTCTTGTTGTATATGTTTTATGACGGCAACACAATCGAACACCATTTTTTTTTTCTTTTTCCTAGGTCTGAGCTTTTCTCAGCAGCCAGGCTGAGTGCTGCATTCAGCCATCACACACACTTAATGATCAACAATTAAGTATTCAGTTTTTACCTTGTTTGTTGAACAGTGCCATATATTCAGCATTGCAAACCAAAGGATGCCTAGCAAAGCTCTCGTGTGATGGCCACAACTCTGCAATAAACTGGAGCACAAGTCCTGTGACAAGTGGCTGAGGGAGCTGGGGATGTGTAGCTTGGAGAAAAGAAGGCTTGGGGTGACCATATCACTCTAAAGTTGCTTGAAAGGAAGGTGTAGCCAGGTGAGTCTCTTCTCCCAGGCAACCAGCAACAGGACAAGAGGACAGTCTTAAGCTGCACCAGGGGACGTTTAGGTTGGACACTAGCAGGAATTTCTCCTTAGAAAGGGTAGTTTGGAAGTGGCTTTGGTAGTTTGGCAGTGGTAGGGCCCCTGGAGGTATTTAAGGAATGACTGGATGTGACACTCAGTGCTATGGTGTCTGGTTGACCACGATAGTGCTCAGTCATAAGCTGGACTCCGTGAACTCAGGGGTCTTTTGCCAACAGAGTTGATTCTGTAATTCTGTTAGAGGCTCTTGTAAATAACGCTTGGTTTGGCCTTAGGAGAGCAGGGACGGGGTAACCATCATTCCCGTTACCGGGTTCGTGGCGCCGGGAGCCCGACTGAGAAAGTGCTGCCAGAGAGAGGTGAGCCCCGGTTTCTGGAAGCACCGAGGGTAACCAGCACTTCCTACCGTCGTTTCCCGGACAGACTGAGCGGCGGCCGGGCACGGAGGGCGCGCGGCGTGATCGCCTCAGCACCGGCCGTTCCCATGGCGGGAAAGGGCGGAGCGGGCGCGGGGCCGCCCCCTTGTCCCGGGCTGAACCGCGCGGCCGCGGCGGGACCTGCGCGGCTCCACCTCGCCCGCCCTCGGCATCATCGCTCCGCGCCAGTACCGGGGCGGGGCGGGCCCCGTTGCCGGGTTACCGCTGTCATCCGCCCGCGCCGCCGCCGCGCTCGCTCCCTCTCCCGCCCGCCCTCCCCGCCCCCTCCCGGCGCCGCAGGAAGCGAGCGGATCCCGGGGCGCTGCTGCCGTCGCTCCCCCCACCGCGCCCGGCGTCCCCGGCCCGGCCCTGCCCCGCCGCCCAGCGTCCCGCGCCGCCGCTCTCCCCACATGCCGCAGAGCGGAGCGGCCGCGGCGCCGAGCCCCGCCGCCCGGCTGCCCCGCCGCGCCGCCCAGCTGGGGCCCTGACGGCCCCCCCGCCGCTGGAGCCGGGGCCCGGCGGCGCCCGCAGTGCATGAGAGGGAGAGCGGGGCGGGGGCCGCGGCCCGAGCCACTTGCCTCCCGGCCGGCGGCGGTACGGGGACCGGCCCGGGGGGTGCCGAGAGGCGGCGAGGCGGCGGCTCCATGTGAGAGGACGCGGCGGCGCACCTGATCCGCCGCCGGGACAGCCGCAGCCGGGGCAATTCCTCGAGGGCCACCAGTCCGCAGCCCGCCCCGGGCGGGCGGGGGCTGGACACGCCTGCCCCTTTGAAGTCACCCGGCCCCCGGCGGCAGCCCCAGGGCGGGGGGGGCAGCGGACCCCCTCCCGCCGGGGGAGGGGGGCTCCGCCTCACCGCTTGCATCGCCCCGCCGGCGGGAAGGCGCGCGCGCCGCGAGCGGAGGGAGAGCCCAGCGGAGCCCGTCCCGAAAAGTGAGTGCGAGCGGGAGGAGCCGCCTTGGGAAGGGGCTGAGTGCCCCGGGGTGCCGGCGGAGCGGGCGGGGGGCCGAGGCGGGGGGCGCGGCGCCGGCCGCCGCCGTTTCCCATGCGGCTCACGTTGCCGGCCGCGCACGGTCTGCTGCCCCGCGGTCCACGCTCCGCTCCCGCCCGCCGCGGAGACGGGGCTGGGGGGGGGCTGCTCCGCCACGGCCCCCGGGCGGGGTCGAGGTCTCCTCCGCAAGTTCTGCCGCCCGCTTTGTGCCGGGAGCGGCGGCCCCCGCGAACAAAGGCGGCGGGCGGGCGGAGGGCTCGGACCCCTCCGTCCCGTCCCCGCCCGGGAAGCCGGGCGGAACTGCCGCGGCGGAAAGTTGTGCAAGGTTGGGAGCGGAGCGCACGGCCGCGGTGCTGTGAGCCCCGAGGGTTTCAAACATCCCCCACCCCGCTCCCCCCTTTTCCTTCTTTTCTCCATAGGTTGAGTGGCTCCTAACAGACCCCGCGGCTGCCTCCTGCCCACTCATTTACATAACACTTGTGTAGAAAATGCAGCTAGCTCTTCTAGTCGCGGAAAAACGTTATTTGGAGAGTTGCTTATTTTCCATGTAAAGTGCTTTGAATGTGTTTTAAAAGCCAGGAGTAGTATTGGCTCTTCCTGTTTATCGAAGTAGTTGCTGCTTCACGAGGCACAAGAGTGCTCCTGCTCTTACTCCAGACCTTACTCCGGGACTGGGGAAGGAAGGGTCTCGTTTGGGAGTGGGACTCTGTTTGCTTGGGTTCTCTTTTGCTTTGCTTTTTAGCATTTCCGCCTCGTGCATAATTTCCCGCTGAGCAAAAACTGTATCAAAACTTGAAGTGTTTTAGTGCATTCTCGTAGGTGTTCCAGGTTCATAAATATCTCAAAAAGATATATCACTTCATGTTTTTAAAACTATTTTTGTTAAGGTTTAGATTTTTCTTCCTACTGCGGCTTATATCTAATCAGTGTAGGTCCTCTGTCCAAGCTGAATTATTTACTAATGCAACGGTGTCTGTTTGGAAACATAAATGTATATCAGAAAGTATGTGACTTTCATTTGCATTAAGTGCTAGAAAAGCTTTTGTAACAATTAACTTTTTAGTTTAGAGGAAGAAATCCTTTTTGTCTTTAGATGTGGACTGACAAATTAACTTTACATTCCCTTATTATGTACACACAGGGTACTTTGCAAAAGTTTTGTTCATTGCTTCAGTGGAATTTGTTGTCTCTGAATCAGTAAGAGAAAGGAATGGTGTATGATAATTTAGGCCAGACAATGTTTTTGAACAGAGAGGAATGCTGCTCTTCTGTCTCCTCAAAGTAAACAGAATTTTTAAAATTCGGATGGTATTTAATGAACATGTTTAATCTTCTGATTTTTTTTTTTTTTTGTGAAGAGCACATGCAATGAGTATATGTATGTTACACTTGAAATAGGAGTATCATAAAGACCTTATCTGCAGAGCTGCTTCAGCCTTGTTGTATGTGGACTGTGTATGTCAGGTAATTCTAGAAAGACACAATAAACATTGTGTGTAATTGCTCATGAAAATGCTCTTCCATAACAAAGTATTGTGCTTTAGTGAATTTGTGGAAACTGATGGATGGTTCAGTACTGAAATGCTCTATGTATTCATTGGATAGACAAAATCTGTTTACTGGGATCACTGTTGTGGACATTAAGATAGTCTCTTGTTACAGCAAAGGCTACAAAGATTTTAGGTGTTTGTCTGATGAGGACCTAGGCCCATGCAAGTGTGGAAACTGACTTATGTCAACAAACTTCTTGATCTTGGTTTGTGGAGGTACAGCTGCTGGTTATTACACAGACTCTTCTGGCTAAATCAAGCAAGGACAGTTCAACCTGGTCTCCTCCACCCCTCAGTGGTCAGCAGAGGATGTCTGTGAAAGACTGTAGGCAGCACTAGATGCTTACAGGTCCCCATCCCAGAACACCCTTCCGGTTGCTGTCAGTGTGTTCTTTAGGGCTGTGTCATTTCTGCGTGTTTGGCAACCCTAAGTGGCTTCCTCTGGGGTGAACGTGTTTGGTGGCTTTGAGGGAGGAATGGACAAGACCTCATTTTGAATAAGTGTGTTGCCAGGTGTATTGGGTACCTTCTTATTCCTGTGTTAGGAGAGAGGAAGAACACTAAATCCCTGTCCATTCTTCACCTGTTACAGTTTTGTTTTTAGTTGAAAATGAAAGGTGGTTCTTCATCTTTCACTTTGTAAAGATTATTGGTGAAATAATAAAGTAATCAATTTTTGACTCCCTTCTCTGTTCAGCCAAAATCAATAAATAAATATAACAGCTTGGCTAGGCTCTTACTTAAATATTGAACTATACATTTACTTTTCATCTTTGAGAACTTTGCACATGCAAGATGTTTTTTTGCTGTAATGAATGTGAGAGGCATTGTGGCTCACTTGTGAGGAGACATTTCTTGGGCAGGAAGAGGGAATGGGAATAATTAAACTGCTGCAATGTTGTGAATCCTGCCTGGGTCTTTGTACCAGTGGTTCTGGTTAGCTACTCCAGTGTTAGTCCTGTATCAGTGCATACACTGGAGTCACATATTTTCTAATATTCTTTGCTTTTTTTTTTTTTTTGTCAGTAATGTGGACATGATTTATGTCTGTAAGGTCAAGTACTTCAAAAGTAAGGAATGTCAGAGTAAAAGGAACTACTGTAGTTTTGTTCGTGCTCACTATGACAAAAAATACATGTTCATATCCTCAAGACTGCTTGTTTTTGCTAAATAGACAGATCTGTGTAATTCAGTAGTTCTTCTCTATTTTGTTTTCTTAGTGTTCTCTGAAACAATTGCACTTATTTTTACAAGGGTGAAACAATGAGTTTTTTTCTATAATGCCATGCCTAACCTGCCAGCAGACATCTTTTCCCATTTGCGGAGGCAATTGGAGATGTTGCCATCAGCTAGGGGATACAACACCCACAGCTAGTTGGTAAGAGGAGTGTGTGAAATATTGTCCAAAACTGGTTTCAGGTAGGCTTCGCCTGAGTCTTGAGCTGAGACTGTTGGCCTTGCTTTGTGCTGGAGGATGAAGTGTTGCTGTGTGCTGTTTTGGTGGCACACTTATGGTGTGATGCTTTCAGCAGCTGTGTGCTTGCAGGTAGCTGCAACAGCAAGATTTGCTCTCAAACAGCTCTTCTTTCCCCATCCAAATCCCTTCAACATGATCGGTGGTGGCTGTTGCACTATGAACTAGTAGAATTTGTGTAGTTTTCGGACCAAGCACAGATATGGCCATAAAATAGATAAGGGTGTCATGTTTTAATTAAGATATAAAACATAAAAAGAAAAAAACCCCACCAAATAAGAAAGTATGTTCTATGTTACAGTTTTGGCTGTAATTTGGAGTTATACCAATATTATACATTTTACGGTGCTATTGACTTCAGCTTGTACTGAAAAAAAAGAAAAACAGTTTCTCTTTAATACTCTCATAAAAGGTTGAGTGACGTTTGGATTTTTGTAACCCAAATACGTTGTTATGAAACTGATTAATATATTGATGTACCTTTGATGCTTTGTGGGCAGGGGTCATTGGGATGTGGAGAGGAAAGGGATGGGTTTCTTGAAATTGCTTGGTCTGTGTGCTTTCTAAGCAGCTCCAGTATGGGAGAAGCATGTTGCAGGTAGTGCCTGGCTAAGCTGGCCTGAGTGAGTCTACTTCATCTTGTGATCTGAGACTTGAGTGGCTGCTTACAGCAGAGGGACAGCTCTGAGGTAGTTAGGGCTAAGTAATTCTTCCTGTTCAAAGGCTGACTATTCAAAGTTGTCCAAAATATGAATGTTTTGAAATGCTTTTTTCCTTGAAAACCTTTCAGTGGTGCGGAAGGTGTGACCTGCCTGATACTTCTCTGGTGAAGCAGCACTGAGAAATCTGTGAACTCTTCAGCATGGGCAGGCTGAGATGAAGTGCACTCAAGAGGGCAGGGCATGCTGCTGAACACTTTCTAAGCACAAGATCTGCCTCCTTACCGAGGCAGGAGGTCTGCCCAGGGTGGAGCTGAGAGGCATGCATGTGCTGTGGTGAGATCTGGCCTTGTGGAGCTGGAGCTGTGGTGAGTGGGAGGTTAGAGGAGGATTGCAATAGAGTTGCAATAATTTCCCCTTAAACTCTTCATAAACGTCAATCAATGAGTCTCACCACTCCAGTATCCTAGGCTGTAATAATAAATTAAGTCTTTTGCTTTCCAGTCCTCCCTCTTTACACGTGGGTCTCTCTTTGAAATAAAGAATCTGAACTGATTCTGGGATAATCGTTGTACTTGTTCCTGTGTACCCTTCACCTGTTCCTCCATTTCTTGGTCCAATGTCAGAGCTTGTTGTTCTCCCTCTTCAGCACTTCATCCTTAAGAAATGCTGCTCTGGATGGCTTGGAATGTGGGAGGTGACCTTTACATGATACAGGTTTCCAGAGACTTCCCCTGTGTGTTTCCTTGGTGGGTTTATCAAAGAACTTAAGGGTGGTGGTGGAGACTTGATTACACATGAAGTTTTGGTGGGTGCTTTTGATAGATTGAAGTATTCCCTAATTCGGTTGTGCAGAGTCAGAGTTACTCAGCAGTGGCTTTGTGTTCTTGTAGGTTGTGGCAATGACTGTGAATTTCAGAAGGACAGGAGCTGCAAACCCTGGGTGTGTGTTGTTGACAGTAACTACTTAAACTCTGTCCTCTTTGACCGTCATAATGTCCTTACTGCACACATTAGCTCTGAGTTCTCACAGATGCTGAGGGCTACTTTTGGAGCACGTGCTTTTCAGGATAAAGTCTGCCACGTTTTCTTAAAGGTGAAACTTTACATTTAGGTCTGTTGTAGCATGCAGGACCTGCCTATGCTTATAGGGAGTTAGTTTGCTGTATTGCAAAATTGCGTGTGAAAGGTTATTACTGCCTTTATGTAAAATATGTGATGTGCTTTACAGGATAAGAATGTGTGTCCGTATATATCTGCAGGAATGATGATAGTCACAGGGAATTCAGAACTGAACAGGCTACTTCAGGACAAGCTACTTGTCTTACTAAATGACTAACAAGACCAAAGCATCATAAGCCAATGGGGAAGAAAAGGTTTCAAGCTTTTCCCCAAGTTCCCTTTTTAGGAGGGTAAGCTGCTCAGTGTGATCCCTGGCAAGTGCAAGCCTTTTCAGCATTGTAGCATACTTCATGCTTGAGAAGTTGCTCACTAGCTGTTGCAGTAGCTGCAAAATCTAGCATTTCTTTGCTAGACCTGACAGTAGTGGGTACGTTGCTTTTGTTGACTTCTTCATTGCCTAATAAGGCTTTAGAATATGCTAGAGTATTTTCTTTAATGTTCGAGGCTGTAACCATTAAATAATGATAACCAAAACTACAGCTATGGATTCAGACCTCTCTGAGGAAATGTTACTCATCTTTTGTGGCAAGTGTGACCCCACAAAGCTTGGCATAGTGCTGAATCTCTGTTGAAAACAGGATGTCTTCACCTTTGCTTCACCATTGTCTGTGTCTTTGCTAAGCTGTATTACTTGCGGCCCTGAGCTTGGGCCAGTAAACCTGCAGTTTGCTAGGAGTGTCTACTTCTCTTGCTGTTTATATCTTGTCATTTTGTTTTAATTCATGCAATGATACTCAAAGCAAGAGATGATCTAGCACAACAGAAAAGGGCCCTGAAACTGTGATCCTGGAGATACCCTTGTCTAAGTTATTTTTAACATTTGTTTCTGAGTTCTGCTGTGGCAGTTTCATCTGCTGTTGCCAGAGCTGATGAGTATGTCTGCAGATCTGTGGCATTTCTCTGAGTGGGTGGATCACTGCAATGACAGGTAGCTCTTTTTTTTCTTTACTACAGAGTACAATAGTGACAGTTTTGTGACAGTTTTTATGGATCTTGAGGGCTAATCTTCAGTATCCTTTAAAGTGTGCTAAGGCAAAGTTGCTGTGGTTTTCAGTGGTTTTATAATTTTTCTTTTTTTTTTTTTTTGCCAGGAAACTTTTGACACTATTTTTTTCTCCACATGCCTAAATAGTAGTACCTATTTGATCTTTCAGCAAGAATGAGTTTGAAGTAATCAATGCGTTTGAGGCATGCTGTTTGGGGATTGCTTTTCTCCTAACTTGCTATTTATTTGCCTGCAAGAGTTGAGGGGGAGGGAGGCGATGATCAGATCTGCTGTGCTTCCCCCACCTGGCCCATGTTTAAACTTGTTTGTGTAGCCAAGATGGAACACGACCCTTAGGACAAGCCTCTGGTGGAAGGGGGCAGTTGTATCCCTCTGCTTTCATGGTGTGCTTGTGGTGTTATCTGTGGGAGCAGGTGGATTCTGACAGTGCTGTTGGTGGTCTGGGTGACAGTGAGACTTGGTCACCGCTTGACTCCCAGCTGGCTGGGCTTTGTGCTGCCCTGTGCTTGCTCCACTCTACCAGCTGTGTGATACATGGCCCTGAACAGCCTCTTGATGTTCATGAAACATGTCAAGGGTAGCGTGCAGGCTCTGGTAGCCCCTTAGTAACATGGTAGTAATGCTAACTATGTTTTGGCATTATGTGTCTTCAGGAGAGTGATTGTATGTGTGAAAGAGGTCCTGATAATAGTATCTTAGGTGGGCTCTAATACACAGGTGGCTTTACATTTTGTAGTACTGTAATACAGAAATGTTTCTATTAATAACCCTGTTTAACTCCATAATGGCTGCTTCCTTAAGTTGTCCAGATGTTAAACCTAAATTTGAGTTTTACATACCTGAGTGCACTACGATTAGGGCGGTTCTTAGACATGGCTTGCTGTAGCAAAACAACTTTGACATGCACAGTCCTATTTAGTTTGTTTCCAGGACATCCTGCATTTTCATCTCATCTTCAAGGTCAGGCTGAGTGGAGCTTTAAAAAACCTGGTACAGGGGAAGGTGTCCCTGCCCATGGCAGAAAGGTTGGAATTACATGACCTTTAAAGTTACTTCCAACCCAAACCGTTCTCTGATTCCATGATTTTACACTGTGTATTGTATTCCTGGCTTTATAGCTTATTGCCATGGTGAATCTATTGTTATTTATGCTTTGAACACTGTTAGGCCTGAGTATTTTTAAATCAAGTAATTCCTGATATGCTACAGAAAATAAGTCGGCTGATAGTGAAATAACTGAGGGTCAAACTTCATCTCTGCCATTACTGACATCTGGCCTGGTGGGAGCAGTAGATAACACTCAGTGTGACTCAGGAGCGCAGGCAGGAGTTTTGTTTGAGGAGCAGAGGTGGGTGGTGTCCCCTGTCATGGGGTGGGTGTGTGGCTGTCTAGTGAGGGGAGCTGCATGCTGTGGTTGCTGCCTGCCTATGTAGGAGGTACATACAGTCATCCCGCTCAGCTTGTGGTTGTTTACACAGGCTGTGGGAACCTTTCAAAAGGGTGCTGGGAATGACTGGAAAAACAAAAGCTTGTTTAGTGGCACAAAAGAAATGTTAACGTGTTGGTCCTTCTCATTCCTATTATTTGTTTACACTGCAGTGTGGTGGGAACAAAATCTATTGCGTAGGTTAGGCACGACCTAGCAAAGATTAAAAAGGAGAAACTTATCATTAAACATTTTACCCTTCCTTCATAAAATAATTGCGTGTGTCACAAAGGTTGAAATGCTATGTTCACTTGTCCTTCATGGGGTTGTCATTTCATATGGGGTTGTATTTCACCTGCTTAGTTGCTGCTGAAAGGAATGGCTCATAACAGCTTCTCCTACCCATATCTGTTCCCGCACTAGCTATTGGTTTAATCTAATTTTTTTATCAAGATTATTCAAATTAATTTTCTGCTATTGGTTTTCTATCATTTTAGTTCCCTGAATTTAAGTGAGAAGGGAACTGAAGTGTCTCAGTGTGACATGGAAATGCATTAGAGCTGGCGCAGGGGCCACACAGCTGGCAGTGAATCCTTTGGGCACTGGCTGTTCATTAGATCAGCTTAACTGTGCCCTGAAACCTCGTGGTTGTGGTTTAATGATCTGCTGAAGCCGTATGTGCTATAACCAAAAGAAAGAGCTGATCTTGTTCTCCTGTCCCTTCTTCGCTTTTATGGTTGTGCTGTCCACTTCTGAAATCCAGCTGCTTGTGAACATAAGTGCTGCTCTTGCTTGACTACTTAGCCTTTTCTGTAAGGAGAGAGTGGTATTCACCCTTTTAACAGCAAGACAAATTTAAGTAATCTGAAAGTGTTTATAATCCTTATACTGAGCTATTGTGACAGAAGTATTGTCATAGGTATCATGCTGTAAACTATACACATCATACAAACCACCTTCAGCTACTACTGCCAGTTCAACCTTTAAAATAGAGCATGTGCTTGATCTTCAAAGGTTTTTCCCTTGAGTTCTCTTCATATCACAGTCATAAGCATGCCAATCTGGACAAACTAATCCTTTTATTCAGTAGAGCAACATTTAACACAGTGATCAAAGCTGCAATGTACAGAAATATTAGTATTCAAATCTGTAAAACAAAAGGGAAACAAATTGTTCTGTGAGCAGCAGAGCTAACTAAACCTAGTTTCCTGTGGATTTGTATCCTCTGTCTGCTGCTGTATCCCATCACTGCAGTAACAGTCCTGATTACTGTCCTGTTATCTCCTGTGACCTCCCTTATCACAAGATGTCAGATCCTGCAGCCTGACTATTACACCACTCCCCATATAACCTACCTGCTCGCTGGGGTAGAGGCAATGTGTGCTGTGGTGGGTGCAGAGCTATGCTTGGTGGCTGCTGCCAAAGGTGGGAAAAGATTGTGTTCAAGAATTCTACTGATGGTGAAGCTGGGAGTGTAGCTTTTGTTCTGTTCTCTCTGCCTATCAGTTGCAATCTCCAGAAAAGCAGTAGGATTTCATTATAAGGTGTGTGTATCTTTCTTTTCAGAATCGCTTTTCTCAAAGATGTACTGTGGCACTGAAGAGTTTCATGTATAAAGCTTCAGTTAGTTCAGTTCTTCTTTATGTTATTTGTGATGCTTTAACCCCTGTTTAGTTGAATATATTATTTTTGTTATAAAAATCCAGTTAAACTCAAAGTTCTTTTTCTTTCTCTTTTTCAGTTCAAAACTCAGTGTCTTTTTTATACCTTTTCCTTTATATTCTTCTGCATCCCTCAGTTACAATTAACATACCCAAACTTTCTGATGGTTTTTGACTTCCCCTTTAAGATGCCTGTTACTAAATTTCACCTTTTTAAACTACATTTCAAACCATTTTTATGCCTGCTTAGGGGTGCTGTATATTTGCAAAGTTCCCATTTAAAATTGCTGTATTGAGTTTGTAATGTATCAATTACAATATTCTCCAAAATATTTAATGCACATCCTAATTTTTTTCTTTCACTGAGTATTATTCTTTTGTGGACTATCAAGAGTCAACATGTTTCTTTCTGAATTTGTTGTTAAGATCCAGAAAGTTGGTGAGTAAAACATTGACCTGGACACACAATGCTTTGTTGATTATTTTTTTTCGTCTGTCATATGTTTCCCGTTTTATCTAGCTTGGTTAGGCTACATGAAATTCTTAAGGTTCCATCTCTTATCTTAACCTTAATAGTTTTTATGCAAATGAGTTTTGCCACTTTTTGCTTTCTGGACCATTAGGGAATATGTGTTGCAGTTCTAGTGCAGAATTGTGGCCTTCTGCTGTTAACCCTTTTCTGTAAATTAATAGACCACTTACTGCTTTTTCTTTTTGATACTTTACTGCTGGCATCTAAACACAAATGTTTTCCCCTAACACCAATATTAATTTTACTTAATGGCCTCTTGAGACTTTGAGGGAGGCTTTTTGAAAGTCTTTCTTTCAGCAATTTCTCCCTTGTTCACTGTTATTATAAAATTCTACTAGCCTAAAAAGCGTGGTTTCCTTTCCAGAAATCATGCTGTGTAAATTCTCTGATATCAACCTGCATATGTTTTACAATCGTATTCTCCAAACAGTTGTTTCAGCTAGCTTGCTATGCATGAATGGCTTATTTGTTTGTAACACATTAAATCATATTTACTGGCTCTTTCAAATGTAGGTAAGTATTGTGTTTTCTCACATTCTAATACTAGGTATTTTTAGTAGGAGGTGAATGTAATTTTTATTATTTATAAATATTTTTTTCTCTTGTTCCTGTGGAATCACTCGCTTCTGATTTCTGCTAATAAAATGAGAAAATGCAGAAGTACCACATTTTCTCCAACTGAGGTGTTGGTGCTTTAGGTTTGTTAGCTCTGTTCTACTCCCCCAAATTGTGTAGTGGAGTGGTGGCAGCTGGGAAACTTGTGTGCTCAAGTAGTTTTTCTTACACTTTGAATGCACTCCTTACACTAGGAGATCTTGAATTCAGATGGCAGAAACACCGTGAGATGTGCAGTGGAAAGGGAACAAACAGGCTATAGAGGTCTCCCTAATTAGTGAACAGGCTGATGCCTGTGACATAGTCTTTTTTTTTTCCCTTTTTTTTTCCTTTTTTTTTCCCTAGAAGGAAATCAACCTGCAAATAAACCCAAAGTGAGTAATTTAGCTTTTCTCTGGAGAAAAATGGCAGCTGGAACTGTTCAGTAGTAGAACCATTCTGTTGCCCAGTAAGTGCTTCCACAGACACAGTGTCCGGGGGGAAAGCTGTGGAAGTGCTGTGGCTGTTTTAGCAGAGAATCATCAGTAATGTTATTCAAGTGGAGATATAATTTTCTAACTAATATTTTGAATGAAAGGTCAAGCTCCTTAAAACATTTGAGGGTAGTATCTTTTCTCAAGATGGCAGTTTTGGGAGAGGTGTCCAAAAATTAAAATACTTCTATATTTTAATTGAAATGTTCTGTTTTAAATTGTGCTTAATAAATAGTTTTAAATGTATTCTAGAAGAACTGGCCCACTGGATCACACTAGCAGTTGTTCTTTCTAGTCTAATATTCTGTGTCCGACAACCATAAAAGAAAATCTTGTCCAGGAACCCAGGAGTTCCCTAATTCTTCACATGACTGATCTGAAAAAAATGGATGCATGGGGAGCATTGAGAACAAGATCAGTTTTAGATGCTTTTCATTTCATGCTTGTTCTCCAGCTACTTTCAGTTATGGAATCTCAGAGCCACATGTTGTTTTTGTTTATTCAGAAATTTTGTTTATTCCGAATGATTTCTCTTCTGAAATTTGTACAATTTCTTCTTGAACCCTTATAAAATTTTTCACTTCCATTGCATCCTTTTGCAAGAAATCCCACAGATCTGCTGGCTGTTGCCTGAAGAGTCACTCAAGTTGTGAAGGTGGCTTCTCTTCACTTTCTTAGCTGCTGCCTTGTGTTTGTGTTGTGGGGGCAATGAACAACTACTGTTCTTTGCCTTTCATGTCGCTTGCCTCTGGCATAGTTCCTTGAAATGGGGATCTCGGATCCTAAAAAGACCATTTTTTTGGGTCCCAGTTCCTTCTGTATTTAAGCACTTTTTGCTGTAAGAGCTCACCTCTGTAAGACAACAGATGCTCCTTCACTATGTGATTTTTCTCATAGAAATGTAGAGGTGCTGTTTGGGTACCAGTGCTTACTGGTGCTTTGTCAGTGAACTCAGCTGTATCAATAGCACTGCATCTGAAGTTTAGGCTATACTGGGGGCATGTTTGCTGAACAATGGCTTGACCCTGTGAA
This sequence comes from Brachypodius melanocephalos, assembly GCA_013398615.1. NCBI lineage: Eukaryota > Metazoa > Chordata > Aves > Passeriformes > Pycnonotidae > Brachypodius > Brachypodius melanocephalos. The sequence goes on from VZSR01003049.1 coordinate 21,920,150, forward strand.
AATGATGGGTAGTCAAGTAAGGGTGAGGAATTCTCATTTGTGTCTCCAGGAAATGGCAATTCCTGTATGGTTGTTTCTGTGGTCATCTTTTAACGTGGTGAGAACATCAGCTTAGCAACTCTGAAGTTTCACTCTATTGATGCTATGGATCATGGAAAAAGAAACACTTAGAGACACTAGGATCTATCTGAAATGATAAATAGCAAGTTTCCTGTGTTAGCATTACAACTGTTGCAACCAGGCAGAGCAAACGAAAATTCAGCTCTTATAATTGAAATTTTCTTTTTGGTCTGTGGTGTTAAGAGCACACTGTGAACTTCAATTTTATTATCATCCCATGTGAATACTTTTGGGAAAAAAACTAAATTTAATCCTTATTGAGTTTCTATATGCCTTTAAAGCCTTTATTTAACTGGGTGATTTGTAGATGTATACAAATAGATTGTGTTTAGGAATAAGAATCTATAAGAATAGGTTATAGAGACTATTTCTTAAACACTCCTATATATGTATATATTTAAAGAATATATTATTTCTAGAAATATATAGAAGGGTTCTGCAAGCTACATCTTGAGATATTAAGGTGTTAAAGGCATGTAACTTAGTGTTTCTTAAAATACTAGTTATTTAAGTTATCTAAATTATTTGTATAATCATCACAGGCCTTTACATTTTTTGAAGATATATATATATATATTTAGTGTTAAATTGATTGCTATCATGGAGGAAAAATCTAAAGATACTTGTGAAGCATTTTAACTCAGTGGTTAATTTTATGTTGCCACTAGTGATAGATGATCATATTAGCTCTTCTGGAATACAGATAAAGATAAGATAAATGAAATCTAGGTTTGATCCTGCAGTCTCTGGAGTATACCCTTAGATTTGGCCATAAGAATACCTGTAGAAAGCTATGCACTTGCATAGCTACAAAATGTAAATTTGTCAAACTTCTTAGTCATGTACTTTTGTTGCCTCAGAAAAGAACTAATTGTTGGTTTTCCATTGATAAAAAAATCACTAGTCTAAGCTTCTGTTTATTTACTTGTAAGAGCAAGAAGTTAATCTGTGAAGAGTGGGACTTTTCAAGTATGCTTAAGTTATTTAGGAACATAAAATCCACTGCCTTTGTACTGTGAGAGGAGTAGAATTGAGCTGAAGGAGGGGATTAATTTTGGAAGTTAACCAAACTGAAAAGTGCAGTTGATCACAAATATCAAGCAGTGTATTGTGTTCTTGATTGTTTCTTGTAAGAATCTTCTCAGCCTAAATGAATATTAGACTGTAGAATTGTTGGAAGTCCTGATCAGGTATGGGCAGGACGAATTAGCAAAGTGTGACTTCAGGATTTAAATGGGAAAATATTATGTCTAAATTTTTAATTGCTGTTTGAAAGTCACATGTATCCCCTCTCAAAGAAAATATAAGAAAAGCATTGCCTAACTCTTTAGGATCAGTGTCTTTGCATTAGTTATTGTCCTGCTGTCTTCTTTGCTAGCATGTCAGTGGTGCAATAGTAGGCAAAAGGCTCTAAAGTCCAAAAAAGCTTTAAGTGAAAACCTTAGAAGATGGTTGAAACTTTACAGTTAAATAAAATTATCTGTTTCTTTTTGCTATGAATTTTAGTTAGCATTTGTTTGCCTCTTGACTACTCACTGATTAACTATTTGTTTGGCAGGAACTAGGAAGTCTGCAAAACTTGGTGTATGACTCGTTTCAGCTATCAGTTGTTTTTCTGTGCCTTATCAGGCCGCTTGACAACTGTTTAATTGAGAAGTTTCACATGCTATTGAAGTGTTATTGTTAGAATAAGCACTTAATTCCAGAAGGAGGATATAATCTCATGGCTTGATAGTGAGAGTCACAGTGTAGAGGGAGGGATGCTATCTCTGTCCTAGATAGCAGACTTGTTTATTTTATAAATAAAGATTATTTTTTGCTGAATAGCGAAGGGTAGAACTTTGGCTGATTGTGCATATCTCTGAGTAGGGACAAATATTTTACTGTCATTCTGTTACAAGAACTTTTACTGAGAATTCAAATGCTATATCCAGTGTAACAAATGGGAATCTTGTTCTGGAGAAGTTGCGGTAATAAGGATGAAACTTGTATTTTCTGCTTGGGTTGTTGTGCATATAAAAATCCAGTAGTTGCAGTATGCTTGGTGAAAGAGGCAGATGAGAAATGGCAACAAAAGAATGACTTCAGATTGCTTCTAGAAAAGGGATATTTCACTGTTAAATATGAGAGTGCATATACTTTCCCCCTCACATACTGTTTTGCTTTATTTTCTGTGTTAACACCTTATGCAGCTTCGATACTTGTATATTGCTGCTAATAAAATTGTCTTTTGCAGATTTTAAACGCAGAAGTTTGGAGGAAATACCTGCCTGGCCTTTTTAGTCTAGCTGATGGTAATTAGATGGAAAATGGCATTTTTTCCTTCCTTTTTGGTGTCCCAGTCTCTAATCACATAATAAAGGAGTTACTTGTTAACAAAGCAAATCTAGAAATTATGAGTAAGGGGGGAGACTTCATTTTAATGCTTTCAAGGATTGCTTGTATTGTGCAGCCAAAGTCAAGGCAAAAATACTGATGTTGTTTGGAGGAAGTTTGTGGCAATTGTCATGTTAGTGCTGGTTATTGAGAATAGTTACAAATCCCCTCCAGACAGCAGCACTGAGTGCTGGGGACTCAGGTTCAGACTTTGTTTCAGTTTAATTGAAAGCAATGGACACAAGTGCTAACAGCATTTTTGATCTTTGCCCGCTACAGCTCTCCTCATTTTTGTTTGTCAAATCCAAATGAATCTTTGGGTCCAAAGTGAGTGTGCCCATTGAATGATTTTGTTCTTGTGTATAGTTGTGGTGGTCACTAATACAGGTTGTCAGTGTTGCACAGGAAGATTTACATGATGCATTAATGTGATGGATTTGAGCTCTTGTTGTGGGGGGGTCTCTTCACCAAAAGCCTTAAACGTTTCTGATGATAAGGCAGGAAAGTTTGTGTCGCACTTGCTGTGTTTTGAAAAGTCAACACAAAGGTGTTTTACTATCAGTTTAAGGAAGTGGAGAAGTTAACAGATTTTAGAACTTCTGAGTTGGTGATTTTTAAGAAAGCATAGTTAAATGCATTCTATGAGGTTTCTGATGTTTCATAGACTAACAAAAGGTTGCTTTATTAGTAGCTTTAATGAACAAATCGCTTTATTGGCTTAGACATACTGGTTGCTTTGTCGGTCTAAACAGCTATGGGTTCTTGTTTCAATTCACCATTGTGCTGGAGTAGAGAAGTGATAGCCATTGACCTTCTGTTAAAGCACAATAAAAAGTTTTTTGTGAAGAAGGAAAGTGTGCAGGGAAAAGAGCAATGCAGTGCTGTGTCTTGAGTTCAGCAACGTAAAAATCAAGAGACCATATACCTCTGTTGCTTTTCTTGCTAGGTGGCTCAGTGTAGTGAACCAACTGAAACAAGAAAAGGCAGGACTGGCTTTCTGAAGGTTGTTTTTCCTGGAACCTGTGTGTAAAGATAGAAGGTATTTATGTCATAACTGTAAGGAAACATATTAAGCAGGTACTCATTCACTTTTGAATGGAAAGTGTTAGTCTTCAAAAAAATTCTGTTTTTACTATTGATTTGTCTGACTTGTTTATTGTTTTATTAAGTGATTAACACACGTGACTTAACCATAGCTTGTAGCTGAATTAAGTGACCTTATTTTATTTCTTGAATTACTTCCTAAGAATTTATTTAAATGAGCAAATAGCTCTTTCTTTCTCCTGCCTGTGTGCTTAAGACACAGAAGAAATTTGTTAGATGCTGTAGACTTTTGTTAATGATAATAATCAGCTCTCAAAGTTGATGTCTGTGATATAGGTTGTTATACCAGGTGGGATGACATTGCAGTCATTTTTGTAGTTGTCAGCTTGCTTTAAAAACTTATCATATTGCTTGTTAAAGATGAGCATCTTTCTGTAACTAGAATAATAGTGTGCAGCAGAAGGGGGGGATTCAGATAGGTTTGCCAATTGTATTTACATTATATGACACATGAAGTTGTAATCATGATTAAAAGGATTAGGGACTTTTTCTGTAATGAAAGCCCTGTATGATACCAATTTATTATTCTCTGTAAATACTTTTTTTATTAGGGATGGGGCAGTATAGTGCAGCATGGATGTTCTGTAGCTGGCTGGTTTCTAGTTTGCAGATTTGCACTTGTTGTTTGGTGGGAGCAGCTGCTGGGATATACTTCACACTTTAGTTACACTCTTGAGTTTTGTTGTAGGTAGTATTGTGTTGTATGCTTGGTGGTTATGGTTGTTGGGTCTAGTTTATAGTGGTAACTCTATTTGTAATACAAATAAAGTCTCTGATTTACTTTTTTTTTCTCATGGAGCAGTTTTGTACCCTAATATGCTTCTAATTCCTCAGGAAAAACATATTTTCCCTGCATCAATGTGGGGAAAAAACTATGACAAACAGTGAAACTGCCCATGCATAAATTTATCTAGATTTCATTTTTGAGACAGTTGTTGCTATGAACTTGTTTCTGAGATTAGGAGTGAGATTGGGTGAGTTTGCATAAGAATGTGTTGAGGAGAAGCAGCCGCACTGCGGATGTGTCCAGACACTGCAGTGCCGATGCTGGTCAGAGGGACCTGGGTTGCCATCATGGTCTGGTTAACAGCTATAGCTCAACAGTGCTATTTACAGGAAAAACCTTTGGACTTGCTTTAGTTTTCTTCTGAATCCTAGAGCATCAACATGTCATTAATGTAAAATTTGCATGGAGGAAACTTACCGCAGAAACAAAGGCACATTTTTTCCTTTCCCTTTCCAATGAGGAGCTGGATAGGATATTTGATTGGCACTGTACATGGTTTCCTCTTGCCTGTCTCTTCTGGTTACTGCCTTCCCTGCTTTTCCTCTTCCTTTCAGTTCTGTCAGCATGTGCTTGAGGTTTGTTTTGCTCTCTATTGCAGTCTTGGTGCTATATCTCTATCTTCTTTTGGCTGTACCCCTTTGCTTGTCCAGTTCTGCCGTCCCACCCTTGTTTTACATTTTAGTGTTATTAAAGTAGTTTTGTACCTCTTCAAAATATTTGTTGTTCCTTTGTGAGCATAAAAATTGGCTGAGCCAGTCGTGATTAAAGGAGCTGCCCCTTCCAGAGGTCGTGTTAGCACCCGCTTCTGACAGCTACTCAAATACGTTCCTCAGCAATTGTGTGCTTGACAATGGGTCTGTATCTCAGTTTCCCACTCTGTGAATTTTAAAGGTGATTTATGTCCTCAGTATTGTTTAGAATCCGTTTAAGGTATCCAAGGATTTTGACAGTACAGCAGTTACTATAAAGGTTCTGTAGGAATAGTCAGCGTGGCAGCAGTTGACTAAAAACAATTCATATTTGTAAATTCTTTGTCTAAAGTATTCTTATGAGTGATGGGATTGAAGGCTTGTGGAGCTTCAAATAATATGTTTTAACCTTTTGTACTACTCTGTGGAAACTTGTGTTTTAGCAGCTTCATTGGTTTTGAAGCTGTGTTGATGTTATGACTGCGCATCCATCTGTAACTGGAGTATGTGATAGCAGTTGATGCCAGCTGTATGTGTAAAAGAAAACTGGCAGTTCTGGTGCAGTTTTCATTTGAAAGAAAGCTTAAGTAAAGGTAAAGTAATAAAACAAATTGAAGCATTTTAGCTGTCTAGAACTGTGCTGCAGTTGGCTTTTTCATTATACATTTCTTCATCAATATCAGCTTCCTAAATATCCATCTCAATATTGACTGGCAGCCGACAAACTGCATATATTGAAGAAAAGATGCGACAAACATCTGTTTGTTTTAAAATCAGCAGCCATCTGTGATATACAATTAAATGCATGCTGTATAGCCCTTGTATGTCACTGCATCTGCAGTAAGGAGAGTGCATTTGGTATTCATCTTTCTAAGCATATACCTCAGAACACTATTCCTCAAGAGAAATAGTAAAATTTTTGACTATCAAGCAGGAATTGGCTGTAATACAGCTAGAAAAATCCCTATAGTGGCTTAGCATTGTGGCTTAGAATCTATACAGAAGATGATGGAACATTACCAGCTATAGTGGGAAATGGTACGTGGAAGAAATTTCAACACTTTCCCCTAGCTTCTTAATAATCCCCTACCATGAGCAGAGCCAACCTTTTTTTAGGTGAATTTGCATCAAATAGTCCAGGCCTTGCAGAGCAACAAATGCAAAGCTTCCCAATGAATCATCACCTTCCTATGGTAAATATTTGTTCTCCTCCCCACTAAAGCCAACAAAATCTGTGTGTCTTACATATTCACACATCAGAATGAAATATGTTCGATATAGGTCACCAAATGTTGTTATGGGAGTAACAAGAGGGAGAACAAGTAACTTCTTGGCATCCAAGTGAACACATATGTAGAAATGAGATAATAACTAACCACTCTATTTTTTTCAGGCAAGCAAGGTACGAAGAGAAAATGGGTAGTTGGAGTTTAACCAAGGTGGGCCTAAAGCAACATTCAGAAGACAAATCTATGTTTTTAAGTATGGGTTTATGTATACTACCCTGGCCTCAAAAAAGGGATTTTGTGAAATTGCATTAGTTTTCCCACTCCTTTAAATCTTCAGTATATCACATGTGAATAGTAATTGTCAATTCTGCCCATCTTAAATGACAAACGCTTTTTAACTTTGGCCGTTTTCCTAGAAAAATCTCCATTTCACAAGTTTTCAGCCTCCTCATATTAATTAACATAGCCCAGATGAAATCAGAACTCATATTCTCAACTTGAAGTTGTTCTAAAGGCTGTTCTCTGTCCTTTTGAAATCTAGAGGTTTTCTGTGACTGGTCTGTTCAGCTGTATGAGTTTGAGTAATAGAAGAAGCTTTATAGGTGACCGCTTTTAACACTTTACTGGACCAAAACTGTTGTCTTGGAAAACTCAATTTCACTTAATTTGAGCAAAACATTAACCTGGCCTTTCAATGTTCAGTTTCCGCAGCTTAGGTTCTAGTTCAGCCTTGAGTGAGACTCTGGCTCATTTGGTTTTCATAGGGCTTCTGCCTTGCTAATCAGAAGTTATTTTTAACTCATATAACTTCCTTTTTCATCAGTCTTTTGGAGGTGGAAATGTACACAGAGCAGTGGTGGTGTGTGATAGTTGGAAGAACTGGGGTTTCTATTTCTAGCTTCTGCTGCTGACTTTGTCTGAAATTCTCTTATTCAAAAGGATGCTATTCCGTTTTATGCATCATACTCTATAAAGTGAGAGTAGACATCTGTCAAATATTTTGAGATCTTTGGGTGAAAGCTGTTCTGAGTGTTTGTTTCATGGGATCACAGTTTGTGATGCCAGTATAATAGTACAGTTTTATTTCTTTGTGAAAAAGAAGCAGCATCAGTAGTTCACCATTCTGCATTGAAAGGGCAGCCTGTAATTTATGTAATAATCTTAAATTAATATGTTCTTCAACATACATGTAACTATTAATTGTTTAATGGGAGCAGTGACTTAAAATCAATTACCAGTAGATTTACTGGACATTAGATGCTTTAAGGAAACAAGTAGCTATATATTAATGAAGTGTTTGAAGAACTGTTTTAGCAGGTGCTAAGTTTCTGTGCTGTTGATGTTGTTCAAAATATACTTCATGAAATATAAATATTGTTCTCAAGTAATGAATGCAATATCCAAGACAGACCCACAAGTTCCAAGTGAAATGTTCCTCTGCTGAATGGTACACATCTTATGTTTTATCACTCTCATGGAAACAGCTTACTGCTGTAGTTGCTGCATTAATCCATAATCCAATAAAGGGGATTTATTTGAGGGGTTGAAGGCAGAGAGAAGAAAAAATGTCTATAGTGCCCTATGGGCAACAGTTAAGCTAAAAATAAGATGGGGCTCTCAAATGGCTCTGTGTTTGCCTTTCTCAGTGTTTGAGACATACACATTAAAGTTTCATGGTACTCTGTAAAAACTTTACTAAAATGCTTGATTTTCTGAGAGAAGATTTAGAACTTTCCTCTTTTCTTTTGAATATGGGATGTGCCTTATCGGTACCTGTAAGATGGCCTATTTGTGCTTTATTTTAAAATGTTGCTCAATTCCTGTGTCTGAAATGAATTTCACAGAACAGCTAAGAAGACCTAATTTTTTAATGCTTGAAAATTTCTCATGCTAGAATTATCATTTAACGAACTAGTGCTTTATTCCAATTTCCAGTATACAGTTTAGATAAGAATAATGATATTGAGGTCTTACAAGACATTAAAAAATGGAAAAATTTGGTGCTCAACTACACATATCTTCCTGCGGGTCAAAATAATTGGAAGAAAGTTTTGACATTTTGAACAGGAGTGTGTGTATGATTTAGAGGGCTACATTTTGGTTTTGGCACCTGCCATCATGTGATGCAACCAAAACCTTGAGCTGTCTACAAAATACTCGAGCCTGTGGGCTGCAAAGAGAAGCCTGCAGACATCACCAGAGTGTAACCCACAAAGCGTTGGCTGCCTGGGACTGGAAATGAGCAAAAACTGTGCCCTGGTCTCCAGCTCCTCATTCCTGTTAGCTGGCGGTGGACTAGTTCTAAAAATAGTACATGTTACAGATGCTCCTGTTACCACTGCATGGAGGAACAGGATCCTTCTGCTTTGTGTGGGTAGAATTACAGTCCCTGAACATGAGCAGAAGCAGAGCTGCAGAAACCTGGTCTTGGTGGACACTGGTGTCTGGAGCACCTGAACCTGCTTCTGGTGCTTGTCAGCTGGTTTATGTATTGTTTCTTCTGAATTTGCAGCTCTTTGAAAACTGTTGTGCTAATTTAAACAGCAGGCAGCTGGAGGGTCTAGCATGCAGTATGCCATTAGACAGAATTGGCTTTTTTCCCTTTGTTTCAATTTTGAGAATTGGTATAAAGCAGGTCCAGATTTTTGGAAGGAAATATTAATCAGATTGTAAAAATAGAATTTTTCTAGCAAAGACAGTCTTCTTTTTTAAAAACAAGGTTGGTCAATTTAAGGTTAGTTTCATTTTTTACCCTTTTTGTGCTTTGCTATTGAACTGGTGCTTACTGGGGGAGAGTACTGTATCCCATGTAAGTTTTAATTCTTTTCTGTTTGTTCATTCTGACTGCTGCTATTTTATAAAGTCAGGCAGAATGTTTTGTTAGCAAACAAATGGGAAGTATAAAGCAAGCAGCCCTTCCTTTTCTAACAAATGCTTCCATTATTCTTTCTTAGGAGTTAGAATGTTATGTCATGGGCCAAACTTGAGTTGATAACTAAGCTGGAAATGATAATAAAGTCTTGGTTGTGGGAAATGGATAAAGTTACTGATAAAATTCTTATTTTAAAAGGTGCCTGGTGTCTTCTTCAGAGTTGCTTTTTTTGGTTTAGATTTACTGGCTTTGCTAACACTTAGAGTGATGCTTTATTTTTTTTTTTCTTCTGTTTTTAGTTATTTTTGGTGAGATTGGAGTTTAGTATTATTCTGATAATATCTTAACTTGAACTATTGTTAATTGTTGGCTTGGACTATAAAGAATTGAGTTTTAACCAGTTAAGGTAGGATGATACATGTAATAAATACAATATTTATTTTCCTGTTTAAATACTAATATCATGAAAATATTTAGATGGCTGGGGAACTGAAAGATCTTGGAGGATGGCTTAACAATATTGCATATGAATCTGGATGCAGACACAGATTTATCTGTTAATCTGAATATCTCTATTTACTAGAGTATGATACAAAATGCTGGATATCAGTTACCAAGAATCTGAGACATGTTTTCACTGAGAGTAGTTTCAAGATTGTCTCAAGAACTGCCTGTCTGTCCTTTATCTTCTGGCAATTCATTCTTAAAATAATGAAGGCCTGGATCAGCTGAGTTTACATATGTGAGAAATTATATGTGTGTGTGTGTGTATATATATATGTTTATATGAATGGACTCTGACTTCCAAGGAGTCCAGTGGGTTCTGGGTGTACAATAGTATGCTGCTGTAGACCAGAGTGCTTATTCTATTTGTGTCTCTCACAATTTTTTCATCTCACACATCTGTATGCACACAGAAAAAAAATTGTCGATGCCTTTGGTAGAAACTCTTATCCAAGACCATGCTGAGCAATTTCTTGATGTTTATCTATTCAGTGATGTTATAGTTGCTAGAAAGCAAAAGTCATTCTGGCAAAATTTATTCTGGCTGCTGGTACAAAGCAAATAAACAGAATCTCTAATTTTCCATACCTGGTCCTAAAATTAGATTGTTCAAAGAATTTGAAAGACTTTGGGTACTGTTAGGAGTTGCTTTGACACACTGCTCTTTAATCTTATGCAAACTAAACCAAGCAGAAAATAAAATTGCAAACCCTCATAGTATCATGATTGCTGTGTTCTTCAACTGTTTCAGTAGAACACTTGGCACCTTACCTCTTTTGGCATTGCAGATTCCCATTGCTGTAAATTTAGCAGCCTTTCTACATATCTCTACATCTGTGTTGCTCTGTGAATTTTTTTTTTCTAAATCCTGGTCTGAACTGAGGCATGGAGAGTACTGCCTTAGAACAATAACAGAGGATAAGTTTGACTAACTTTATGTTAATTGAATACCTTGTAAGCTATTAAAGGACTGATGTACAAGGTCAGTAATAAACATTTCCCTATGCAGTAGTTTTTCTTTAGTCTGAGAGAAGATAATGTTGATTAGCCCTACCAGGAGAGGTGAGCTTGTGTCTCTGAAAGCATCATTGAAAAAAATGCCCTGCTGTTTGTGTTTACTCTCTCTCCCAAATGCAAAATGGAATTATTGTGCGAGTAGCTTGATTCATTGTGTTGGAATCATTCGGAATTATTATGAATTACTCATAGGAACCGTTGCATCCTGAAAAGTTCTGTATTCCAATGTTTATAAAAAACTAAAAGAAAAATGAAAGTCCTTTACAAACAAGATATCATTGGGGGTCGTTTCAGACAGATGCTAGGAAAATGGGCCCTTGATGGGACCAAAAGATCAACATTAAATACTTCATTAATGACATAGTTATGTCTTATATGTCTTGGTGTGAGGTTGTATAAAATTTCTTGTTCCTTCTCCCTCAGATTAAAGAGGCACCTCAGGGGTGTTGTTGAAGCTTTCTGAAAGAAAACTGGGAGAAAACATGAGTTACTATGTAGGCCATTTTGTTGCTTAATGTTTCCACCAAAGCCATCCTAATTGTATCCACATTGTAAGCCTACACAAGCATTCATAGATCTGTTAAATCATCTCCATCTTTCAAACAGGACAAGCCTAATTCGTTGCCTTACCACTATGTTTGTCTGTGTAGACAGATGAAAATGCAGATACAACCTTTAATCTTTCACAGTGAGCATAGATTAAATTTTTGTACCTTGGTAAACTTGAAATTTTTCTCACTGTAACTTCATATGTATGCTATGGCACCCATTTGGTTTCTTCATGTTACTCTAAATTGCTGAAATAATTTCCTCCTTGTCTAGCAGTTGCTGACTTTTGTTCAGTTTTGTTTAGTAGAACTGGACTTATATAACCATGAAGAATAAATTCAGATTGCACTGAAAATGTCCTCTAAGTCTTGATTTGAGAGTTTAAAGGCTGCACAGGTAGAACTGAGGACCTGATTGGGGTTTAGAATTTCTATTGCTGTATATAAAATCAGGAAAGAGCATATCAACATTCTTACTCTATTCTCTGTTACCGGATAATTACTGTCACTCTGATAATTACCATCTGCTTTGATCCAAAATTTCACTCATCACACAGGAGCTGTATAGTCTCTTAAGTCTCATTTCCTCCTTTACAATGACAAGGAAGATGGTACCAATAACCAAACCAACCAACCAAGGAAGAGGGTACCAACCAATTGGCAGTACCAATAACTCAAAGATTTAGCTCTGAATCCAAACTCGTCTTGATGGACAACTTAAAGCAGTTTGTTCACTTCCTCTTTGGATATGTAACTGTACTGTTGAGAAAATAATTTTGGCATACCATGAAGACTTTGCATTGTGTATGGCTTGGGAGACAGAAGATCTCAGAAATATGCAGCTGAGATTCTGTGCCTGTGGCAGTGTGGTAAGGATGCTCTTTTGTTTTGTCCACAAAGTATTGCATTCGAAAATGCAGGTGTTGGTCAGAGTTCTTAGCAAGATTGTTAGCTTCCTTGATTCCTGATAGACAAACTTTTTGTTGCCAAATTTTCTGTGTCAACTGTGATGCTATTGATAGAGGAGTACACTAGAGGGGCTTCACTTCATCCGTGTTCTGGTTTATCATCTACCCGCCTTAAGCTTTGCAGTAGTTACCTGTAGTATATATTGCTTTTGGATATGAAAAATAGGGCACACTTCAGATATTGCATAGTGATGTTCTCTTCTGTCATATGCCCATAGTGAATTAAGTTGATAAGAAACAAAGTGCTGAACTGATGAGGGAAAATAAACCCTTTATCTTTTGTAGATATTTAGGAAATCTGTGTTCTGAAGGGACTCACTCTGTTTTGCCTTTTGAGCTTGGAATAGCGTTATTTATTTTTACAGAGAATTGTGATTAAAATACAGTTAGAATGAGTTTGTTTTCTGTTTCAGGAAGCCACAGTGGCTATGAAGTCTGCAGCATTTCCTCCTTTATCTCCACTAGAGAGCACTACCAGCTGTGCTGTGAAGGCCTCTCCTGTGTTTAGTGAAATGCTGATTGGGATGTGATAGTCTGTCCTGGATAAAATGTCACTAGAAATTGTATTAACTTCCTGTTGTCTCATCACATGTGCTTATTAAGAGAAATTAGGGGCTGAAGGCACTTTGGGCTTCCTCAAGACAAAAATCTAGATCAGCATCTCTCAGACTCATAGAATCACTAAGGTTGGAAAAGACCTCCAAGATCAAGTCCAACCGTTAATCCAGCACTGCCTTACTCACCACTAAACCATGTCCCCAAGTGCCACATCCACACACACACCTTTTGAACATTTCCACAGATGGCAATTCCACCACTTCCCTGGATAGCCTATTCTGATGCCTGACCACCCTTTCAGGGAAGAAATACATCCTAATATCCAATCTAAACCTCCCTTGTTGCGACTTGAGGCCAGTTTCTCTTGTCCTATTGGTTGCTACTTGGCAGAAGAGACTGATCCTGACTCTCCTACAACCTTCTTTCAGGTGCTTCTAGGAAACAATGAGCTTGCTACTGAGCCTCCTTTTCTCCTGGTTAAACAACCCCAGCTCCCTCAGCTGCTTCTCAGAGGACTTGTGTTCCAGACTCTTCCCCAGTTCTGTTGCCCTTCTCTGGTCAGGCTCCAGCTCCTCAAATGTCCTTCCTGTAGTGAGGGGCCCAGAAAAAGACACAGGATTTGAGGTGTGGCCTCACCAGTGCTGAGTACAGGGGGACAATCACTGTCCCTGCTCCTGCTGGCCACTCTATTGCTGACACAGGCCAGGATGCCATTGGCCTTCTTGAACACCTGGGCACAGCTGGCTCATGTTCAGCTGCTGTCAAACAGCACCTCCAGGTCCTTTTCTGCCAGGCAGCTTTTCAGCCACTCTTATCCCAGCCTGTAGTGCTGCTTGGGACTGTTGGGACCCAAAGGAACATTTTGATCTCTTTTTAAGCTGCCAATGAAGGAAAGTACAGGTTTTTCATAGCCAATTTCTTCTGTCACTTTGTGATCTATAGACTTGCCCTACCTTTTTGCCCTCTTCTTCTCAGTGTCACCTTACTGTAAACTCTGTTCCATTTTTAACTCTCTATTTGCTGTAGACAGGACAAATAGTAATTAGATTTTTTTTTCCTCCGTGCACACATGCTTTATGCTTTTAAAAGAGTGGTATTTTCCTTTCCTTGCTCTTGTCATAGAAGCCAGAGTGGCTCAGTAGCATTGCCAGTGGTGATGGGTGTGAGCATCCAGTGGTGAAACAGCTACATCTGAAGTCATTATCAGTGGCAGTTAATGGCTCTGCTGGATGATAGCATGCTCTGGGGGTAGCTTGCATCTTGCCAAAGAGGGGCCATGATACCAGGAGGGCTATGCATGGCTGAGGCCTGTCCTTAGCCATCCTGTAAGGATTGGGAGCACTCCTGCTACGAAGGCTGAGGAGGTGAAAGCAGCAGGGGGCAGGTGTCTGTGTCCTCAGGGTGTGTGGTGAAAGGAGTCTTGATGAACCTTGCCAGTTTTCCTATGCTGTGCTAAATACAGTTTAAAAAAAAAATGGAAGGAAAGCAAGCACTGCTTCTAACTAAACTCCATTTTTTTCCCAGTCTTTTGTTGTAAGCTGCCATTCCAAGGATCTGGCCATTGTTGTTCCCTATATTCACAGATAATGTGTGAATACTGAAGTGTTTCTCTTGGCTGATTTGTGAAGGTGTGGTCAAAGGGAGAAACATCAATAGGATTTTAATTTTTTTTTTTTTTCGTTTGCAATATTTCATCTATTGTTGAAAGCAGCATTATAGAGCAACTGATTTTCACACTTGTGGATTCAGGGAAGCTGGTACCTTTTTTGTACTTGGATTACTTGTTTCTCTACACTTGTTCAGACAGTGTAGCTTGTCCACAAAACTGTGGACAAATGTAGAGAGGATTGCAAATGATGGACTATTTTCATGTGCAGAAGTCTGACCTCTGTTTTGTAGAACGCAGAATTACTTCTCTGTGCTTGTTCATTCGGTTTGGTGTATTGCAGCAGGCAGCCTCTGGCCTGCTGGCAGAACCTGGTTTGCAGGAATGGTGACTCCTGGCAGGTTCTCAGTCCTGAGCGGAGGGCATCGATTTAAAATCGTCTATGGCTACAGCTCCTCCCAGTGGCAAGTCCTTCTCTGCTTCTGCTTGCTGGTGCAGCAGTCCTGAGAAACACCACCCCACAGCATTTTTGCAGCGGTGGGAAAAGGGGTCTTTTTGTGTCTGACCGGTAGTATCTATAATAAGGAATGGACTGAGTATTTATAGCCGCCTCTTGGACAGAAAAACTGCCAGGAACGTAGATGTGGTCCCCCTGCAGCATCACTTCGTGCTGCCTTGATAGAGGTTTTAGAAACGATGTATCTCCAGAAAGGACGGAACTGCTGCTGTTGTTTTACACATGAAATCACCTTCATTTTTCCTGCAGAAAATGTGAGATTCATATTCTATGCACATAATTAAACTCTCATCATCTGGCATCATGATTGCTGCAGTGTCCTTTTATTAGGCCTTTACAAAGGCAGTTTTGCTCTTGTTGTATCAGTCTCAGACCATTGCTGCATGCTGAATTTTATTCTTGTACAACAAGCCATTTCAAAAGTGTTTGGGCAGTGGAGGAGGTAGCATGATTGTTGGTACAAACTGTGTTTGGCTCTATGCCAATTCGTATTGAAATATTTTCTGTGCAGTTTCTGTATATGTAAAACCTCTGTGTGTTCACACAATGTGAATATATAACACTTTATTGTCAAAAATCCTGGACTGAATTTTTGAAAATGAGCTACTCACTAGACTCCTTTTCATTTCTAATTGCACAGGCATTTACATTTATTGAATTCTGTTTTAGTTCTGCATACATATCTTATCTCTTTAATTGGTAAGCTTTTATATACATTAACAGACTTGCACTGCAAAGTGCAGACTTTTCACCAGGTCCTCGGAGGTTTTCAAGACTTGACTGACCAAAATCTTGAGGAACTTGATCTGAATTCAGTACTGAACAGTAATTTAAACAGAAAGTTAGATTAGAGACCTCCTGAGAATCTTTTAAGTCTAAACTGATCTTTTTTCTTTTTCTGAGGAGATTGAAAACCTGGCTCTCTAGTCAGCAGTAGGGGCCAGAGCTCCAGTGCTGAAGGACTAACACAATGGAGAGTCAAAGAGCAGCAAATCAGCGGCTGTTGGCTCCTATCAGTGTAACTGAGCACCAAACAAATAGATCAGAAATACTCTGTGTTTCCCTGTCTGTGTACTTTGGGTGGAATGTTGAGGTGTGCTTCAGTTCACTTGCACAGCTGCAGAAGGAAAAGCCTTCTGGCCCTGAGTGTGTACCTAGCAGCCTCATCCCTGCGTGGATGCCCGTCTTTACTTCCATTGCATCCAAAAAATACTGCTTATGTGTTTAATGGATTCTTATGGCTTTCCCCTCTTTTGGCAATCAACTGTAAATCATTAAAATATTGATGATTTCAATATTTTGCGTTCCAAAATATTGGTAAGATTTCAAAAAGTTCTGTCAGTCTTCTGTTTTAAAAGCAAGTGGTGACTTTTTTATAAGAAAGTTGAGACTGAAATTTTTGCTAATTAGATGGTACTGACTATTGTCATTGGAAAGGCTCAGTTTTGATTATTAGGAAAGGAAACAGAAGAACACTGAAGAGACAGAGTAGATAGTCTAAAATAAATTGCTAAGGATTTCTGCAACCCTTTTCTTTTCACAGGCAAAAATCAAACATCTTTTTGTATGGTAGTATAAGTTAATGTATAGCTCTACAGTGTGGTACAGGTGTGGACACACCACCACCATCAGCTCTTCTCCCCAGTCCTCCTTTCAGTTTCATGGAGTCGTAAGGCGATTTTTTTTTCGTGGTGCCTTAAGACGATTTAGATTAGAAGGGACTTTGGAGGTCATCTAGTCCAGACCCCCACTCAAAGCAGGACCAGCTTAGATAAAGTTGCTCAGCGTTGCTATCCAGGATAAGTTTTCAATATCTCCAAAGACAAGTATTCCACGGCTTCTCTAGAAAGCCTGCTTCAATATTTGGCTGTGATGTAGAACTTTTTTTCAGTGTCAGAATTTCTGTTCCTGAAACTTGCATTTGTAGCCCTTGTCCTATCACTATCTGTCTCCAAGAAGAGTCTGCCAGAGAGGCTCTCTAGAGGGTAGATTGTCAGTTATGCAGAGTAAAAATATCTTTGTTACTTTTCTATGCCAGTAAAAGGCCCATAAGACATGAAGGTACCTGAAAATATTTCTAGTCTGTTCATTTTAAGCCATGAAAATTAATACATTGGACCTAGAAGGTTATAAATTTGAACACTGGTACAATATAAGCAGCTGTCTGGTATAAATCAGTATAGGAAAATGGTTGTCTTCACAGGAGTTGTAGCTTTCAGAAGAAAACTTGGAATTTTTGATATCTGGAGACAAGTTTGTCTTCAGTGAAGCCAAGGGTGGAGTAGGGTATAATTATGGGTAAATAGTCTTTGTTCTCTCCGCTGTTAAAACTAGTCTTTCCTATTTTAGAATCTATGCAAGTTCTTATTTGGTCTGTGCTACCTAGTATGAGGCAGGTTGAACTTGGAAACTTTGAATTTTGGTCCCAGAGGACATCTAAGCTGTGGAAGGGAGCACAGACTGCTGGCCATCAATGACTAGACTGGCAAAGCTCTTAGCTGCCTTCCTTGAAGACACTGGAATCATTAGCCCTTGGAAGTTAATGAATGAGCTTTTTAAAGGGAGCTGCTCTTGATGGGTTTGGCCAAGGGTCACACTCACTTTGGGAACACCATCCCCTTCTTGCAGCCTCCGTGCTTTCATCTGTCCATCAAGACTGATCCTTGTTTGGACCTTTTGTGTGCCGATGTTATTTGGTTTGTGAATTGTGTTCATTGTTAACTTTGTCAGCTATAATACTTTGCAGTAAAAGGAAGGTGACTTAAAACAATGCTTTAATTATTTCCAAAACAGTTTTCATAAAAATCAATTTTTGAGGATTTGACATGTTTAATTAAAAAGCCGCAAAGGTGAAGTTGCCCAGCAAGTTGCCAGTGTCTCTGGTTTAACTTGACAAGTAGCTTTCTTCTACAAACTTAATAACTTAATACCCTAATTTTTTTTTTCGCTCAGTGTTCTTGGTGAAATAGTAATGTTGTGTGGTGTTGGGTTTTGTTTTGTTTTTACTTAAATAGAATCTTCTGGGACAGTAAGATTTTTTTGTTGATGATTAAGTAGTTGTAGTAAGTGCTGATTAATCAGTGTTGTGATTGGGTTTTTTGGTTGGTTTTTGTTTTTTGCATCCTCTTTGGAACTCCATTTTAAAATACTTTTAACTTATGTAATGTTTTCTGATGTTCAAATCTTGAGTTAGATATATTTTGAATAATTAAATGAAACTGTACTTTCACTGAACTATTATGCACAGAAAGATCTGAGTGTTTTTTAGCAAATTAATTAGATACCAGTTGCAAATTGAATTTAGAATTCTGTTCTTTAACTTAACACTTCAAACAACACAAATTAGTAACTTCATGTACTTTTTTCCTTTTTTCTTTGGGAATGCACAAGTACATTTCCAGGGGGGTTCTTCATGCATATTACTCTACTTTGTTCCAGAGCTGAACATCATGCAAAATACTCTTCAGCTGTCAAAGTCTTTTTGTAGGAGAACACTGCAACTAGTGATTTAAAATGATAGCCAGCCCTTTGTTTTTAATGCTTGTGAAGAAAATGCTGCTGCCTCTAGTCTTTTTCCTTAAATGGCCTTTGGGAGGGTGACTTGCCTCCAGTGAGATAAAACTGAATAGCATCTGTCATTGCCCCAACACATAACAAACAACCTGGCTGTTTTGATGGTTGCCACTGCTGTCTGCAGGGGTGGCAGAAGGACTTTTTCAGGATAGTTCAAGGACTAAGCTCATCCTGAGACTGCCTGCTGGAATGGTCTTAATTGAGTGAGAGAGCAAATGATACAACAGAACACCTCTGTGTTGTGGACAGAGCTGCTTATGAAGCAGTTCTTCAACTACTGCAGCTTAAAACCAGACATTTTCAAGGTAAACAAGAACCATTTTAGTTTGGGTCAGAAAGCCACTTTTATAGTTCAGTTTCAGTTGCACAAAATATATGAATATTTAATAACATACGTGCAGTTGTCTCTTTAACTGAAGTTGTGAAGTGTATGCTGATTTGCCTGCTACTGGAGGATGATGAAATATTTAGCTGAATGTAAACTTCAATAGAAAAAGGTTCTTATGGGGAAAATTTAAGGGAGATGCTTCCTTAAATTTGTGTGAACTTTTGAACCTTAGGAAATGCTAAAATAAAAATAAAAACTTGCAGTTAAAAACTGCGAGGAGGATGGTTTGACATAGTTATGGGCATTGTTTGTACCTAGAGGTGATTATACAATGTTTTCTGCTCCTCAAGACCACAATATTTTGGCTAATGGGTTCAATATGTGACTGATCTACATTGCATACAAATTGCAAACTTTGCATTAAAAATTTCAATAGGAAAGATAGTGGCTAGGAATATAAACTCAGTGGGAGTCTGAGGAAATACACCTTTCAGATTCCATGGAAGATGCCTGAAAGTTGTATCACTGGTGTCCATGTGAAACAACATCAGCAGACAATAGTATTTGTGTGTTTTGACGAAGTCGTTCCTAGCTAATGAAATGTAGAAGTTTAATGTTTTTGTGAAACTGAAACACTGAAGATGCATCAATTGGAAGGTGCCAAGACATATGAGTTAAAAAGCTCCAAGAATACATGTGAGAGAACTTTCCCTGGTGTCTTGATTTCTGTTTTAGTCACTGAGAAATGCAATCTTTGTGCCCAGATTGTATCTAATTTTTTCTCATGCCAGTTTGAAAGCTTAGTACCTAAGAGTTTTGGGATTACTTGAAATTTTTCTGTTGTGGAATGCACGGGACACATGGTGTACTAGACATCCTGAGGAGTGGATGCAGCAAATCATAACAGCATTGCAGCTGTGGTGGGATAGAAGTGTGAGAATAAAACCAGGCTTGTTGTGCATTGAGGGGCAGGAGACGAAAGAAGAGTTAGGTCCCTTATTAGACCAGCTAACAAAAAGGGAGGGAGTGAAATTTTCTGGTGTATGAATTCTTAGGTGTAAATGGAAAACGGTAAATTGGTTACACTGATGAATTAACTAAAGCATTTAATTTACTTGATTTAGTTAGGTTATGGCAGACAAAAAAACCAGCATGAGCAAACTGTGACTTCACCTTGACTGTGTCCTTAAGCACTGTATTTACAGGGCTACGACAAATGAAATGAAATGAGGTTTGGTTTGAATGTTGACTACACAAATGAATGACAATTGTCTCTTTTTATGTTCTAAAAGGTCTTGGTGTCATTATCACCTTCTCACCCACTGCCAGCTAACTGAAAGAGGAAAAAAGTGAATCCCCAAACAATGAAAAATAAACCAAGCAATAAAACTTCAACTGGTCTAACAAGATCCAGTGCTATCCTGTAGGGTTTATGTTCTTCAGTATCACCTTTAAGAAACTGAACTGGGAATGGGTTGCCTGGGATGCATTGTACAAAGTATATCCCAGCTCTGTGTCTTGCTCTTGTTTTAGGGAGAAAATAGTTCTTGAAGTTTAAAGACCAATTAGTCACATATTCTAAAGATGACTTGTAAATTGGATATTCTGGGATCAATGATTTTCAGAACTGTAGAGAAATTGAATACTTCGGCCTAATTATAAGAATACAAATTGTTGAAAGACTGTTAAATCAGATGTGAATTTTGCAAGATTCTTGTATTTCTGCTTTCAATTAATAATTTTAAGTTATTAAACCTTTCATGACTTCATATGGCTTGCTTCATCTGCTCTAGCTGCTTACTGCTAGGTGGTTGCAGGAATGTGTATATGTAAAACCAGGCTCCTGGTATGTGCACAGGGGACCTCGCTACTTAATTGTCTTTCACATCTTGATATTAACTAAATCCTGTTAGCATACAAGAAAATAAAGAGCCTTAAAACCAAAGAATGCTAGTAATTTAGGAGTAAAATCTGATTTTGGTAATACAGAATGAAGTCTGTTTAGGATGTTACATTGGTCATTCTGTGTCACTGGGGTGCTTGTTCTCAGCCAGTTCTCTCCTTCCCCTGTGATGGTAGGTCCAGTTGCTGCTCTAATGCAATGGTAATTGTGGACAATTAAATGCCTGGGAGTAGCACATCAGATCACATCCAGCTCAAGCTTCCTCTGAGCAGAGTTTGGAATGTTTATTGCTGCGACTTCACAGTTTTTGAGTTTTCTTCTCTCTGGCAAGCTGTCTGCAGCACCTCAAACCCCTTAACAATTATTTCTCCTATACTTCGGTCACAGGAAAAGGAAGAAAAGTTACAGCTAATGTTAGCTGTCTTTTTCTTATCCTGTCTTCAAGAAGTATTATATCTTTCCTTTTCCATCTGCTCTTTAGTAATATAGTATAGTAAATAACTTAGCCTTTAACTTCCTTACTTTGCCCAAGTGCCCTAAGCATAGTGTTAGTTTTATTGACAAGGAAGTGAGGAACAGAGCAACAACTTACTTCATCAGTGTGGTATATGACATCTATGGATTTGGTTGTGTTTGCTTTCCTGTGGTAAACCTGCTGTCTCAAACAGCAGTATCCCCAGCCTCTTTCCCTGGCTGTATTCTATCCTCCATGTCACCATCCCCATCTGTATTGTGTGATGAGATCACTTGCAGCATGGCACACTGATCTAGATTGGCTATCTTATGAAGTGTGGCCTTCTTTCTTTTTTTTTTTTCCCTTCCCCTGTGTTTTTTACCCAAATCCAAATTTTCTTATTTTTCTCTGTCTAAGTAAATGAACCATTTTACCTCTGTATTCCCCTCTGTATGGGAGGGAGAGGGGTTGGAAACAAATAATCAGTGGCTGTATAACCTGGCATAAGCAACAAAGCTTCTAAGATTGAAAGTGTTAGGTTACAGTTTTTAAGTGCTTTAAAATAGGCAGTGATACAGAAATAAATTCTGCTGATCAGCCTCTGACTTTTGACTTCTAGAAGTTTTGGAGCATCTGTGCAGTGATCTAGATTCAGAACTGTTGCAGAGTAAAATTAATTATCTCAATAACATCTAAAGTGCTTGTGCAATCTACACAGATTCTTGTGCCAACACAAGGCCAAGGGTGACACAGGGATAGAAACCATTGAGAGGAGAATGAAGTATGTTTTTGAAGCTAGTGTAAGTGGTTCTGCTGCCACTGCCTGTCAGCCTGCAGCAGCCTCAGATGAACTTCCCTGCTGTGAGCACTGTCCCTGGGCTGCTCTAGTTCAGTAAAATCCAAGATGAGACTGTAGTGGAAGTTAATGCCCCATGTGCTGGTGTATGTTTAGCTACTGTCATTAGGAATAGAAATTTCTTCAGTTTTGTGTTCTGGCACACACTTAAGGCTTGTACTAAAGCATCTATACTGCTGTTGTTGTTGTGCTGTCTAGGTTAAGCTCATGCATGATAATGCCTTGAATTTTCTGTGTAGAAAATAAACAGCATGGCATACAGAGGTAGGGAGAAGCTAATTGTCCTTTTTCTTGGGTCTTGTGAAGAAATTGTTAAATTTGTTTGGTAGTTTAGGAAAGATTAACTATTTCCTCAGACTTTTTGATTAACTCTCTGCTTTTGGCATAGATGAAAGTAGTAGAAGGTGTATTAAGAGATTCCGTATGTAGCAGTCATGAATGTGGAATGTCCTTGTAGGTTGTTTCTTGCTACTCAACCCCAGTTGAAGGATGGATATACTATGTATTTTTGTGAAAAAATTGTGCACTGCATCTAAATGTATGCAGATTTGTTTGTTAGGAGGAGGCTGAAGAAAGAATGTAATTTCTGTTTGAGAAATCTGTACTTTGTATTTTTATCTATTTCACTTTTAGAGGTGAAGTTAATTTAGTTCATTTTGTTAAAATGTGGAGTATGCTCTAAGAAGTACAGTTTGCAAAATGCCCACTTTCTCTGACTGATAGCTTTGGATTACCTTAACCTTCTTTTTAGCTGGAGGACACAGTTCCCCTTCTAGGATTACCAGATTGATGATCTCTCATGAAAAAAGTGAACAGGCAAAGTGCTTTTTTCCCTCTTGCATCAACATCTGTTAATGTTTTCTGCTGTTACATGCAGCCCACTTCTTCCTATTGAGAAAACTGACAAGGGCATAGGACATCATTGTGTTGTGATGAACTTGAATCTAAAGTAAAAACAGTTTTTTAAATTTTCATGACCTACTGGTGTTGAGCTAGTATTTTCCCATGTGACTCACCTATACAGATTTAATTAACTATAGCTGTGGGTAAAGCTGTGCAGAAAGCTCTGGACCATGACTTCCAAAGGGTTAATGAAAATGCACTTGGCAATGAATAAGGACTTCAGACAGAGTATTGTGAAAGGCAATGTTTATGGGAAGTATTTTGCCTTACTGTGAGCCTGCAGGTGGGGCTAGAGTTGAGAAATGGGGAAAAAATATTTGTTATTTGTTGATGTTGTTAGCTTTTATTTGAAGTAGTCAGTCTTCTCTGAGTTTTTTATGTCTTAAGCCTAATAAAGGCTAATCCACTGGTTTCATGTAGCCTGAAGAGGCTAAAGGATTAGAATAGCTCCATTGTTGTGGTTCTTGATTAAACATGAGATATAATGGAAACATTGATCTTTGTAAGGCTCTTGTCCTTCTCTCTTGAACTTTGAAATTGACTTGTAAGGTTTCTTGTTGAAGTATCCCTACTGGCTATCCAAAAAGTGAAGGTCTGCTATCTTTCACATCCCAACATGGATAATTTCCATCTCTCTTGCTTTTGTTATTTTTTGGCATTTTCAAAAAATGTTGCTGAAAACCTGAGTTTCATAAAGCCAACCTCTATCTGCAGCTCTATGAAGAGCTAGATTATGAATGAGAATAAATTGCATTTTTTAGAAGAATCTATTAATTCTGAATATGGTTTCAAATTACAGTAAATAAAAAGAATTGCAGGTATTTGTTGTGGGATTTGACATGATAATTTCTGTGTCAAATGGCTGACTGTTTTGCCACAGATCACTTCTTGCAGTTTGCCTGTTCTTCCTAGAAACGTGTTATTTTTTCCAGTAACAGGGAAGGAGCATGGTCACACCTTCCCCATCACTTAGCATGACCCACCTGTGAAGAGGCAGTGGAATCAGTCTGCCGATATTCTGTAAACATCAGGCTTTCATGACACATAGGATTGTCCCTGTTACTTCCCATCTCTCCCTATTTGCCCCAGGGAAACAAGGGAACCAAGGCTCAGGTGAAAAGTCTGGGCAATGTTCCTTCTGGCAATGCTACGTGAATGGTTTGAAAACAACCATTTAAGATTCATGTTTCAGCCCCATCAGGCCAGCAGCATTCTCTTCCAGGGATGCAGCAGGAGTTACCTGGTTGTTACTCTGTGCTGTTTGAGGAAAACTTACTCTCCTGCCAGAGGTGACAGTGTGTCTGTGTTGAGAAGCTGGTTGTCCTCATCCTTGTTTCCATCAGTAGCAGGGGAAATGGGTGGCTCTGAAATTTGCAGTCAGATGGCAAGCTACTTGTTTCCTCTTGATATTTATTGCAGGCTAAGGTGTTGTAGCAGCATCCCTCTTTCCATAAGATGTCAGTACAGTATTGTGGGATTTTGTTTCACTGCCATTGCCTGAAAAGGGGTAACTCTCGTAAGTAAGTCACCTTAAAAAAGAAGTACCAAGCATAAATTGATAGTGTTTCCTTTTTAAATAAGCAGCTAGCCTGAAACAAGAGCTCTGAAGGAAAAGAAACATTCAGTGCTTGCCCTGAGGACCTCTGAGGAAAATATTAACTATTTCAACCAGGTTGTAGTCTGGAAGTCAGATAAATGCTTAACCCAAACTCCTTCCCAAAACTCTGAGGGGGGAAAATCACTATCAGTTAAAAACAGGCACGTGGCTATATGTTCAACAACTTTTGATACTTGTGATCTAACATTTTCAGTATACTGAATATGTGCAGGTAGTACATGGTAGTATGAATTTATTCTTTATTTGAAGCGTTGCTGAGTTTTGGTATTCAATTAGTTTATAATCTCTAGCTTTTGCTGATGCTGTGTAGAAAACTGTGTTTTACATGTAGCTTTTATGGAAATGGTAAGAAAAGAAGGGAAAGTAGAGACTGCTCAGTAAAGCTGTAAGTCTGTTCCTGGAGGAGGGGAGCAGCTCCTGTATTTAGCTGTAACACCTAATTAGGTATGAGGAGTTGCTGCTGCCTCCTGTGTTCAGGACTCAAGTGTAGGCTTCCTATCTAATGCCAGGAACCACATGTCTATCAACAGCACCACTCAAGCTGAGTGATTATAGCTCCCAAGCCAAATTATGAATTCTGCTGTTCTTAAGCCCACTAGAAAAGGCATTCAGAAATCTGCCCCTGGATCATCTCCTGCTCTCTCAGGAGACATCCTCACCAGCCCCATGCTGATTGCTCTCATTAGACTGTACTCAGCTGGTTGAGCTAAACCTGTTACTGTCCCACATAGCTGGAAGGTGGTAGAAAGGACTTCCTCATGTTTTAGCAGGTGCTGGGAATTGTTAAAGGGGTGTGATTTTTTTTTTCTTTTTTTTTTTCTTTTTTTGTTTTACTTAGATAGTCAGACCAGATGAAAAGGTAAACGTAATTCCTCTGGAAAGCAGAGTTAGGGAAATGAACTGGAGAAGCAAGACCAGGGGCTGGAGGAATCACTCAGTCACAGTCCAAGAAATGTTGGTGATGTTGTGGGTTTTGGTTTGGGTTTGGGTTTTGCGTTTTTCTCTTGCTTGTTTCCTTGCTTGCCTGCAATAAAGGCAACTGAACACGTGGAGTGAGAAAGACTTTGTTAGGAAACTTGGCATCAGCAAAGGAGATAATGTGTGAGATGGGGGCCTGATGAGGTGCAGGCAGTGTTTGTCCTGCATAAACTTGTACAAGCTGCAGTTTTGGAACAAAGAGTTGTCTTTTTCAATGCTTTTATTGGTTTGGGTTTGGGGTTTTTTTTTGGTGATTCCTTTGTGCAAGAGGGGAAGGAATGATCTTGAGTTTGATTACCCATTCATCTCTCCCCACCCCAAAAAGAAGGAAGGGGTCTTGAGAAAAGCTGATGAATCTGAAAAACATCACTTCTGTTACATTGTCTTGGGTGAAATTGGACATGCCTTCTTGTATCTTTCCCATAACTGCTTTGAAATATGCCTGTAGCAGGAGCAGTGTGCTCATCTATCTATTGTGATGGTGTTTTTTAAATTTCTGTTTTATTATCTCTGACATGAGAACTCAAATACCCAAAGACCATTTTCAGATCTTTAAGTTGCAATCTTGAGAGCTCAGTAGATGATGTAATTTTTAAAGCAATTTGCTGCTTCTCCCAATGCAGGATTTCAAAGTTTTTATTTACCAGGAGCGAACCTTCAATTAGAAGCTATTTTATCTTTTACCTATATACACCTATTGTACTGGTGTATGAAAGGAGTTCTTTTATATGTGCCAATAAAGCAGCTTTTGGATTATGAAGAAATATATAGCTTAGGTTGAGTTTATAGAGCTACAAGTTCTTCTGTTATCTTAATTAGACTGGTAAAGCTTCATTCAGGTTGCTGTCATCTCCCTTTCAAGAAGCCTACATTCTGATCTTGTGGTAATTTTTTGCTGTGCACAAACAAATAAATTCTGACTGTATTAAAAGCTAGGTATGTATTCAAAACAGCTTTTTCAAAAAAATTTTCAAGCAACAATTTGAGCATAACTTCGAGAAGATCCATTCATTTGAAGGAAGCGTACAGTCAACTCTTTTCTTGGCCAGGTACTGAAAAGGGGGTTGCTGTGCCTGTTGGATTTATTTTCCAAGGCAATGGAACTTTCAGCAGACAGAACAGGAGAGCTGGCCGTATTGTGTGGCAAGCTCCAGTGTCTCTGGTGCTTCCAACCATCTTTTGGAGAGTTGCCTTAAAACTCGTTCGGCTGTTGTGAAAAGCATCTTCCATCCTACTAAACCCATTGAAGTTTTAGCTTCTCTTGCTTTTTTTCTAAATATGTAACAAAAAAACCTGTTGGCTTTTTTCAGTTTGAGCATCTTACTGTGTATCAGGTGTACTGTGTATTGAGAACTTTGCAGTAAGTTTATACATTTAAACTTTACAATGTCTTGTATCTAGTAGAGTGATTTTATCCTAATTGTTCATTACTAATCACAGCCTACTTTCCACCAGTTCGAAGTTGTATTTGTTTGATTATTTTTTCACTAACTATATTTCATAAATTATATATTGTTTCTATATGTATATCTATTTGGCGCCTTTTTTTTAGTTGGTACTTACACTTTTCATAATGTACTGTCTTTTCCATGCTGTGTCCAAGTAATATTTCATCGGCGCTTAAGAGCATGTCTGGCTGCTTGCCTATTGAGATTTTGTATACAGGAGAGCATGGCCTTAGCTTAGCATAAAATCATGTCTCCTTAGCATTTTTTTTTTAGAGAGAAACGGTCTGCTTCTCTTAATCTCTCTTGTGATGAAGAATATTGCAAGAAAGATTTGTTAGCATGATAAATGTTTCTTTAAAACCCTAAGCAACCCTGCACTGTTTCGAAGTTTGGGCTTGACCAAGTTTGTGGAAGTCATGATAAGACTGAGATAATGATGAAAATTGCTGGTATTCTGGAAGGTAACCACAGTTCTGAGGATGCTGTGTTCATGACTCTGTCCTGTCAATGAGTATTATGGAGAACATGATACATCTACTCCTTTAGCTAGAAATAGGGATGTAAGAAAAAGATTCATAGCAAGCAATTTTAATTTCAGGTGAAACATAGGGAATAAAGTTTTATTGAAAGTTTTGTTGATCAGGCACAAGAAAAATAAACAAATTATAATGGTAACACCAATGTAAAATTTAAGCAAATCTGTCTTCATGGTTTAAGTGGCACTGTAGGATGTTTTTGGTGAGGGGGAAGAAAGTTTGTTCTTCCATTAACTATGTCACTATGAGTAGAACTACAATTCTGATGTCCATAGATAGAACACTCCCCTCCCCCTCAGTAAAATTACTTTGATATTCTTAAAAACATTAATTTATGTTGCAGATATTTCTTTTTTGAAGCCGTGGCTGTCAGTCAGTGGCTCTATCTGCATGCAGCAGGGGATCAATAGTACATTAAGGAAGCTGACTTGAGGAGGGAAAGGATTCATAAATAATAAATAGCAGGCTGCACTGCTGGTGCTTCATCTCTACACAGAGTAATACAAATTCTAGTGAAGTACCCTTGTACTTCCTAACCCTATTAGGCTTGAAACCATTATCCCAAATATTGATGCTTTCCTTTAGTCTGTTTCTTGTTAAGTATGTCTGTGTAATACTTAACTACAAGCTGCCAAAGGAAAAGGCTAGTCTCTATATCAGAAATACAGGTACAGTAGGAGCACTTGTGTAAGAACTGATCTGTAGTCTACTGAGAGACCAGAATTTGAAGCAAGGGGATATGGGGGCTGCTTTCAATGTTTTCTTAGCCCTATAAACAATAGATGCTTCTGTAAAGAGATTTTTGTGGTATGCCAGACATGTGAAATGTTGAGCATTGGAGCATGATCCTTGCACTTTAAATCTGTGTATTAATTTTTTTTCATTAGCTCTCTGTGCTTCCACATCCTGCACATTGCTGGCAAGCATGCATCAGCAATAAGACTTTCTTCAGTAATTTGTCTGAGATATCTCTGAAATGTGGCTGGTCAGAGCTATAGCTGCTTTTTCTGGAAGTTGGTTCTTTTCAAGACATTTAAATAATTTCACTAGATATTACTTTAAATGTTCTATATAACATGCTCTTTCAATGAATAGCCATGTAGAATCAGCACGGGAAGAGCAAAGTCCTTGGCAATGCCAGCACAATTGCATCTGCAGATGAGGATTTAAAATTCTGTGCAGCAGACAGTACCTCCAGCAGGCGAGTAAAAGGTTACTGCATTATTTTGCTTGTTTGCATCCGTAGTCTTTATCTATGGAAGGGGGTTTTTTTTGCCATTCAGTTTGTTGTGCATGCTTTTATATAGATACTACTGGAAATCGATTTCATAGGAACATAAATATAAAAAGGGCAGAGCAAGGTGAAGGGAGGGACTCAGTTCAGCTTTAAACCAAGGAAAGAGAGGGAGGAAGAGAGAGAGAATAAAGGGGAGGGGAGAGAGCAGGAGAAAAATTAAGGTTTCAATGCATTGTAAAATCGAGAAGTTTTTTTCAGCTGCTTTCACATCACTTGTATTTTTCTTAACCTTTTGCTAAAAAGGATGCTATTGAACAAGCACTGATAGCTCTATAAATGTAAGTGACAATTATTTCAAGTCAGATTATCCCGTAATCAGGTTAAGCAGTTGTGTTAATGTGAGACCTTCTACTTTCAGGAATAGTATTGCATACCGTACCATCTTAAAGCAATTAAAATGAGCTTTTTACAATATTATTTCCTTTTTTTCCTGTGAAAAGGCAAAAGTGTATAGTTACTGCATCATTATCTCTTGTAAACAAGAAAATGTTTCCAGTAGTAAGTTATTTTGTATGTTAAATTGGGGGCATATTCAATGTTGTATTTTGAGCAGAGTATACTTCCTTTTAAAGGTTAGGAGACCTGTTTATGTCTCACTGCTCATTTGAATTAGTTCTGCGTTTTTTGTTTTTCTCAGAGCAAAGAGCTCCTTGAAGACTGTTAAAGCTGCTTACATGATCTGCCTCTAACGTGCTTTGAGATTTGGTTGTGGTACCTTTGGACATTCTACTACAAATCCTTTCACGTTTTTTTCTTCCTGGGTTCAAATTTGTGCTGGCTTTTCCCGATGTTGTTCTCACTCTCGTAGCTTTGTAGCAGCCATTCTTATTTCAGAAGCCGATAGATCTGGATAGCATTTTTCTCATGCATTCTGACTTTCCAAGAAGACTTTTCCCTCGTTTCCCAGACACTTCAGGTAGTCAGTCATTCCCGTGTGTAATTGGCAGGTCCTTTTCCAGCAGAGGCGTTTCAGCAGGTTGGCAGCCCCAAAGGTGTGCAGGCAGGCAGCACCCGCTGTGTGCCGTGGCCGTGGCGGGTCCGTGGGTGAGCGTGGGGCTGTGCGGGGTGGGGCGCTCCTCTGGGCTGGCACAGCCTCCTCTGGCCACGGCCCAGGCTGGATAGGCTGCGCTGCTGGGGAGGGCAAAACACGCTGGAAGTGACAACAGCCAGCGAAGGAGTAGTCAGCAAGCAGTTTTTAGAGATTGCCATCCCTGAATTTGCTCCTCTGGTATACAGCTGTCTGTCTTTTTGAAGCAGCTTACTTTGTGAAGAGGAGTAGAGGGAGAAACGCACCCTTTTTTTAAATGCAAGGTATTACTTGCTGATGAGACCGGCTGATTTTTATTTGAGAAACATTCTCCTTTTTTTTTCTTTTCTTTTTTTTTTCTCCCCTCTCTGTTTAGCAGTCTTAATTTCAGCCTGGGAGCTGCAGAATGAGGCAGCTGGCCAATTTTGAGTGTTTGTGGGACAGTACTGGTCCTAATTTCTTTAAGAATAAACTCGTCTGATGAGCAAGTCAATGTGTGGCTGTGGCTGCAGCATTATTTCTTCTTTAATGAAGAGGCTGGGCTGTTCGACCTGCTGCTCCAATCTTCTGTCTTGCAGTCATACATCAGAGCAGTTGCAGAGACTATCCATTGAATGTCTCAATCAGCCGAGGAAGGTAATTATATTTTTAATCTTAACTATGCCATGAAAAGGGTGTTGTATAATTTGGATTTACATGATCAAAAGACAAATTTTAGATCTTTTAGACAGTTTTCTTGACCTTGAGTAGCTATCCAATATCATTTTGCCATTATCAGGTTGTGCAGCAATAGAAATGTGCTGCAGTAATTGATTTTGTAATAGGATCAGGTGATTTACTGGATGCACTGACAACCACTTGCTTGCTTGTTCTGAAACGTGGAGCACTCTAATGGATGTTTTGATTGCAGCCTCGAGTTGCTCTGAAACTGCTAGATGCTCAAAGATGTAACATCTCATTTGTCAGCCTATCCCCTTTCCTGATGGCCACTTAGAATACATTAACACATATGCTTTATGCATTCAGAGAGTTTTGTCCATGCTAAACGTAGTCCAAGTTTGTGCCTGGATGAGAGTATAGAATAGTTCTTTATGGGTTGCTTTTAAATGTTGGGGTTTTTTTTCTGTTAGTATGTTATGCTTTGGAAGTAGAAATCTGGCTCTAATTAGAAAACAAAACAAACTGAACTAGACAAAACCCATTCCATATCAGAATATGGATTTTACTGTAGAAAAAGCCATTAGGAGCTGTGATCCAGTGAATTAAAGTGGGGAGTTTAATTGGATCTACTTTGAATCAATCTGTTTTAGGCTGATGAAACATTGTTAAACTCTAAGAGCTTTTAAGATACATAGTACACCATTCCCCTGCAGAATAATTGGGGAGTCTGAGGCCTGCTACAGTGATTATTGATAGTTTGTCTGTAGTTCTTTTCACTTTCAAAAAGTTGTGAAAGAGTAAACATGCCCTTTTGAGTTCACTGTTATTTGCCATATCATATAATAACAAAAAGCTAAATACAAAAAACCCCGTTGAGGTATTAAATGGCTTTTCATTGTTTTGCCCATTTTGGAGTGAAAACTGGTAGGGAAAATATTACATCAGGAAGTAGAAAAGTCTCACAGGGCCCTTGAAGTAAGACAGTCAAACCATAACTTCAGTAGGCTAAAGTGTAGAGGATGACACTTGCTTTGGCTGAAGGACATCAGTATACGGTGTACAATTGGAGGCTGAATAACTAGGATCAAACACGTAACAATTTCTCACCTGATCATATACACAGTGATTTCTGTGGCCTAAAGTAAATCAAGGTGGTTGGATTAGAAACTGTTGAACCTGATTATAATTAAACCACACTGGAGAGCTCCTTCAGCCAATTCTCACTTGATAAAAAACAGTGAGCAAGCAACATATTATTTAAACCGATTGATTTTTAATTTTGTTTTCCATTTATACCTCAATGAAGGTAATTAAAAGAAAATTGATTCCCACTCATTTATTTTATCTATTTATTTATAAGGAAGATATACTACTCTTCCCATGCTTGCTCTTGTGGCTTAACATTCATATTCTTCTTGGCCATTTGATCTGGGTTTGTATTTATGTTTTTTTTTTTTAGTTTGTTCTGGTTTGGTTTCTTTAACATTGTGAAATGAGCATAGCTCCCTTTGCAGAAATAGTTTTCTGTGTCACCAGCTTACACATGTAGTTCCTGTTCTTAGACACAGATTCCTATTTCTCCAGAGTCCAAGACATTTTTTCGGTCTGAAAGAACCAGCCGTTGTGTTGGAGTAGCAGAATGGGCCCAAGCATGTTTTTTGAACCTGAAGAGAAGTTCAAAGGTGTTGGTGGTGTTAGAGGTAACCCTTCAGTGGGCTTGGGTTGCAGGATCTATTCAGTGATTATTGAGTTCAGTGATTTGACTTTTAAAAAGGTGCATGTTAAGGCAACATTCTCAGAGTATTTCAGCTATTTGTTTTAAATTGCCTTAACAGGCAGTGGGAAACACAGCTATTAGTTTAAGGGAGAGAATAATTAAAAATCACTTCAATTTAAGGAAGTTTAGTTGATGAGAAAAATAAGCTTAAATAGATTGCTTTTACTTTGCTTTTATTTTTATACATCTTTTTCAAGGTTAATTTATACTACATGGGAATTTCACAATCGTAATGTTGTATATCATAGAAGTATTTGCAAGAAAGTTGATGTGATCTGCTGTGTTTTGAATTCTAAACATGATGACAAATAGCTAGTGGATTGAGTTCTGAAGTTCAAGAGAAAAATCTTTGTGAGTCAGTGACAAGAGTAGTTGAAAAGAATTACATTTTTCAGAGAAGGTGGCAAATAAGCTCTTTTTGTAAGATAATGTTTTATGTGCAAAGTTGCACTTGAAAACGTACAACTGTGTGAAATTGTAACTAGGGCATGGAAGAGAAAAGGGCTTTTCTGTGGAGAATGAAATGTTTCTGAAAGGGCAGCGAATTATTATATTCTGCGGGTACTGTTGCACTTCTGATAGAGTAGTATCAGAGGTGCTGAAGTTGTATTTAGCAGTTTGAGTTCAGCTGGAGACTCGCCAAAATGCCTCTGGTTGGTGACCCTTGGGTAACACAGTCCAAGGTGTCCCTGCTGGTGGCCATCCACTGTGTCCCCTGTGTTGTCTCCCAGCTCCCACCCCACAGTCGCATCCAGGGTGGATGGGGCACCTGGTTCTTACTGCAGCAGTAGTGTCATTTTAGGTCCTGGCACCTCCTGGTGCTTAAGGAACAAAAGCCAGCACTTGGCCAGATTTAAAATATGTGGGTTTGTCTTATTATTCAGCCAGAAGGTATTCGTAGTGGTAGCACTACACTAGCCCTGAGCAGGATTTATTTAAAAAAAAAAAATTGTCATGAAAAGGAGACTCTAAGCATGTGAAACATCAAGGTAAACATTAGAGTAAAATGATATATTAAAATCACAGAGAAACTGTCCTTATCTTAAATGGTACATTCACTGTTGAAAATTAACTTCGGTAATTAGGTCTCAACATTTGCCAAAATTGGTTTAATTGTGCACGCCATTTAGTGAGATGATTTTGCAGACTTAAAATATTGTGTGTTTAAAGTGTCTCCCAAAGTGTCAGCAAAAGGAATCTTCCAACAAATTAGATGCCTTCATTGAAAAAAAAAAAACCAAAAATCAATGGAAAAAAAAGAGAATTATATCAATTTTATAAAAATTGATGTTTCTTACTTTTTACCTGTTGCAACAGAACTCTTGGAAATGTTCCCCAGAGAAATACTTGACAAAATGATGTCTCCTGGAAGATATTTAAGCAGTCTATTTTAATTTGATTTTCCTGAAATACATAGTACTAGGTTTTTGTGTGTATATGCTGTTCTGCATATCCACATCAGCTTCTGTGGGATCCAGAGCTGTTACTGATTGGTAACAAGCATTCACAATAGAAGAAACCCCATACTTTTATTTACTGATCTCCTTCCAAAAATATAGTGAAAAAGTGTTGCTATTTTTGAAAGGCTGTGTAGCTACAGACAGAAGATAATGATCATCTAAACTGGTTTTCTCACTCTGTCTGACCTTCCAGATCAGTTGAGGGCTTCTGCATCCGATTTCTTAGTGAGGAATTGACCAGACTGATTAATAGCTTCCCCTCTTTCATTCCAGGTGATTCCTGTAGGAACAAATACTAGGTCACTGGCAATGGCAGATGGGTTTAGGGTCTCACCTAAACCTAACTTGAATTAAGCCCAGAATAAAATAACGGGACCATGAAAATGGATGCAGGACATATCTTGCACTTCAAAATTTGCCACACATGGTTATTTATGAGAGTGTAGATTTCTTTATTCTTGCATGTAAAGCCCTCATCTCAGACTGTAAAAGTATCCATAGTGGAGAAGGAATATTAAAAAAAGGAGTACTGCATGAAGTTGAATGAAGATTTGAGAATGCTGAAGATTGGATACTAAGGATAGACCACTAAGTTGTGAGGAACAGGCGGGTGTTTTATTGGAAGGTGGAAAACTGCTGTAAGCCACTTTTTTTGTTATCTGTGTATGTATGAATCTTGCACAGCTGCTCATCACAGATTTCATTTTACTCATCCAGATAACATGTGGTGTGTGTGCATTTATAGACATGAACAAGTATTATAGTTGGGACTTGTGTTTTCTCGTTTGTTTCACGCTGCCCTCCAAATTGGTATAATTGGAAATTTATTATGGGATCTGAATGTCAGGCTTCATTCTATAAGAAGTGTAATTTGTGATCATAATTTTGCATTTTAGTTCTACTATGTCTAAAGGGAACCTGGTAACTCACACATGGCTAAATTAAACTCTGCTAAGAATAATGTTTAAAAAAAACCCCAAAATAAAAATCAAAGTATTCTTTTAGTAGAATGAAAAGAAAATATCAATCTAGATATATCCAATAAAAAAAAAGAACAGTTAGGTCTTTTAGATCAAAACCTTTAGTAAATTTAAAGTTAATTGTTCTTGTAAATAGATTTTCATCTTTAAATGTTGTACAGATGCTGAAGATTGAAATTTCCTGTTTCTTTTGGAGATTCCAATTTCCCTATTTTGTGTATGGCACAGCAAAAGCAAGGTACAAGTCATGAAATATTTCAACTAGGCAAGCAGATATGTCTTCTTTGCAGCTTATTTGGTTGTGCCATCTTATGGCTGCTTTATGTGTTAGGAGGTTAGTGTAATTGTAACTGGAGAGAGAACACTTTACTGAATTTCAAAGTATGATAGCCTGTGATTTCTATGAAGGAATGACAATTTAGGGGATGTTTTTGTGTTTGTTTTAAACTGGTCCTTCTCAGCACAGGTGGGCTGTTCTCTCTGTCAGCAGCTTAATAGTGAAGGAGTCTTGCAGACCTAAGGGGGAGAGACTGAAGGTGTGTTATGTTACATGTTCAGAAAAGAAGTCCTGCTGTAATCAGAGCGGTGGAGATGGTAAAATGGCCTGTGAATACTCCAAAGAATAAGTTTAAATAGCAATAGACTTCTTCTGAATAGTTGGGCAAAGAACCTTCTGTGGTGGTATTTGAATGTGGAGATGGTGGTAAGAACATAGAATCAAGAGGTAGAAAGCCTTCTGTGTGTGGGAGATGACAGACTGTGGTGAGGAACTGAGCCAGGGGAAAAAGGACATGTAGGTTTTTAGGTGGTTGTCTGTGTTATCTGTGGTTATCTAGTCTGACCATCTGCATAGCACAGCAGAGGATTGTACCCATGCTGTAACTCCAAGATTGAGGTTCCGTAACGTTATTCGGCATTCAGAGCTAAATTGTGCTGCTCATGCTTTTGATTCAGACTGTGCTGTCCACAAAGCCCTAATCCAGCACTTGTTGCATTGTCATCTATGCACTCTTTAAAGATTCTGTAATAGTATTTCGATTTTCCTGGGTCTTTATCAAGCTGAAGTGATGATGTTTTTTTTCTTTTTTTTTTTCTTTTTTTTTTTTCCCTTTTTTTTATTTTTTTCCCTAAGAGCAGCCCATAAATTTTCCTGGTTTTGACAAAACAGAAAAAATGATGACAACTTAACAAACAATAACATCTTGTGGTAAAATGCTATTACTGGCAGCAATATTGTCATTATCAGAAGAACAGCAATGTAAGAGACAGCAAAACCATTGCAATGTCCTCTTGCTCAAAGCAGAATTTAGGAAAATATCAATTTCTGAAATAAATTAAATTTCCCAAAAGTTGTGATTGGGATGGTTTACCGGAATGGTAGAGTTTTTCTTCATTCTGACAGGCTGCAAGTTCTGATTTGAGTACAATTGCTGTCTTAGAAATGCTATTACAAGTGCTACAGCACACAGAATCATGTTACTGGCATTAAGGACTATGAGATTCCAGGGTTCAAATTAAGTATTGTCAATTTTCATCAAACCAGCTTCTGATATAAAATCTTAGTAACTCTCCTCCAAGTTCCCTGCTCCAAGTTTGCATTTTACTCATTAACTTCCACAAGACAGCAATGAGCCATGGAGAGGGAAATATCACAGCAACAGACACCTTCAGGCTCTTGAGCAGTAATATCACTGGAGTAAAACTTAATTTGTGTGCTTGGTGTAGCTGCTTTGAAAGGCCCTCCAAGAAACTTCTGGTTCCAATGAATATTTGTTTTTCTAAGTAGCAGACTACTTTTTGTGACTGTGTGCTGTAACTTAGAGCTTGTTGACATTCAGCCTTGGGAGATGGTGTTCAGGGACACATCAAGAATAAAACTCATGCAGTATGAGCTGTTCTGGTCATTCTTGCAACACTTTCAGTTGCCTGAAATATCTTGCATCCTTATAAGTGGAATGCTGTGGTCTGCTCGTTGTTTTGGTAAAATAATTGCAAAGACTGTTTCTCATACATTTTGTTAAAGCTTCTGTTCTGAAGCTTTTAAGCAATTGTTTCCTCAGTACTGTTTTTATTCCGCTTTTAGTGGTGTTGTATCTATTACCTTAAAAATCCTTTGCAATTACACTGTAGTGCAAGACAGAGAAACAAACATCTCACACACTGGTATGTTATACTCTGTGTATTTACTATTAGAGTCAGACTGTCAGTTTAACAACTTCTTGTCCACAGAGTTCAAAAGATTTCTTTTTAAAATAAATACATATAATTTTTCTTAATTGCATAAGAAGCCTCTTTTTCCTTTATCATCTCTGTTGAGATGTCACTAATGATACTGTATTGATCCACTAAAAAGGTTTGTGGTAAAGCTTTTTACTTGATGTAGGCTGTCTTTTTAATTATAGTTATGCCAGGATGCTGTACAGAACTCTGTAGCTAGGGTTGTGTCAGCACTTACATATGAAATCTCTCATTTTTATCAGCAATTCTAGTGCTGACAATAAAAATTTGCCTTGAGAAAAAGCATAGTAAGATCTTAGCCTTCAGGGTGGGTCAGTAAGAGTTCATTATATTAAAAACTGTTCAGATGAATCTGAGTTAATGAAAGATTGCAACCTTCTCTTTTATACAGCCTCACTCTGTGCTTGCAACTGTTGTTTTAAAATTATTTTTTAATGCTTTTTTTTATTACTCGAGGTACTGCCATTCAGCATCTAAAAAGCAACAGAATTAGTGCTCTCTTCCTCTGGGCGTCTCTAAGGGATCTACCGCAGTTCTTCAACCTGCCTGCCTCTGTCTTGGTTCCCCCCTGCCTCTTCTTCCCCTTCTCCCAAGCCTGCAGTTGCTCTGAGCAAAGGACCTAGCAAGAATGAGGATGGCTGTCTCACTGGTGTTCTGTTCTTTACTTACAAATGTTTGCTCCCACATGAGAAAGAAACGTGTGCACAGGGGTGTTTATCTCCTTACTTTAGAAACATAAAACAGCTACTGTAAAACAATGTGTCTCATACTGCAGACTGATGCTGTTGTATGCTGGCTCACAGTCCAGAGCAGAGAGCAATTCCCTAGTGATGAGAGCCTAAATGAACAGGATTGATTTGGTTTTTCCCTAATGGTGTTAGTAAGAGTGCCTACCCTTTGTGGGAAAGGGAATGGCTCGAGACTTCAGGTCCGAGTTCAGTTCCTACTTGTTCCTGCAAGGGTGGACGTGCCCATCTCTCCCTTTTCTAGAAGAGTGCGGGGAAATTGTTTGGGCAGGGGCATCCTCCATCTCTGTTGTGGTGTGTAGGCCACTGTATGATAAAGAATAAGGAGGAGAGAAAGGCAGAAGGAATATGATTTTGCAGGCTTGGTATACTTTGCCCTGAGTTTGGGGAAGAGATACCTGAGCAC
Organism: Brachypodius melanocephalos; assembly: GCA_013398615.1. NCBI lineage: Eukaryota > Metazoa > Chordata > Aves > Passeriformes > Pycnonotidae > Brachypodius > Brachypodius melanocephalos. Next base: position 21,958,233 of record VZSR01003049.1, read on the forward strand.
CAGAGTCTGCTCCCTGCGTTACTTCCAAATTTTCTCTCTAAAAAAATTAACAACTATATGGAAAAAGCAGGACTAAAATACAGCTTTCCCTGAGAGCTGGTATCCTAGAGTAATCATCTCTTCTGTTATTCTGTCCTGTTGTTTTAGGATGCTGTAGTGAGGAGAAAGAAATGCTGGTTTAAATCTCGCTCATCAGATTTTGCTCTGATAATGCACGTGTGTCTTTCTTCATTTCTTATGTAGCTGAGCCTGACATGCAGACCTTATGATGTTTTGATTTTTTTTTTTTTTTTTTTTTTTTGCTTTGTGGTTCATTGATAAGTGTCAGCCTGGTCATCAGGCCTTCGTGGAATGGGAAAATGCTAGTGGAAAAACAAACATATAACCAGGACATTCAGCTGTTGATGAATACAAAAAGTGAAAAGAAGAAGGAAGAGATGTAATGCTCCAGAAAACTAAATTTAAAGAGTCAGAGTTGTCGGAGTTCAAAGCATAGCTATGCTACGTTGCTGCAGATCCAAGTCTGGGTTTCACAGGAACTTGCCGTCATGGTTTAAGTTCAGTGTAGCTGACCTTGCTGGGCAGGCCTCTGACAGAATCATTCTTTCACCTGTTTGTTGCTAAGATAAAGCAGTTCACTATGAAATGTGCATACATACCATTTCATCAAGCAACCTAGAAAACATGTATAAATACATCTTATTTACATTCTGTGGGCACGTTGATGGACCATGAGAGAAAAAATTGGAATGTGAGACTGTTGTAATGTGCAGGAAGAAGTTGGGCTGACAAAGTAATGAGATTTTTTATCATTTATTTACCTTTCACTATTCAAAGCCCCTTTTCAGGGAAGCATGTGGAACAAACATCACTTTATAACTGGAGAAACAGACTCTGAAAGTGAAAAGGATGAAGGTTTTTCTTCAGGCCTCTGGCAAATTGGAGCATCAAAACCAAATCTCATCAGAATGTGTACAGCAGTTTTCCCACTAGGTCACATTTTCTCCACATCTCCACATAGTATTTTCTTTGTGAGAAAAGCACAGAGAAAAATTTCAGGTGACTGCAAGATGACAAAACATTTGTGGGGATATTCCAAGTGCCTTAAAAAAGTGATCCGTGTTTCATGTAACTGGAGAAATAAGGCACAAGGAAGATAGAGTGAATTGCTGAAATTCTCTCATCTGGACTTGGGATAAAAATCACATCTGTTTCCTACCTTTTTAACACATTTAACAAAATGGTCTCTGTAGCCTCTTGGACCTTATTGCTTCGGTTTCTTTTGTGCCACATCTTCACAAGTACGTGTGCAGTGTCTTTGCCAACCATCAGGAGCTGTGTGCCAAATAATGCAGCTGTCACTTGATTATTTTTTTCCTCCAAGCTTTTTGGCTCCATCTGCTTGCCTGGTCACTTCCATTGTTTGCTTTCCATTTCCTACTGTGCTGCCTCCCAGATGCATAGTTGTCAGTAATAGTCAGGTTTTGCCTAGCCCTGCCCCCAGTCTCCCCAGAGGATGCAGATTACACCTTTCCTTCCTCTAATGCCTATGCCATACTCACAATTCAGGATGGAGAGTGGAAGAGACTTCCTGAACGTGTCATAACTAATGTATACCAAAGCATTTTCTATCTGCTTTCCACCCACAGCTACAACTATTTCTCACAGTATCTGCAGTGACAACAAAATATTTTTCTTGGGCAGGTTTTGGTTAAGTGGCATAAATTGAGGAAGAAAGGAAACAGCTAGACAACGTGGACTGAAGGATAAGTGCAGGAGCTAGGAAAGGAGTTCTGTAATTTATTTATCTTAAAGGTATAATAACCCCTAATTTTGAATGGCAATTTACTGATGGAAGATTGGTCATTAATTATTTTTTCTACTTAAAAAGATCCCTTGCATATCATGAGCAATTCAAGATGTTAAAGTGTGCTGATCATGTCTATTGTTAAGTTAGTGCAGAGCATCACAATAAGAGTGATGAGCCAGCTGAACTGGAAACAAAACAGGAACTGGCAACTTAGCCTAATTCAAGTGAATGATATGGATAGATTCTACCTGCTGCTTATGCTTGTTTGATGCTCAGTTTTATTTATCTATTTATTTTAATTACCTGTATGTGTTTTATATTTACTTGTGGTTGATTTGGTGTCAGTTTTTGTTTGGGAGCTCAAGAAAGCAGCAACAATTGCCAGTTACAAACTGATTAAGTTTTGCAGGTTTTATTAGTCTGAGAAGTTCTTTGTTTCATCGTTGTAACCAAGATTTATTTTTCTTGCTCACATGTACATACACAGTGCCTTTTAAATTTCTCATTAAAAAATTCTTAGGATCAGATGGGTGCAACCTCTATACAGAGGTTGATTTTTAAGTACTTTGTATATCTTGGTTAACATTTTGCACATTTGGCACTTTTTCCATCAGAAGAATGAGGAGTTAACATGTATGTGCTGTAGTTTGTGGAATTTCTAAACACATTGAGTTCCAAGAGAAAAAAATAAAACTACATGTAAGGATAATTATTACTCTGTGGAGACAAAAAATACCACCTTCCAGGTTAATTCCTACTAGAAATGTGAAGTTAATCTTTTCCAGACTGACATGTTTCTGTCCGTTTGGTGACCTTACCTACCACTGGGGACAAACTTACAGAAGAGGCATCTCTCTTTATGAAGAACATAATGAATTTTTATGTATTTCAGTGTCAAAGTCTTCCTTCAACCCATTTCATGCAACACATAACATGAATCTTATCACTATTCTGTATTGCTAGTATGGTTACATAAATTATTCTTCCACCCTTGGTAGTACTCCACTTCCAAGTTTCTCGTGGAGCTTTAGTTTTGTGACTAAAGTGAAATAGCAGCCTTCTATCTGTGGAAAAGCGTAGGCAAAGAAGTACAGTGAGTTTTATTGGGAACTATGTCTAATGGTTCTGGGCTGTTGCATTGACTTGGTGACCCCACAAACGTAGCAAGAATCACTTGGATTATGGAATGTTTCAGATCCTTTATGATCCCATGGCACCTAAAAAAATCCCAAACCAAAACAATGCCCCCACTACCACCCTGGGAAAACCAGCCATGAACCTTGTTCTGAGAGAGCAAAGATGTAAAATGTGTATCAATAGATTAGAGATATTAGCTAATTTTATACCAGGAGGTTTGAGTGCTATAAGCACAGGAGGATGAATCTTGGACCTTAGTTGGTGCATCACAACTAGTGCACAGAGTGGCTGTTTGTGGAATAGGGAGTTGCACAAGTGCTGAAATCCAGTGGCATCAGATTCTTGTAACTTAAGGAACAAACTCTTAATCATCCTCTCATCTTCTCATGTAGGAATCACACTTCCAAAATTTCCTCTGTGTGCTAGATTTCCACATACTCAGTGAAATTGATGCTATTCCAATATGTGTAGCTGACCTTTGATTCTCAGAATTGAAATTCTAAGTGTAGGAATTATGGAAAATAGTTCATACTACCAGTACCTGCTTGTGAGAAGAGCTGAGAAATAAAGAAGTGATGGTAATTCCTTGGCTGTCTAGCTGTTAGCAGTTTATTTTAGCCATAGTCTGAAAAGGTCTTGTATTAATACATGTAGCTTTATAGGTGATTGTGACTGGTTCTATGAGCAGAAAAATGTCAGTCGCTGGCAACTGAAATTTTGTGCCGTCACTTGCAGAGGGATGGCTATGGGAAATGTCCTGATGACATATATTATATAAGGTGTAATTAAGTGACAGATGGTGTCAAACTTCACTTGCACTTGTAGTTGGCATAGTTTTTTGAGGAGGGAACAATAAGGACACACTGGTGTTTTTGCACTTTATTCAGCCACTTTTATTCATAAACCTCCAGATTTCGTATATTTACTCATGCTGTTTGAATGCAATTACACTTTTGGTTTTAACAGGCAAGTTCTCATATGGCCAGTTCAGATATCCTTGATGCTGAGGAAGGCAGATACTACTGCTGTATAAATTTATGCTTCTTTTTAAATGTGTAAGTATACAGTAGTTATTGTATGTTGACAGGCCATCTATCAATGGCAATCTATCAATGGCAGCGTTGACATTCCTGCAACCATGAGTCCACTCTTTGCCATATTTAAAACTTTCTGTGACTATAAATATAGGCAAGTACTGTTAATATGTGAAGACATTTGTCTCTTTATTTGGTTTATATTAGTGATTGTATTGATGATTGACAAACAGCTTCAGGTATCAGGCAAAGTCTGTCACTAATAGAACATTTTATTTCATTCTCATGCAAGGATTGTAGTATAGTCTTTTCGTTTTCTCAGAATAAAAAAAGACATTATTTTGGTATTTTCTGTTTTATTAATTCTATAAAATTGATTGCTGTCCCAAGGTAATGTTTTTTGCCTCTATTAGTCACAATGAGAGTGCCTGTTGTTCGTAATCTTCTACATTTCAGTTTGCTTTTACTAATTTATTTCATCAATAACTCTCCTTGGGTCCTGTTGCTGATCTGTCATATCAGCTCTAAATAACTTGGCAAAGAGTCCTGTGCAAAGGTAGATAGACTTCTGCAACTTTCACATGATATGAAGCTTGAGCTGGCCTTTAGCAACCTGTACATTTCGGGATCATATACAGATTTACACCAGCTTGTGTTGGGTATGTCAAATAAAAGGGGTTTAGAGACATGAATGCTTTTTGAAAATACTTCCTTATAAATGCTTCAGCTACTTTAGATGTTAGTTAGTCTGGTTAGTGAACTTCAACAGCTGACTGTTACTTATTCGTTTTCTTTATATATTTCTTGTCCTAACAATATTGATGATATGCTGCAAGAACAATGCTGATTTGACTCCATCTCTATTGTTAGAGAAGATTTAAATATTATTAAATTAATGAATTGAGTTCTTGGCCTTTATGACAGTTTTCCTCTTCTTGGTGCACAAAGCCAATTTATCTTGAAGCATAAAATAAACAACCAAGTGCTAATGTTATGAAGTGTCCATTTCTGCTTGTTTCAGCTGTTACTAAATATAAAAATTGATATGCTGGAACATTTACTCCTGAGTTGTCATCTTTCTCCAAGCCTTCCATAATACAGTAAATCAATAATGCACTTTTTTTGCCCACAGGCACTGAACAGATCTGATCCTGTTTACTCTCTATCTAGTAATGAATTATCTATAATTCCTCTAAGACCTTACACTGTATAATTTATTCTACGCTTCATGATTTTTTCCTTTCCTATCCCCTATGCTTACTTCACTTCTAGTTTTACACTGCCACATGTACTTGGAATATTCTCTGTTGTGATACACGGTCTCTAACTTCACCTTTCAATTTCTTTTCAAAACACATTTTTTTTTTCTGTGATCTCATCTACTCCCGCTTTCCTGTGTTGCTGCTTCTAATTTTCTGAAACAGTGGATGATCTAATAAGCAGCATATCAATTCCATTGCAAGCAGCTAAATGTGTATCTTCTGTTCTTGGTCTGAGATTTGTGAATTCTGTTGAACAAATACTGATCTTTAGACAGTATAAATGATGGACTCCACTGTACCTGAGCCACTTGGCTCGTTCCTTCTTGGAAAGGAGCACATGTATTGAGAGTGAGAGATCCTGGTTGATATTTGTCAAACATGTATTTGGAGAAGGGATTTGCCTGTGAAGGACAAACAAAAGCATCTGCTTTTGAATTTCATATTTATGTACTGGGTATGAAGGTTACTGGTAACTAATTTGGAGGTGATAATGTGCATATTAAAAAACAAAATCTGGGGTTGTTTTACTTCTGAAAGTCCAAAAGACTTGAATAGACTTTCAGAAACGCACTGAGGCGGAGCAGCACTGAGCATTTCAGTCATGGGGAAAGTATAGTAAAAAGGATAGAGGTAATATGTGAACAAGCAGGAATAGAATCATTTCCTACAGCCTTTTTTTGGATATGTTAGCACTTGGAAAGATGCGTCATTCTTTCTTTGGGTTTTCTTTTGAGAGATAAGATGGAGTTTTTACAGACTGCTTCGTTACCTTCTTTCACTATTGCTGCTGTTGTTCGTTACTACTGAAGTGTACACTCACTGAGCATGTGGTCACTGCAGAACCAAATAATTGCTCAAATCCAGCTGCAGATGCTTTTCAAAACAAAGAAACTTCTCTCCAGGTATTTTGGACTCGTTGCATCTTGTAAACTTTTATAAGTATTTTATAAAATACAAATGAACACGTTATCTGCAAGTGTTGATTTTTGAGGGTTTTATGTTGATGGCTGGATGATTCCACGTCACTCTTGAATCTGCAAATATTAGAAGTCTGTAGGTGTTTCTACGTTCAGCTGTTCGTCTGGTTCAACTGTGATCTTTTGCTGCTTACTGATGAGGATTTGGTAAGAGCAGCATGTATTTCTGAACAATAGTATTGTATTTTATAGATTAAAAATTACTAATTCTTCTACCTTATCTCTTCCATGCATCTATGATCTGTTAAAAAGACCAAAAACAAAGTCCAAGAAAGGAAGTTAAAAGATAAACACCAAAAAATCCAAACAAACCAAAAAGGTAGGAACATCCTTGATGATGTTCCATTCCTTAAGGCATGCTCTAAGTTCTGTCACCAACCTGAATAGTGGAGCTGTCCTGTCTACATGTCTGCATCTCAGGCTCTCCCTGATTGTGTTGTTTTCTTCTTACAGATAAAAAGTGCCAGAGCAAAAATCTTTCACTCAAACCTTCTTGGAGATGTGAGTAGCAAGAAGCTGTAGCAGAACAGAAGCATGCACATGTGAATACAATGTAGTGGTAGAAAAGCCATTTAAACATTTACCTTTAGAATGACCCTTTCTTACAGTTCCAGTTGTGGAATGCATTTGCCCTTGCACAGCACATCTCCTTGAACCCACTGATGATGGGATTGATGATGCCTTTTCTTATGCTTCAGTGTATTTGCAGATTTGTCTTATATTTTGTTAAATTTCTGAGGTTATTGGAACAACTTAAAAAACCAACAACAACAAAACCCCTTTTTAGAATAGAGAGTAAAGTTGGGAGCAAAGCACTCTGTCCAAGTAGTAAATTCTGTGGTAAATTTGCCATCTGCATATAGACATGAACTTTTTTTTTCTTCTCCCTTGAAATTATCTGTCCTCATGAGCTTTCTCAGGATGTTCACTTATGAAAGTGACTGCTAAAGAAGCAGGAAGCCCATGAATTGTAGTGAAATAGGATCTTTCTGGCTATTTCAGTTGACTAGTACTCCTTCCCCCTTATGTTTATCATGAAGCAAAGAACAAAAAAAATTTTTGTCACTTGGAAAATATTGAACTTTTAAATTGCATTGACAGCTTGTTCTCTGATTAAATAAGGGACGTGCTAGCCGTTCATTTCTATATATCACTTGTAAGGTACATAGCTTTTCTGAGATGTGTGTTATGTCTACAGCTTTGTAGGCTGTAGATGCCAGCTACTTTCTAAGACTATGATCGAGCTTGGCTGACTTTTGGTGGGTCTTATTAACATGGGGAAACTATGGAGCAGAGCCTGAATCTGAAGTGAGCTCTTGCTACTTTCCCGGGTCAGTGTGGCTGGGCTGACTGCAGGTTGTGGCTGCATGCTGCCTGCCCTGTGCCCCTGAAGTAGATTGTTCACCTCTAATCTGTGTGTGGAACTGCTCTGGTGAATGCTTCCTAATCTATTTCAGGCAAAACGAATCTGCTTAGCTGAGAGTTTAAACTTGTAAGCTAACCTGGCTCATTCTGGCTGAAGCAGATTAGTGATGCTTATGTGCGCAGGTACGCCGGGAGATCTGGTTGGATGCAGGGATAAGCAGGTCGGGGGTAGGAGGCTGAGCTTATGCCTCAGGAAGAGTGTGTGCATGTATCTCTACACTCCTTTCCAGAAGTCCCTTTAAACAGCTTATTTTAATGGGTCAGGAAGTGTGCTTTAAAAGCAAAATAAATCTTGTGCAGAATAAGCATGCTGGGGTGCTTGCTGAGCGCTTGTTTTCTATTAGCTGCTAGTCCTTACCTATTTTAAACTTAATGTATGACTGCTTGGCTGAAATTTTATCTAATTCAATGATCTAGGGTTTCCCTATGATGCTGGTTTTAGTCCTTATATATCTCTAGGTATAAAAAGTTCAAGTAATGTTTCTGTTTCCATTGGAACTGTATGCACACAAGTACAAAGGAGAAAGACCAACTAAATGATTTTTCAAAGTATCTGTTAAAACTGCTGTCAGACTTCTGAGGTTGATTTTTCATATTTTAAAAAAATCCTACTAAAAAGTCTGGTGAAGCTTTCTTCTGTTTCTCTCTGTTGCTTAACAAAGAGAATTTCTATGCAAGCTCATAGAAATAACATGCTTTTTTGGGGTTGGTAATCTGACCTCTACTAAGTCAGCCACTTGTCACTGGTGTCTGCATCTGGGCTGCTTAGTATTTCCATCTGGGGTATAGATGATGGAGCACTCATCATCCACTCTCTATTCCTTCACCAGTGATAAAAAAACCTAGTAATGCCCAGCCTGCTGTCCTGCTACCATGAGCGGAACTTTTTCCAGATGTTAGGACTCATCAGAAAAAGTCTCTAGAATGTTTTCTGTCTTGTAAATTTATCACATCAGATTGAATGGGCTTGGGATCAGACTTCTAGGCTGCCACCTCCTGTTTCCTTGTAACAAGTCTTCTAAAACAGGTCCAAATCGGTTGATTTCAGATTTTTTTTTTTCCTGGTGAGCCCTGGAGCTGGGAATGGCAGATGTTGCTCTTTGTGACAGTTTCAACTTCAAGCCAGATGTGCAGTTTCTTTGCTCTCTTCCCCCGCTCCCAAGACTCAAAAATCAAGGAATCCAAGACTAATTGGGCAGTCTGTGAGAAGTGACTTTGGGCCAGAAGTTCCAAGAAGACGCACAATAAATTTATGCTGATCGGTATTTTTAAAATGGTCAGTTCTTCAACAGAGAAGTGAACACTTGAGTGTAGGAGCTGCTGCTGAGAACAGCCATGTTCCTGAAACAGTTGGTACTTTCGATGTCAAAGTAGCTGTGTAGCATATTGAGAAAACATACCAGAAGTGCCTAAAAGTGTTTGGAAGTTTTAGGTCAATGCCCACCCATGATGATGAGATATCTTGGAAACATATAATTGATCTCACTAATGTCTGAGGCGTAAGTGCAGACCTCATTGGTGCCATTGCTCCATGCTGACTGCAATACCTTTGAGAATGGCTATGAGCTCTATTGGAATGGATTTCAGTACATAAACCCTGCACTATTACAAGTAGAAAATACATTCTTGCTGGGCTTTGATAAAAATCTATGAGGAATTCACTAGGAAATGAAAGCACGTTTTAGAGCCTAGTTTCTTTCCAGGATTCCTACTGAAGAAAGAAAATTGGTGTGCTAGATATTTCCCAGGTGTTGAGGTGATTGGAATGGAAATGTAAATACCTTAAAAAGTTCAGCGGTATTTTTTGTAACATTTTATACTTCATACCTAATTGTTGCTTCAGCTGAGCAAGTAGTTGACACCTATGTCTTGACTAAAAAGTGACTTCTGAACTTTGGACAGAATGGTACCATTTGTTAGTTATCCATGCATCTGAGAATATGGAAGCCCATGTGTAGATGATAAGAAAAATTAAAATACATACTGATGTGGAGGCTGTGAGGGACAACTTGAACTTCACATTGCCTGTACTATATTTTGTTTTCCTCAGTGGAGGACTAGATTTTTCGAAAAATTGAGCTATTTTGTAAGAGAGCCTTAGAGTTACTAAAAGCCTTTTGGGGCTGCTTCAGTGAGAAAGTTCCTGTAAGGTCCATTTTGCAGCCTTCAAGCTATGTCATAGGACATAACCTGATCAGCCAGGTTGTCCAGTAAGAACAAATATAAATGCCTTCTTTTCAGTGGTGCTGTTCTATCAACAACCAATGTATTATTCAGAAAGTCATCCAATTTGGCATTCTATCAGTAGAAACAGTTGGAGTGAAATGCAACTGTTTGCAGCTGGACTGTTCCACACATCACTCTTGCGTGGTAGTGGTAAAACAACATTCTGAATTATCTGGATAATGGCCTCAAAATTTGTATTAAATCAGTTATTTTACAAATTTTGGTTTTTTCGCAGCTTTTCTAGGTTAGAAAATAGACAATCAACCCAACAATGTGCTTTGTGTGTGCTCAGTAGATCCAGAGCTCTATTCTTTGTTGTCAACAAGATTTGACTTTTCCCTTGCCTGTTGTATTGTGGGTTCTTGTGGCACTTAGCAGACAAACCATTTTGTCTCACAGGTTGTAACATCTCAGCTGCTTTGAATTTCCACCTATTACCAGCAATCAGGCAAATTTCTCCTTCTGCATATCAGTACTTCACTAGGACCTGGGCAACTGTCTGCTTGCTTCCAAAACATGCTGGTCTGCAATATCCACAAGGCAGCTGTGTGACGTGGCAAACGACCTTTGTGTAACTTGGTACACCTGGTGTAGCAGCGAGGGCAGGCACCAGGTTTGGATGGGGAGTGGTGCAGTCTGTGTTTGATGAGTACAGCTGATGCTGTTCAGCACCATTTAGGAAAGATAAAGACTGCTGTTCACCTACAGGAGTCTTGAAAAATCAGGAACACAGATCAGCCTGCAGTAAAGGTGGGTCAAGGCAGTGATGTGAGGGGTCTGTTACCCTTTGCAGCTGCTGTTGTGTGGTGGGCTCATTGTTGGAAAGAAGCTATCTTAGCTCTCTGCATGCCTCTTTCCTCACAGGCATGAGAAATGATGCCAACTAGGGTGAACTGGTGGGTTGGTGAGACTCCTGACAGTAGTCAAGTTTGGGTCCATAATGCTAGCAGTAGAGCATGCCTTGCTTTTACTGAAGAGTACAGCTTCAAGTTTATGGGTAGATGTTTATTTTGAAGTGGTGTAAGATGTTAATTGCTCCCTAATCATTATCCATCTCTGCTGGAAAAGTGTAAGATCTGCTGTCCTTCAAATAGTTCATACCTGTCATTCTTAACCCAGTGCCAGCAATGTATGTTAGAGGAAACTGGTGAGATAAAATTGATTTGAATATTTTTTTCTGAATGAAAAATGGAATGGGTAAGGGTGAAGCTCCACTGAAAATGTCCTGTGGGAGAGCAGTAACAACATCTTAAATGACATAATTCACTCAAAAGAATCTCTATAACCTGTTTTTCATCCACTCAAATTATGATCCCAATTTCTAATTTTAAGATGGTTTATATTTGTCTGCATCAGTATCTCTTTTATTTGGTATTTCAGGTACATAATTTTTTTTGTTACATTTGTATACGTGGTCAGTTCTTTACTGCACTGAACATGGCTCTCTTTACTGCTTGTAGTCACATCACCTTTCCTGCTAGGAAACTGTTGTAGAGCAGAAACAGGGGATGTTAAAGTTGATGGCTTTGTAGAATCAGAAAGATAGTTTGAATGCCTGCCTGACATAAATATTGTAGGCCACCTTCTTATCTACCTCTGGTCATGCAAATACAAAACTTGCTTTCCTGGTCCCAGAAATAGTTTGAGCAAAGAAATCTATGTTTCTGTAAATTGTTAGCAGATGCTCTGCTGCTGAATCATACTGCTTAATCAGTTACTGAAATAAGATTCTCAGAGAGCCATTTTAAGGGCATTAAATCAATAACAATAATTGCAACCATTTCCATTTCTCCAGTGGAGCCTGCTAAGAGTCTGTTTGGGCCAGGGCCAGGTTCTTTTAGACAGGCTGGGATATCATCTTCCTCTAAACCTGGCACTCACTCATGCTGTTTGTCAGCAAGTGCTTTGTTGTTCTGCAAGGTCAGATTTTAAATCTAGTGCCATAAAGCTTCTCTGTGACACAGAGAACATAACACTTAGGAACCAATGTGTGCTAGGCAGTGTTCTGGAGATGTGAGGTTAATGAGAAGGCATTTACTATTTTTTTAATACCTTGTGGAGACTGTAATTGGTTTGGATTTTTTTTCTTTTTCTTTTTTTTCTTTTAAATTAGACAACGGAAAAGGGAATACGTTCTGCTGTGTTCGGGTAGTATGTGACCTTGTTTTACTTATGTCTTTTTACTGATGAAGATGCTGAAAATGCAGACAAACCAGAGTATTAGTAGATTTCAGCAAGTCTGGTAAATGATGCCTGTATGTTTCTCTTTGTATTTCTTGCTTTTATTAAAGGTAGAGAAGTGCAGATCAAAGGATCTTCCTTATCAGATGTTGATGCAAAGGCATTTAACATGTTCATTGAGTAGCTCTGGAAGAAAGTACATAATTTAGAGTTCATCTTTGGAAGTACAGCATTCAGAATAGAGACAGTATTGCTCAGTGGATACTGCAAAAAACTGATATTATGTTCACAGCTGGACATTTTATAAGATATGAATTGGGACTGTGAGCAGATAGGTTTTCTTCATAAAATATATATTGATCCTTGTTCTTTTAGAGCAACCTCACAGGAATAAGGCTGAGCTGTAGTTTTTCCCACCAAAATGGTAAAATACACCAGTGTTTATATCTTGCGTTGCTTTCATGAGGCATGTTTTCTATCCCAGTCTGACCCCAGCTACCTTTTCTTATCTCAGAAATTTGGTTTATAACTGGTTTATAAACACAAATAAGAAATGCCTTTGTTTATCTTATGTTACAGCCTTTTACTCTAATCTGCTTTAACAGTACTGATAGAAT
>VZSR01003049.1:21971001-21999115 GCA_013398615.1 Brachypodius melanocephalos
TTGCTTGGCACCACTGAGCAGAGCCTGGATCTACCCTCTGACACCCTCCCTGCAGATACTGATGGGCATTGATGAGTTCCCCTCTCTGTCTTCTCTTCTCAAGGCTGAAGAGGCCCAGGTCTCTCAGCCTTTTCTCCTAAGAGATGCGCTCCAGTCTCTTCATCTTCTTTGTTGCTCTCCACTGGACTTGCTCCAGGAGCCCTTGTGCCAAGGAGCCCAGAACTGGACACAGCACTCAGGTGGCCTCACCAGGGCTGAGTTAGAGGGGCAGGATCACCTCCCTTTCCCTGCTGGCAATGCTTTTCCTAATGCACCCAGGATAACTGTTGGCCTTGTCCTTCGGACTTTTTTTAAAGAATAGGCAATTGAAACAGGAAAGTAAAATAAAGATTTTGGGCAGTAGCCGGGAATAAGCATTGTCAGTTGTGGATCTTGAGGTAAAATTTGTTAACTTAGAAAGACTTGGGTGTTAAATTCTCTCGTCATTTTGCTTAGAAAAATATTAAAGTGTAAAGTTCAAAAGAAGGGAAGGCTATTTAGTATTGGTAGAATATTCTTAATTTTTACCATAGCCTTATAGTAATTTCTAGGAGGTTAGTCTGATGCAGAAGCCTGCAACTGAACAGAATAATGAGATTGGACTTCTCATGGCATAACCTGCATTGCTTCTCCTTTACATTGTTATTCAGTATTAAGAGGCTGGAAAGTATTGTTCTGTGCATTGAAGCTTCTTGGGAGTAAAGGGAGTTGATTATTCTTGCTTATTAGAGGTGGTATAAGAGCTGCTTGAAAAAGGGATATTCACTTCAACTGTTTATCACTCAAAGAAAAATGTTCTTTATTAGTAATCACAGCTCTTAGTTTTAACTTTTCTCAGCTTTAATTCTGCTGTCACCTTTTTAACCACTAGAATGCTTTTCAGTGTAAAGAGTATGTATGTTCCCCTCTGTTTTGTGTTGTTGTTCCATATTAGAAGACTGTTCTCAAACAGCTCTGAGGTAGGGGACAGTTTGGTACTTGGTGTTCATTTTCTGCCCTTCCTCCTGTTTTCACATAATTAAATTAATTCTAAATTGACTAAATTTAGCTGCTATTTGTTCTCAAGGTCTGTTAGCCCTCTTCTGTTAAAGATGACCTTTTTTGGTCCATCTTTTCTGCCCTGTGTTCTAAATCTTTTTTGTTGCTGTTTTTTTGATGTCTCTGCTCTTCTGTGTATCTGCTTATTTCTGCTGCATTTCAGCAACCTTTGAGTTATAGTTTTAGTCCAAGAAATTATGTTACCATTTTGCCAGAAGCTGACGCCAGCCATCTAGTAAAATTGCAACTCACTATTAGCAAAACCGATAATTTCAGGAAATGTACCCAAAATTACTTTTATGATTAGTGGACAGGAAAGAAACTGAGACAGAGAAGTCAGTTGAGTACTTCAGAAATCATTTTGAGGTTTGCAGACAAATGTCTTAATGGCAGTGGTCTTGCTGCCAAATGCTGTTTTGCTTTTGCCTTCAGAGTTGTTTGCATTAATAATGAGCAGCTCTGCTTGGAAGTTATTCATGTATTGCTCTTACGATGCAACTTCAGCACCAGGAGAGGTCACAGTCTGTGTGAATGGATATGTAACGTGGTTCAGCATACTGTGCTGCTAAGGTTTTCCCACTGGAAATGCATCCCAGCCCCAGGGTCCATCAGCGTTATAGATGCTGAAGAAAAATTTATGTTCAGGCTCTTTTGGCCATGCAACACTAGCTTTTGTGTTAAGCCTAGCAGTTGTGGAAGGAGCCTGAACTGAAACTGGGCAGGGTTTAATCAGCAGTTTGGTCACACGTTTTGTCTCTGTGTCAGTGTGCGAGCAGAGGAGGTGACAACAGCTCTCCTTTGTATATATTCTCAGGGAGAGGCAGGCAGCTCACCATGCCCTGGGAGCTGCACTCGGGCTGCATGTTCTGCAGTTGTTGAATGTATGTGTTAAACTAAGATGGAGTATGTTTCTAATTTAAGGCTTAAAGTGGTGATGAATTTACTATCTTCCTAGTGAGCTATTACAGTGAGTAATTATCCTCGTAGTTAATTCCATTTGTATTTTTCTCGTTTCAGCATTTAGTTGTTGGATCTTGCTTCTTGTCTATTAGATAAAATCCTTGTTCACCTAGACAGCTGGGAAAATAGTAAATGTTATTGAGTGATAGTCCTGGACTTCATAGTTGAGATTTCTAGTTCCGTGTGTTGATACCTATGGCTTAATGTGTGTTAACTCAGAAGAGTTTTTCCATAACACAGTAACACTCCAGCACAGCTTGACCAAAGTTCTCTACTAGAAGGACAGAGGGTCATCCTCATTGCTCCTAAGATTCTTTTCCTATGGATGAAAGACCTTGAGCAGTATACAACGGTCCTAAGCAGTTTTTGGCCTGGGCAGCTGGGGAGGTGCTTGTATGTGGTGGTGTTGATTATGTTGTAAAACTGATCCCAAGGACACCTCTTTTAGGGAATATAGATAGTCTAGTCTGGGGACAGAAAGGTATGTGAGAATAAAACAGTATGCATAGTACTGTGGAGATGTCAGGCTAGCTTGGAAAGCCCTCACAACTACCACAGACCCACAAACTTCACTTACTTACTTTTTGAAAAGAAGGTTGAATTCAAATCCAAAATTATCCAAAGCTGTTAAGTTTTAAGGAGTGCTTAGTCTCCTTTTGCACTGTAAGAGGATTTGTGATCCTTTTTTGTAGAGAAATTCTTTATTACATCTTTATTACATTTATTATCTATCATGGAAGAGCTTGGATGATTCTGTTGGTACATCTCTAACCTTCTCTAAGTAGGTGTACACCGGCATCCTTAAATTTGGAAGGCGTATAAGAAACTACCTGCCTAGTTTTCTAAACTGAGAATTCTTCAGCCCACATGCTTCTCAAGTAATGTAGCTAAAGATACTCTGTTTATGTTGTTTCAAGTATGATCTAATGTTTGCTTTTGGCAAGAAAATCTTCCTTGTTAGTATGCAGAAAGTGTGGTTTACACGAGGCTGAAATATTAACTTGCTGTTCTAAACTGAGCAAACAAGGATGCTTATGCCATAGCTCTAGCAGTAGTAGTGTAGGCTTCTTGTAGTAATCTAATTTGTGGGGAAAACAATAAGCAGCTATTCATTAGTTATTCAAGGTAAGAACTTTTAATTTGGAGAGGTAAAAATTTTAATATAAGAACCCAGGTAACGGTACAGTTGTTGTAGTGGAAAGGTTAAGACAATGCAATTGAAAATTGTGTGCTTAGCTTTTATACCTCAGAGGTCCTTTCAATGGAAAAATAATCACTGCTTGATATTGAGTGGTGGCATGCAGGATTGTATGGAGGATTTGCCTATTTTATTTTTAATAGTTGCTGGAAAACTTGTCACCCTTTAATTAACTCAAGGCTTTTTTTTTAATCTGATTTTCCTTTTCTGAGGAAAAGGGGAGAGAAGCCTTTCATTAGTTCCACATGATAGTTAACTTGTCACATTTTCGGCTTAATCCTCCTTCTTTGAAGAGTTTTTAGTGAAAAGACAAACCAGCCATCTTCTGCATAACTGTCATTACTAATATAAATACTAAAAATAATGTAGTTATTTATATGAACACAGTAAGATTAGTGATAATACAGATATCCTCCTACTGTGGATTGTTGCCTCCCATGATATCTTCCAAGGAGTGCAAGTGAGTTTATCCTACATTATGTCCATTCACTGTTCTTAATGAAAACATAACAGTGCAAAATTAAAATTAAAGATTTACTTCTGTACTTTTGCTGTTAGTCTTCCCCTTCAGGGAGCTAAAAAGTATGAACAGTGTTCCTGATAAAGTGGCCTGAGCTCCCCATTTCTATAACAACACTGTACAGGTGTGTTAATAACTTGTCAGTTGGGATATGGCTTTGAGGAAAAGGACTTAAAATTGCGTGATGTTTGGTGGGGTTTTTTTGGTTGGTTTTTTTGGAGGGGGGCGGGGTGTGGGGTGGGGGTTGGGTTTTTTTTTTGTGGGGGGAGGTTAAAATGCAATTTTCTTATTACTGTGTAATGAAAGCTTTCAACAATTTCCTCATGGGTCACTTTTACATTTCCCTCTTATCTCCACCTCATCCTTGCCACAGCATTACACTATTGTCACTATTACATAGTTATTCTCATTTTCTCATGAGTCAAATTTCGAGGTAAGAGCAGAACTTCTGCAAGACATTATTCACTGATTATTTGCTATGATACTCTTTTTGAAACAAAAATGCAGGGATGTTTTGAAACACTTCAAATATAAGAATTAAGCTCATGAATTACTTACAAGCAAGTGTTTGTAGAAGGAAAAATCAACTAGTTTCTCTTCCTTTTATATGGTGATTGCTTTAAAATGGACATCAAATCTCTATTAATACATTTTATAGCATGGTTCTTCGTGCTAGAGCATTAAAAACTGCTCTGACTTCAACTCAGATTATCCCCTTTTAGCTAGAGCAGCCCTTGTTTTGAGAATGCACAAAGAGGGAAGAAAAGGCCTTTGGTTTAAAGCATTAAGATCTGATGCTCCTCTTACTATTGCAAAGAGAATCTGTGGAATGAGCTATAATACATCCATATGAGCTATAACACATCCAGGTTCTGCGTTTGTGTGTGCCTGAACCTTGTGGGTGGTTGTATGATCATGCATACTTTGTTGTCATCTAAAGAACGTGACTGCTTGTAGCTCAGACTGTTTCTTTTAAACTCTTGCTTATGAAAGGTCTAGTCGTCTCTCTTCTACCTCTTGATATTTCTTTATCAAGCCACTTAGCCTTAATACTGCTAAATATACATTAATTCTTGTAGCATTTACTCATTTTCTAAACTGCTTTTTGTATTCTCATTCTCTAGTGGGTTTCGTGTGCTGTTTCACATTTTATCCCGTGTTAAATACTTTATGTGTCAGAAGAGGGTAGGATTATCTGATAGGTCTTTCATTGCCAGAGTTAAAGGAAAGTTTTCTTTGTAATGGTTTCTGTGTGTTTGTCCCTAGAACTGATAGCAAGGGACACGGCTCTGTCATGCCTTCACTACCCATGTATTATCAGGTATTGTCTTTTTTAAGTAAATCCCTTTGTTTTCTGTGGGGAATGGATCAGGATAAAGCAAAGTGAGACTGTAAAGTAGCACTGGAGGCTAAAGGGGATTGGGAAATTGAGGCAGTGTTCAGGCAGTCCTGGGAGAGAAAAGTAAGTTGGGTGGCGAAATAGGGAGAGAAGGGGTAAAGTCTGGTGAAATGGGATTGTGGGATTAAATAGAAGTTGGTGAGCAGGAGGCAGAGACATTTTACAGTAGACCATGTGTGGCGGGAAACCTGGAAGTGTCTTTGTTCAGAAACATCCAGGAGGAGAGGTCAGGACACCAGGACTTGGTGAAAAGCTTCAGCAGGTAGATAGAAAGTTGGGCCTGAATTTCAGTAGAGGGAGATAATTAAAACTGGCTGCAAAAGAAGATTAAGTACAGTTGGACATAATTAAACAGGAAACTTTAATGGTGGTATTTTAAAAATTAATACTAAATCTATTTTTTGTTTGCTGTCAAAATTTATGTTTAACATAAGTAAGTAATTAGAGGAGCTCTTTCATTTAATGTTTGTTGCTTTGGCCACTTTGCACTGAATAAACTATATTAATTGATCATTAAAGTATATTGAGATCGTGAAAAAAGAGTAGGATAATTTCTAATACAACCAAAACATTGCATGTGCTGCTCTGTTAAGTGTTGTCTGAGCTTTGCTGGGAGGTTGATAATAAAGCAGGAGCAGAGAATCTTTTTTGCTGTTATTTTGTTTTGGAGCTTGGAGCTGTAAATAATGGAGTTGACTGAGAGGTTTGAGGTGTGTTTAAAAGAAGTAGTTTATTGTTCTTAGAAAAAGCATGTGTTCTTGTAGAATGAGACATTAACATTACATTGCTAAAGGATGTGTTTTATTTTGAAGAAAAGCTGCTGAAAGTTTTAAAAAATCTATTTCAGTCTTGCTCTGATCAACATATGTGCTGATGAAATACAGGAGGTTTTTTATTTTCTTCATCTGTGCGATGTATTCAACACAGTTTTGTGACTCCATTACTTTGATCGTGTTTGTGTCTTTTGTAGTGCAGCAAAATTATTCTGTAACTTTCATTTAAAGCTCATAATTTTAGTTAAATTTGTGGCTTTATCTGAGGTATCATAACTTTGTGAAGTCCTTGCATGAGAATAATTTCCCACTCTCGTAACCTATAAAAGAAGGTGGTAGATTCTTCGTTTGATTTTTGTATTTCAGTTATTGCATGTTGGCTGCTTTCATTTGTTATTTAGCTATTCAAAATAATTCCCATATACAAACTGTGTGGCCAGTAATCAGACCAATATATTAACAGTTTTCTTTGCCACATCATATATGTGTCTTGCGTGTAGTGTTTTGCAACATTAGCTATCATGGCCGTTACTCAAATATATATTTTTCTTTGATAAAATATGGTTCGTATTCTCAGTGTTAACTCTGTTATTTATTTATACCTTCTTGATGCTGCATGTAAATGTCCTTTGCATGCATGTTTTTTCAAATGGGCTTAGCAGGCCTTAGATGGGCTGGCTTGGTAGGTGTATTTGCACTTCTGAGTGGTAGTTTCAGATAGTGCAGCAGAAGATGTTCTCCAGCTGTGAGGGTCATTTTAGGCTGGGTGAGGAGGGTCTGAGCAGGTCTGGGAATAAATCTTTTCCTCTCCCCAGAGCTGGTATCCTGTGGGTGCTCTGTCTCAGCTTTGTTCCTCTGCCCCTACAGCACTGCACTGCTTGCTTGTGAGGGCCAATGCACCAGTGTTGTTCTTGGGCTCAGTGTGCTTATAAGGGTCTTACACTTTTTTTTCAAAAGGTAGATTTGGATGTTGAAATCTTCAGAGATCCTTTGCTTGGGTGGGATGTCCCTATTTTGCTTTCTATTTACCTCAATTCAGTATTGCACAGTTAAATAACACAATAAAAAACTCAGCTATATTGCAGTGTTAAGGTTCAGTCACATATCTATAGAAGTTTTTGTGTTAGTTCAATTGTCTTTGTCCACTAAATCTGTAATCTCAAAAGCTTTGTTCTAGGAGCATCCACTGGCCATAAAACGTGTTGTGTCTGTAGCTGTACTGTCTTTTCACTAAATGCTGTCATAACACTTAGTTTAGTATCCAAGTCAGTCTAATACATTAATTTCCAAGTTAATTCTTTAAAACCTTTTCACAATCTGTTACATTTTGTTAAAAAACAAACCCCACCATTCCCCAACTCCACCTCTCTACATCCACTTCATTTCTTTTTTTCTTTATGGTTTCAAGTGATAAAAACGGAAAAATAAAAACAAGCAGTGCTGATAGAAACTTCATCTTCCCATTGTTATGTGGGTTTATAGGTTAAAAAGATTTAACGACTTTTTTATCTGTATTAGCAGGATAGAGATATTTCAGCAGTAAAGCAGGAAGTGAAGTGGTCATCCTCACAGTACAGAATACAACCTGTGGTGGCAGATAGCCCTGAGCAGTTTTTCCTTAAACCTTCTAGTATTGCTTGGCATTTCTTGTTTTGAGCAACTGTTGTTCATATTTATTTTTATGATCTATCTTCTGTGAAAATGTAATGGATAAAGCTGAAGAATTAGGCTTAAACAGCATTTAATATTCAATAGAGGTGAGGACTGCATGCAGCCTTCAATAAAGGTGTGAGATGCCTTCATCAACTCTGAGTTTTCTGTTGGATCCATCTGGAGACTTCCATTTTTCTTAAGGGTTTCTTGCGTTTCGTTTTCCCATACACCACAAGTGTTAGGAGACTTACCTGAGAGTAGCCAAGTTAGATTCATTGACCAAGTTTAATGGGTTTTGCATGTTTATGCAAAGTCTTGCCGCTTTCATTGCCGTGTTTTGGTGTACGTCTGAAAACAAATCTTTGTGGCCCAAGACAGGGAGGAAAAATAACAGCTTTCCTCAGTGGTTCTTCTGGTTTTTAGTTGATTTAAGTCATTTTGGTCTCTGAATGTATAAATGAAAGAAACACTGTACCAGCTGAAAATACATCATTTCAGTTCTCTGGAAGTTGATTTGTAAATACACTTCCTCCTGCAAAATAATAATCTTTTCTTATTTCTTATCTACCTTATATATGGAGATTATTATATCTTGTGTATTAGCTGACAGTAGTTAATTCTGAAAGCACTTACATGACAGAAGGCAGCTTTAATGTTTCGTATCACTCAGATAATGTACATCCATCTGTTCTTTAGCAAATGCATCACCTCTCTGCATACTGATGATTTTTGATGTTGCACTGCTTGTAATTAAATTTTGATAATGTATTTTACAGGCTTCTTGAAAAAAATAAGTTGAGTTCATTCATGCAAATGCAGAGTAAAATGGAGACCACTAATGACTAAAACTAATTTCATGAACTGATGATCACTCAAAAATGTAGGAAGAATTAAAAATATTTACTACTACTAGTGTACATTTTTAATTGGCTGGAATTTCATTTGGGTGTAACAATAACAACAATGATTTTTGTCACTTAAACATTTAGCATATCCTTATGTTTGATTACTTTAATGTTTCAAAGCTGACCTTTTATGTTGCTTGTTTACGGATACCAATTGGAAGTATGTATTAAATTATTGAAACAAATGCAGCATTTGCAGTTTTATCAAGTACATACTAAACCAGTAATTGCATATATTATGCTGCTGATACTGAAAAAGTGCAATTAAACTTTTAAGCTACATTCATGATTACTTAGAGAAACATTTGTGAGGGCAACTAGAATTTCTAGATTGAAAATATGTAAACCTCTTGTTCAAGTTTGTTTGTTTGTTTGTATTTTCCTTTTATTGAAACTATTAATTTTTACATTATTTAGCACTTTGAATTTCCAAGTTGAGAAAATTAGGTGTAGTATTGTTTCGTTCATAATGCCCAAACTCTGTAGCAAGCCTGATATGTAATTTGTGTTACCATCAGATGATATATGCAATTAAATTTGGCTTTTGATGAAGTGTTGTTATCAAACATCACTCCCACATGCTAAGGTTTCTGCGCTTTGGGGAAAGATGTTAAATAAAAACGTTTCTCTTAGAGAACACTCTTCATGGCATCTTTCCTAAGTGCTCCTTACGGTACACAGAAAAATAAACACTCTTGAATGCTACCACTTGAATATAAAAACATAGACATTAGCTTCTGGTTTGGTTCACGTGCATCCAAGTGTCATAAAGCTTTTTTTCTGTGAAAAATCAAGAGTCAGCACAGCGTCTGCTTCCTTCCATTGAATGTGTGGCACTTAATTGTCTTTCAGTGTTAGCTTCTCATTCACTGATTGGAACTTCATGGATACTTTCTTTGAATGCATATTCAGTGACTGATCTTACAAGGTTTTATTTGGAGGTATTGTCACATGGGTAGATACATGGAAACTTGAGAGCACTGTCTTTGGCAATGTAAGTGGTGTTTCCCTGAGGAAGAAAGGTGCAGAGAAGTGCAGAATCCCTGCTATGAATTCTCCTCAGAGAAAGAGGGGAAAAACACCTGTAAATGTGCTTCTGTGCCTTTTATGGTACAACACACTGAAAATTACAGTAGAGCTATGGTTTCTGGTACTTTGTTCCCTGCTAACAAATAAGGTGAATGCTTTTGCAAATGTCATGGAGCAGAGTTGGGGTTTATCTGTTCCCTGTCCATCATACAAGACCCTAGGTTTTTTGTTGAAAAAAAAGAAAATTATAACTGTAAGAGATAGGTGACTTAAGAAAAAGGAGAGGGTGATGATGGTGGTGGGGTATATCATCCTGTGCTGAAGTACTCATGGAAACATCCTTTACTGCTCCTGCTTCAAGGAGACTCAGAAGTTGTGCATCCATCCAATATTTGTGGTGTTGTGCTCTCTGAATCTCTCTCTCACAGTGTGGCCTGCTGGGTCTGTGGGGTGGGCTGTGGGCCCCCAAGGGCAGTGGCTCTATACACAGTGACAAAGCGAATTTTTCTCTGCACGTATTGTCACGTACTGCTTTCATAGCCTGTGAATCTGATTACTTCTTGTGTCTGAATTCATCTGCTCAACACATTGCTTGAATCTAGGGAAACCGGAATCTGGATATGCCATCCTCAAAGGCTATATAGCTGGATATCTGATAGCAAATTTAATAAAGAATTAGTCTGTGTTATAGCCTCCTCTTTTTATATATTGCTCGAGGCACATAGGTTGCTGAATGCATGAATAATTTGGACATTGCATTAGTATTTTTCAATTTCTATTAAAATACACCTAATTTTTGACTTTTGAACATCTCGGAGACTCATTTAACAATTACTGTAGCTTCTTGGACTCTGGAGAACTTTACTGCTAACAGTAATTTTTTTTCCAGGTGAGGTATGTTCTGTTTGTGGGCCGCACAGGTTACCTAGTGATGTCTGCTTTTGACTACTGGGCATCTCTCTGGCCTACTTAAGACTTGGCAGTGATAAGACTGTGTTTTTTTAATGGGTGTACTCTTCTTTATTAATCTAAAAGGAAAACAGAATAACAAGAAATAAAGCTTTCAATTATATCTAAAAATATGCTGCTCTTAATGCGTAAGACCAAAAACAGTTTGTTTTTTGAATAATATACTAAGTCTGTAATCAAATGAGAGGGAAAATTAATGCCATTTGGAATGACCTGTGTACAGTTTTTTGCAAGTAATATCTCATACTTCTATCTTCTGTTAAGATGAATGTTAATGATTCTTATGGATTCTCTAGAAAGGCAAGTAGTTCTTCTGAATTTTGCAGAATCTGGTACTTGAAGAGACTATGATCAGATTGTTTGACAGAACTAGTAATTCTCTAGCTATAAAGTTGCCTGCAGTTTTTTTGTGTTCTTCTAGTTGTGTGTCAAGTAGAAGTTATTCCTTGTTTCCTGGAAGTTTTTAGTTGCCAGGAATAATAGAATAAATTGGTTTTTACCACTTTATCTAATTTTAAAAAAAGTAACTTTGTAATTTTCCACTTTTTCTTTCTCTCCTTAGAATGTGAAAGCATTTGCATCTTCAGATAGCCTAGCCAAGGTCCAAGAAGTAGCAAGCTGGCTTTTGGAAATGAATCAGGAACTGCTCTCTGTGGGCAGCAAGAGGCGACGAACTGGTGGATCTCTTCGAGGTAATGCTTCCTCAAGCCAAGTAGATGAGGAGCAGATGAATCGGGTCGTAGAAGAGGAGGAGCAGCAGCAGCAGCAAAGACGACAACAAGAGGAGCAGCACATTGGGAGGAATGGGGAGATAGGAGGAGAAGAACCTGGATTTGATGACAGGCATGAGTCTCAGCAGGAGCAGTTAGAAGAAAATAATAATAGACTTATTACGGTGGATGAAGATTCCACTTGTAACCAAGAGGAAGATGACGATGAACATGCTGGTGATCAAGAGGAGGAGGTGGAAGAGGAGGAGGAAATGGACCAGGACAGTGACGATTTTGATCAGTCTGATGACAGCAGTAGAGAAGATGAACATGCTAACAGTAATAGTGTCACAAATTCCAATAGCCTCGTGGACTTGCCCGTTCACCAGTCATCGCCATTCTACATGAAGACGAAGGTGAGAAGCTACATTTTTTTTGTGCTCTTAGTTCTCATTAACTTTTGATTTTGGGAAAAAAGAGCATATTTAGCATAAAGTTTTACAATGAAGCAAAGATTTTATTTCCTAAAGAGTTTACAGTGAAGAATTTTTGTAGTCCACAAAAACTATGCTGTTTTATCTGTTAATAATGAAAATATTTGCATGCATTTGACATGAGCAAATACCCCTATGTATTTTAAGGAATAATACCATTCTGCTTGCTGTGGTCAAAATACCAAGATGTTTCTTTATAAATATTTTTACATAAGACCCTCCCAGCATTATTTATGATATTTTCCTTCTCCAAGTGGGCTAGAAGGGAAGGTAAGCAATTGTACAAACAATGTGTTGTGTTCTCAGACAAGATCTGGTTCATTTAGGTGAAAACATTGTAATGAAAAAGTAGGGTGGAATATTACAGAAACATGAAGTTGTTCCTGCTGGCCTGCTGAGATCCTTGACAAAATACAGGTTAAAAAAGGTGTGATAGGCAGTCATCCAGTTAGGAAGTCATTGCATAAAGTCTTATGGTATTCTGCTTGTGAGGACCAGCTTGTGAACCTGCGTGCTGGGTGTTAAAAACTTCAGAGTTCCAATAAGAATCTGCAAATTATTCTTCTAATAAAATACTTCTATTTCTACTTATATCAGCTAACATTTTAGATTTAAAAGAAATTATTGGGTTATTGGCTGCAGTGTACATTTGTAGTTCACTCCATTTTCCAG
This sequence comes from Brachypodius melanocephalos, assembly GCA_013398615.1. Classification (NCBI taxonomy): domain Eukaryota; kingdom Metazoa; phylum Chordata; class Aves; order Passeriformes; family Pycnonotidae; genus Brachypodius; species Brachypodius melanocephalos. The sequence continues at coordinate 21,983,361 of VZSR01003049.1, forward strand.
ATTCTTTGGGTAAGAGGATTTCTGTTAACTCTTAGGAACAGCAAAATAATGAGAGCAGTGATATTGACTAGTAAGAAAGAGGAGCAGGCCAGTGTTCTTCCGAGGTTTATGGACTAATTTATTTTTTTTTACTCCTTAATTGTTAGCAAAACACCTAGCCTCTTCTCACCATTGAGAAAATGAAGCCTCCTCAAACTTTCAAATTTTACTTGAAAAAGATAATTAAAACCTGATGTAAAATAAAACGAAACCACAAAAAAATTCAGTTAACATAAGTTAACAGGTTGAGTATGGGCATAAATGTATAGAGATGGCTAATCAGTCTTGAAGATGCACCTGGACAGGTAAATAGGGTGAACGTTTGCTTCTGGAAATGTCAGTGATGTCTTTGTTAATAACAATAGTATGCAATTCATTTCCCTGTTTCAAGTATCTCAGCTAGCATCTTTGAGTTTTGAAAATTTATACTGTTTACTGATAAATTTTTAATATAATTTTGTATTTATAAGTCTACTCTTCAAGGTACTGAAGTATATGCTTTCTGATTTGGAGTCAATACTGTCGTATTTCATATAATGGAATTGGATTTTACAACCGAAATCCTTGGTTTTATTTCAACACGTTGGTTTTCCTTTAGTATGTTTAGTATTTAGTATGTTTTACTGAGTGTCATATAACAACTTGCATCCAGTATGGACAATATTTAATGTAGGAAATTCTGATACACAAAAATATGTTTTTAAGTCTCTAAATTGGCATCTTGTTGAAGTGCTTTGTAAGTAGCTGTACTCAAACAGTACCTAGTAGAGCATAATTTTCAGTGGTGGCCAGTTCTGAAGCTTTTTTTTTATTGACTTCAGTAATGAATGTAGCTTTTTCTTTCTTTTCTTGAGGCATATTTGACATGAACTGAAACAAGCTGGTTTAGCCTGAAGGAAGATGTCTGAAAGATCTTTGTACAAATGCAAAATTTGTGTGGTCTCAGTTGCGCTGCTTATTCGATGCAGGGCTGGCCATTTTTGTCTGTGCCCTTTCCCCAGGCTGTGCTTCTGCAAGAATTGTTGGGCAGCCAGGTGGCAAACCACATTTGGGAATTTTTTCATGGTGCAGCTATGTTTTAGGAAATTTCACCTGTGTACCTGAAGTATCAGCACAGGTTAGAAAGCTGCTTGAGCTGGCACTGCTCAGCACCGTGGTTACACATTAGAACTGACAACATGCAATATTAATGTTACCAAGTCATTAATAAACCTATATTGAACCAGAGGAACACATTCTGTGTTACAAAGTGTTGTGGAAATACATCTGTGAGAGCATGAATGAATTACCAGGATAAAAGTAAGCATGACTAATTAATATGCTGCTTTTGAGAAGGAGAGGAAGTGTTTGCAGACTTGTCAGCTATATTTACAATTGATTTCTGCTTTTACCTGTTGAGGGTAGAGTCATCCTAGGAGACTTGAACCTGGTGGACTTCTTTTTGGCTTTTCAGACATGTTTCTCAGCATTTGTAGTTGATCACAGTTCTCATGACTCTGGCTGAGTTACCGTGCTGTTTGCTGTACTGTCTGAAACTGCTGTGTGCCCCCTTTATGGCAGTGATGGCTGAATGCCCTACTTCATGTTTGTTTGTCAGATGTAAACCTGGCCCCTCAGAAGCATTCCTGATGCAACACAGTTTGTTCTGCTTGTACATATGGGCAGCACACTTTCACCACTACCAAATAGCAAGAGATAATAGTGAGACTGAACAAAATAGCAACTGCTACTACTGTAGGTGTTGTGCAGCTCATCTTAGTTTTTTAATATCTCTGTTCTTTGTCCATCTACATTTTCTTCCTTTCCTCATAAACTACTGAATAAAGTCTTTCTCTAATCTGACTTACTTTTTTGTTTGTTGACCTGTGTGTCTAAGGAGGGAAATGTCCTATTTCCCCCATAACACCACGGTGGACCCTGCTTGCGTTTGCTGCCAGTCACCTTAGTAGCAGCAAGCATGTTGTGCCCTACCTAATAAACATCATCAGAGGCACAGACCCCATTATATTTATAGTAAAATAATCTTTATAGATACTCATGTTTTATATAATGTTTAGATAATAGATATAAAAATATATAAAAATATTTGCCTCATACTACTGCTCTGTGCAAATAACTGATACGATTGCTGCCATAAGTTTGTGAAAATGTGAGTAAAGGGCATGGGCACTTGAAATGAGAAGGCCAGTGGTTCAGGAGAGACTTCATTGCATTCACCAACACCACACAGGAATCCAGAAGGATCCTTGTTGTTACCTTTCATGATTTCCTGCATAAAACATTTTGCTTTATTTTCATGTTGTATTGAAGAGCTGTTTAACAAATGTGTTTTTTTCCTCCCCATATGTTAAGCAAACAAGTTCTTCCCTTAAAGATCTCTTAAATGTAAATAACAAGGACAATGTGTCCATTGGGCATAGTTTTCTATTTTTTGTTCTTGTTATGGTGCTTCTCTGAGCGCTCTGGTGTTGGAACATTTGTCTTGAATCACAGATGTCTTTATATCTTGATCAACAATCTGGATAAGGGGATCGAGTGCACCCTCAGTGCATGTCAGTGACATCAGTGCAGGTGACATCAGGTTGGCTTTGTTGGTCTGCTGGAGGGCTGGAAGGCTCCACAGAGGGGACTGGACAGGCTAGATTATGGGCCAAGGCTGGTTGTATGACGTTCAGCAGGGCCAAATGCCAGATCCTGCTCTTGGCTCACATCAGCCACATACAGTGCTACAGGCTTGGGCAGAGTGGCTGGAAAGCTGCCCAGCAGAAAAGGAGCTGGAGGTGCTGCTGGAGAGGAACTGAATATGAGCCAGCTGTGCCCAGGTGTCCAAGAGGGCCAATGGCATCCTGGCCTGTGTCAGCAATAGAGTGGCCAGCAGGAGCAGGGCAGGGACTGTCCCATGTGCTCGGCACTGGTGAGGCCACACCTCAAATCCTGTGTCCATTTCTGGGCCCCTGACTACAAGGACATTGAGGAACTGTAGAGAGCCCAGAGAAGGGCAATGAGGTTGGTGAAGGATCTGGAGCAGAAGTCCTGTGAGGAGAAGCTGAGGGAGCTGATGTTGTTTAGACCAGAGGAGAGACCTTATTGCTGTCTACAAATATCTGAAAGAAGGCTGTAGCCAGGTGAGGGTTGGCCTCTTCTCCCAGGTAACAAGCGACAGGACAAGAGGAATTGGCCTGAGGTTGCACTAGGGGAGATTTAGATTGGATATTAGGATATTAGGAACAAGTTCCTCAGAGAGATGGTTGAGTTAGCATCCTTGGAGGTATTTAAAAGACATGTAGATGTAGCACTTGGGGACATGGTTTAGTGTTTGACTTGTAGTAGTGTTAGATTAATGGTTGGACTTGATGATCTTGTGAGACCTTTTCAAACCTAAATAATTCTATGATATCAGAACTGTGATGAAAACTCAGTAGCAGCTGTGCCAAGGACAGTTAAAATTTGTTTATACAATATATTTACCTATTTATATATGAAATAACTCCGTGCATTGGGATTCCATGTTTGACTGATTTGTCTAGTATGATGCAAGCCTTTTTCAGAGAGCTTTCTGTTCTGTAAGGTTGGCCTATGTCTTGTATACCTACAGAACTGATGCTTAGTGAAGTGTGACCAGAGTTTTCTCACGTCAGATCCTTCCCTGTTTGTTGATTTTTGATCTGTACCTTGTCCAATGTTGTCATATCTGTTTTAAAAATACTAAATAGCACAAGAGGGCTAAGTAAATATCTATAACAGTCTGACAAAAACATGTTCTTGATGCTGGTTCTTCACTGATGGCATTGCATTTGTGACATCCATTTCCAGTGCTCTGTGATGACTTCGTATTAGTTGAATTCTGTTGGGTGACAATTAATTACAGCCTAAGCAAACAAAATACTCTTACATCCCGTATTTCATAGCAACTGCACTTAAACACTTTTGTCCCTCTACCTGTGGGATTCTGTTGCAATGCAAGGACAAGAATGTATCACTGGCAATTGCCATCGCTGTGAAATAGGTCACGTGAATTATCATTCTTACTTACTTGAAATTTAAGTTGTTTGTCTGCATGTGCTCATAACTCTTGAAATTGTAGTACTAGCAGACATAGCGTGCCAGCAATATTTTACATTTATCAAAGCTGGTTTTTATGACAGAGGTGATACCAACCTGATTTTGTGGAAGAAAATGTCATCAATGCTATAATCCTATTTTGTGTCAACCAGTGCATTATTTTCTCTTGTACTGACACCTGGGTTTCACCATGTCATTATCTAGGTTGTCCTCTGTTTGCTTTTCCAGTTTTTTTTTTCCCTGTAAATCATTAGGATTATTTGGTATTTTTGAAATATTTTGATTGTTCTAATTCTTAAAAATAGTTTGATCATAATACATACAATCTTTAACTTGTTCCAGTTTGTTTGCATAACTGTTTCTGTAACTCCCAGTTTCATAAATATTAATGACTTCAGTATACTTACATATTTTGTTTTTAGTTGGTTTTTTTGTTGCCATTAAGATGAGTTGTTTATCTTGAACTGCTGCAAGCTTTTTGTATTTAGAGGAGCATTGACTTCTTGATTATCTTAGAAATTGTTTCTGAACAGCTACAGTAATTTACAGGTTCAGTCATCTCTGGTTTGGGTTTGATGGGGAATTGATTTTGTGGAGAAAATGCCATGATCACTTGTATAAAAGCCCCTACAAATTTAACTTTGTTCAGTTAGTTTTTATTTATCTAAAATTCAACATTATGTAATATTTTTAATATTAAATGTCTCTAATGTTGAACCCACCTCAGTTAGGAAATAACCACTTAAAAAAACCACTGAACACGTGAATTCATGAAAAGCATGAGCTGCATTATTTCCAGCAAATATTGGCACAAATTTCTATGATGTAGGCAAAAAAGCTACTTGATATCAGACTAACAGGAGTGAAATGTATTATGTAGGGACCTGAATTTTAAAATCTAAGTGAGCAGGTGGAACAGGAAGATTGTTAGCTGGTGCATAGCTGTTTTTCTTGCTTGGGGTTTCAGAATACTTTTGTCTGCTCTGCTTGTTGGGAGGGATTTCTGAAGGACTGTTTGAGCCCATTTACGTGAGATGCTTTATCCTTCTGGGTAACAGGCACTGTTAAACAAGAATCTTTGCAACAACCCCTGCGTTATTAAATTTATTATTAAATATTTATTTTCTTTTCTTCTCTTAAGGTTGTCATAAAACTTGAAAATTAGGTTATATGAATGTGAGATGTTACTTCTGTGTTAGTTATTTGAATTGTGGTGGTGACTTCTCATAAGGGATCAGGCATTTGTCCATGCAGAACCCTCCAATAACTTTATTAATTAGTCTCCTCTTCAGATCCAGGTTTGCTTGTTGCAGAATTATGGGTTGTGATTGTTTTGTTGGTTAGCAGAGCTTCCAAGGAAATAGAAAACGGATTAGCTCAAATGAGGATGAAAAACTATTGTATAGTTGCATCTGCAGCCACAAAACCCACTTTGATACCCTTTCAGAAGTAATCATATTTTAGCATTTGCATCATTACTAAAGGTAGTATGATTTTTTTAAATGGATAAATTTAATACATAACATATATTGCAAACAACAGTGGTAAAGGCTGAGAAGCAGTTTAATTTTCATGTAAAACCCGTGTACTTTGATTGCAGCATCCTCTACCATACTTTATACCATATTTTCCATTTGGCTGTAAGTCACAAGAGAGAGTGTGTGTGAGTGACGGTGCTGTTCAGGAGTGCCTCTTCTTGATTGTTTATTGACATGGGAGAGTGGAGACAGAGAAGATACAAAGACAAGCTGGATTAACTTGGGTGGGGCTGGAAGAGGATGTACCAGAGGAAAACCTGTCCCTTGGAGCTTAAATACCCATCTCTTCAGTTCTAAAACAAATCTAAAGCCCTGCTCAAATACAGAGCTTTCAGCTCTTAAATAGTGCGGGCTGCGACAGAGTTCTTTGCTGCAGATGCCAGGTCTAAGCTTGTATGTAGAGCCACAGAGATAAGAAGGATTTATTTTTTCGAGGGGTTTTGGCTTTGTGTGGAAAGACAGCATTAATTTTTTAAATTGAGGAAACCTAAGATTGCACTGGGTACTTTGTGCAACTGAAGTGAAAAGGAGTCCTGTGAGAAATTGCTGCTCTGCAGTTATCATCAGAATTATTGATAGACTAAAAACAGGATAGGGGAATAAGGGGGACTCAAAGATGACTACAGGAATGCTGATCCTTGGGAGCAGATTTTTGTGTGTGTGTGTACAGGCAGTACATGGAGTTAGGCAAAAGTTGCAGTGTGTGTAGGTGGAGGGAGGTTTGTGTGTGTTAATAATTTTTCTCCTTCTCTGAGCAGCAGAGGGGGCTGCTATTGCTTTGCTGCAGCCCTGTGGAGACTTGTGCAGTGTTTCTTTGTAAAGGTTTTCCTTGCTCCTGCAGCTAAAAGCCTGAAGCAAGTGTTTTAAATGTAGGAATAAATGTAACTGGAATAGAAAGACTCAGTATTTCTAATTTGTCAAGAAATATGTTTCCAGTATAGGAAATTATGTAGGAATAATTCCTTTAAAAGAACAAGTATTAAACTTATTTTCAGGTGTCTCATGTGATGAGAATGCAGTGTATAGTTCTCTGCCCTGAGTACACAGGAGAAAGAGGAAAAAACATCATACTACAAAAAGAGATTAATTTTTTTGCCAGTTTTTTTGCAAGGATCACATGCAAGGTATGTAGATTCTTCATGCCTTTCAGTTAATGCTTTCAGGGGTTTTAAACTAAGTAATAACTTGCCTGAAGCTGGGTCAGAAAGGCTACACATAAAATTTGCTCTGGTTGTTGAAAAAAGACAACAAAAAAGCATTGACAGGGTGGTTTTTTTCTCTTACTTCTTCCTATGATTCTATTTTTTAATTGAGGGGCATCTTGTCAATGCATACAAATGCCTTAAAGGCAGGTGTTCAGATATTTGGGCCAGATTCTTCTTCAGTGGTGCCCAGTGACAGAATAAGGGACGATGAGCACAGAGAAACACAGGAAGTTACATCTGAAAATGAAGAATAACTTTCCTTTGAGGGTGACTACACTGAAAAGGCTGCCCAGAGAGCCTGTGGAGTCTCCTTCTATGGAAATACTCAAAACTTGCCTGCACATAATCCTGTGTAACCTGCTCCAGGTGAACCTGCTTTAGCAGAGAATTGGACTGGATGATCTCCAGAGGTCCCTTTCAAAGATTCTGTGATTCATATCTGCCAGTGAAAATTACTTTTGTATTACCATGAGAGGTTAGTTATTTTCAAGCAAATTTTGTTGTTTTAAAATATGTTTTCTTTTTACTTTTCTGATAGAGAGCCTTGTTTTTTGTATTGGGTAGTAATAACTTTAGAAATATTCGTACTTGGAGATTAATATAAATCAACACTTCTAACCTTTGATTTCTTTCTCATTTGTATTCCCCATAGTTTAGTGCTAATCATTCCAAGCATGCAGGATCATTTGAAAAGGTTACACAACTGTCATTAGATGTAGTTTGTTAAATATTAAGGCATCCATGGAAGGAATGCAGATTCTTTGTTTCTCTGTAGATAGCAAGTTACTTCTCTGACTTTACTAACCTGCAGCATGCTTTTCTGTAAATGCCAGTGTTTTGTTTGAAAAGTACTTTTTACTTCCTGTGCTTTTACTTGGCTGTGTTAATTTATGATTTCATTTACTGCTCAAGGCTTGTAGAGGTTTAGCTATACTTTTTTATTTTCTAAGGAGAATTTTCCTACACCTTCACTTGTACATAAAACTGTGTTACATAATTGCTGCTCTGCTAATTTTTCCTACTCTGTAAGTGGATCTTCAAGTTTCCTAATGTGGGCTGTGTTTCTAGTAATGTGTTCATTACTAATAGAGTTTGTGGCTTATCTAAGAACTTTACTATCTAGTTCAGCTTTCTCATGCAAAATTCTTGAAATACTTAGTAATTAAATTTGACTGTTATGTTAATGTGTCACAGTAAAACTAAAGGAATTTTTAATAAATTCTAGGATTTTTTTTCCCTTATATAGGGTGTCTTACCACTTTTCAGTATGATTTTTACAAATATTACAACAATTAAAGGACAATTCTAATATATCATCTGTGAAGTAAATAATTCTGTGTAGAGAGTAAAATCAGGAATCTTAGTGCCTGGGAAGGAAGGAAGGTAGTTTAACAGGAAGCATTGATTCTGACAGTTTGGGTCATAGTTTGGACTACAAAATTCTATTAAACAAGTAGATTTTAATGGATTTTCTCTTTTCCTTTCACAGCAGAAAGTTGTGCCTTTTTTTTTTTTTCATGTGGAAAGAGGTAGTGCTGAATTAGTTTCTCATTACAGCAATTGCTTTTTAGACTGAAGTCCTAGCTGAGTAAGACACGAGCAATTTTCTACTTCTATGCCAATAATTGAGGTCAGTCTTGAAACTCCAGGCAAGGGATTTGCCTCAACTAGGCATGCTGGAAAATAAACGTACAGAGCTTTGGATTGTGCCAGTTTGCTCTGAGGAGGCAGCTGGTAATATACAATTGCTCTTTCTTTGCAGTGAAGCCTACATCAGGGCATAACACCTTCCTCTTCCTGGTGGTTCTTACCAGACATGTCTAGTATGTTCTCCTGAAGACAGATGTAACTCTTTTGTAGCTGTGTTGGTTGGTTGTTCAGTTTCCTAAAGTAGGAAAGTTGCCAGCCACCTTGGGTGAGTGGATGCAGAAGCAGGGTAAATAAATACTTTAGTTGTCCTTTGGTTGCTTGGCTTAGGCATTGCTCCCTAAAGGTAAATATTGGGGAGGTACTTGCATATGTTACTCAAACTTCATAATCAGTTTATTTTATGTAGAATAAACTAAATTGATGCTTTCAGGATAACTACCTGAAGCAATGTCTTGTTTTCACTTTTTCATAGCCGTTAAAATCGATGTTGCTTCAGCGCCCACGTGGTTTTTCCTTTGCATCTTTGCTGTCAAAATGAAAATGAAATTTTTTTTTCAAAGGAAAGAAAAAAAAAAGTGCAGTAGTACTATCACCAATTATATGACAACAATATTATGAAGTAGAAATCATGCAAATGTGCTTCAGAATCCTTTCAGTATACTCACTCTGTTGGGATGTGTGACTTGTCTAACAAATGCATTTGGGAGCTCTGCCCCACTTAAATATGCCTTTTGTTCCTTTTGTTGCTCTTGACTATGTGGCACATGCTATTGCCTGATGTGATCGTTAGCCCAAATATTTCCAGTCTGTAGTGACACAGCTGTATTTTCTTGAGCATTTATCAGCAAATGCTGTTGCCCTCTCTGTTTTAAGCTGCTTCTCCTAACTGAAGTTGGTATTACTAATTAGAAAACTTATTGCAAATGATGAATGAAAGTGTGGAGAAAGTAAAACTTTTGCTGATGAGTTAGTTTTTGGGTTTGTTGACACATCCTTTCCCAAATGGTTGTTAAATATTCCTTTAACTACGAATTTGAAGTGTATGTTTAAAAAATACAAGTTATGATTAGTAAACTTCTTGCATTTGCTGATGTTTATACTCATAAAATCATGGGATCTGAAATTAGCTTAGGGAGCTGGAGGACTAGAAATTGTTCTGAAGACCAGAACTAAGTTTAACACTTGCTGCAGGACTAACATTTTTTCCTGATGTGTTTCTCACTCAGAGCTATTTTGCAGATTACAGTATATCCTTTATTTCCGCAGGACTTTTCATTATCTGCAGAACATGTGGCTATTCAGCAAACTGCGCACAGTGGAGGAATTTACATACTTTTATAAATTCTTGAGTGGAAGGAGAGAAACTAGACAGTGTCAATTTCTCTGCTAGTTTAATGATTTCTGAACAGGCAGAATGCTTTAAAAACAAAATTTCCAAGCTGTCTCAGCAAATGTTTGAACAGACAGCATCTAATGTGCATCCACAAAGGATGATTTTTGACACATGAACTGTTCTTCTTTGCTAGTGCATGGTGTCTCATCTGTGCATGCAGCTGTGCTTGTGTAGTAATGATATACTGTGCATTTTGTGTAACTTATTGATGAGCTGTTGTGTTTTGTTTGTGTGAATGTTTTGCAGTTTGGTTTATTGGTGAAATTTCTATTATAAAAATCCCTGTAAAACCTAGAACAAGTGTTTCTATAAATAGTTCTTTTTGTCACAAGCATCTTCTCCCTTTTTTTTCATAGTCTGGTTAACAAAGGTACTGTCCAAACTTTATGCAAAATTTGTGAGACTTCTGCCCATTCTCTCCGGGCCAAATGGGTTCAGGAATTCACCAAATCATTATGAAATGTGTTTTATGTTAAAAAAAACTTGATGTGCCTTGACTCTGTATGGTACAACTTTTGATGTAATATTACATATAGTTAAGTGGTATTGACATTTTAAAGGAGAAAATCATGAGTTCTTGTGGATAGATAGGTATCTTGATCACAATCAGTGAAATACAAGCAGGAAGCATTGCTGTTGGGTATCTTTTCTTCTCTCCTATTTCTCCTTTTTACTCTTCTTGCTAATTTGAAATTTTGTTTCTTTAATTTGTATCAAGAATTGGGGAGAGGATCTGAGAAGGACACAATTACTAAAGAAGTGCAGAGGTTTATATCCCAATCAAGGTGGTCCACACTAACTATTTCTTTGTAAAACCTTGCTTTTTAAAATATTTGTTCTTACTAAAAGGTGATGTTTTCTACTGATTTTACTACCTGTGCAGATATTGCATCATACGAAAGGAGTGAATTGTGACTTTTAGTAATACTCAGTGTAATTCAGTCTTGGAAGACACTGGCTATGCTTTTCAGCTGTGTCATGACATATTACTTAGTTAATGCTTATAAAATTTTAATACATTTGTTCAGTCCCTGGCCCCTCTGTGAAGTGGAAAACATACTTATCGCTAACACAGGTTGCCAGCAGGGATAAATTCCACCTTATTCATCATCAGAAGTTGTTGCTACTTTCAAGTAAATCATTAGCAACATTTCCTGTAAGTGCAAATCTCATTCTTATCCAGTCAATGTTTCAAAGTGGGCAGGAGACCCTTTGTTCTTCCCATTTAGCTTATGGAGTGTCCCTTAAGGATGGCAGCTACTGTGATCATTATTGGCCCAAGTATATTGAGTACTAAAAAAAATTAAAAGACAATAAATAACAAACACTCTTTTTGCCAATGTCATAATTCCTTCAGTTGTGATACCTTGGTCAGATTTTCTAGAACACGCAGAAAATAATTGATTTAATTAAAATGAGTATGTAAAAATTAAATAAAGTAAGTAGAAGTGACACAGGGAAATGGAAGAAGTTGGACCAAAAATCATTCAATATGGATCAGTTGTTCTGGCCAAATGTAATAATGTTGTCCCTTGACACTTAAGCTGGACTTCATCCAAAGCAAGGGCACTTTCTGTTGGTACTCAGAGGCATTTACCCTTCTGCTCAGATTTTGGCTTTGGTGGAAACCACTAGTATTCCATGCCCTAGAGCAAGTATGCTGCACACTGGGTGTGCAGATGTTCCCATGTGTTTGTTTTGGAGGACAGGATGTTTACAGACCCTGACTTCTTCCCACACTGTGCCAGTCAGAATTTGGTGCTGGTGCACTGCATGTCGTTCTTAGCAGGGTTTAGTACCAGAATGCCAGTAAGCTCAAAGCTGGATTTGGCCAACCATACCAATCAAGAATGCCAGCCCTTCCACATACTACCTGCTTTCTTCTGTGCTCTAAGCATTCTTTACTTCACATATCTTGAGCTTTATAAATAGCCTCACACCCCTTTGCAGTATGCTGTTACCAGCTGAAAAGGATTATGTAGCTTAATTTGGTGCTATCAAATGAATGCCCTTGTAACAATCAGTTGTTGCATTTGTTAGATTTAGGTGTATTTATGTGTATTTTACAGTGCTGCTAAGAAAAATAGCCTTGTATTAAATGAGGCCTTGAAAACCATTTTGTTTCAAACATAGAACTGTAATATTTGCGATGTTCAGCCTTTGATTTTGGCAGTTGTCAATGTAGCTAATCCATAGAGTGTTGTTGGATTTATTTTTTTTTTTAAATACTGAATAAACAGTCTCGGGACAGAATTTTGCTACAGAAGAAAAGAAATTGTTTAGGTGTGTAAGATGGCAGAAATATTTTTAATGCCTTTTTGATATTTTGGGGATTTTTCATGTTCCCATTTAATTTGTAAAAAGAAAGGTCTAAGTCCAAGCCTCATTTTTGTCAGTGCTTTTTGTACATTATTCAGAAACTGATAAACGTGTTTTAAGTATTTTGGTACTGCTTTGTGCATTTTTGTGTGTGTAGGTATATAAGTAGAGAATTTCTCGTTTAAAGTGTTGCATTTTACATGGAAGTGTGATACAGTGATAAGAAAAGCTGAATTTTGCAGTATGGAAAATAATTTTTCAGTTTCCTGTATTCCCTTTTCATAAAAGCAGCTTCCTTTACTAAAAACCACCTGCTTTCCCTTCCCCCAGCTTATCCTCAGCTGGGAATTTGACTTGCATTTTAATCCAGTGTTAAATATTGCATGACTTCTCTACCTGTTGCAGTTCTTAATTCTTGTCTCAGCTTTATTTAAAGGTGCAAAATCAGCATAAATAAGTGGTCGGCAAATAAATTCCTGCAGAGCAGCTGTAGAAATTCTTTTTAACAGCTGTTGCGACACTGACTAGACTAAAGAGTTAAACCTGCTTATCCAACAAGTCATGTTATGGCCAATGAGAACTAGGCAGACATTTCTGGAATATTTACAAAATGCAAGATGATGCAGCTGGATTTCTGTTGCATACCTGGCATGTTTTCTGAAATATTTACTGCAGAAATGAAGACACGTGTTTTAAAGATAGTTTTAAAAAAATGACAGTGACAACAAGACACTGTAGCATGGTAAATACAGTGGTAAATTAGGGGACTTATAGAGTAAAGCCAGAGAATAGAGGCCTCCTGTTTTAATGGTTATATAAGATAGGCATTACTTCTTTTGGATACTCATGTTTAAGTATATTTTAATGTTATGACAGCATCATTAGTATTGATACTATGTAGTCTCATCAATATGGGTTTTACTAGACAGTCTGTGTTGTTTTCCTAAACACTTCATGAGACCTTACAAAAAATGACCTTGTGTGAATGCAGATGTGCTCAATTGTGGTGGTACTGTCATGATTGAGAGCACATCCCCCCATGCCTGTAGCTGCATATACCTACAAGTTCTCTTCCCTTTTTTTTGAGATGGAATTCTGCACTTGTTGAGATGCCTGGGAAGCTTTTTGGGACAAATATCACGTGCTAAGGGATCCATGGACAAAGAGAGGTGATCTAATAGCTTGTTGTTGCCCAAAGGTGGAGGTCTTGACTGCTCTCCACTTCTAAGCAGTTTGTCTCTTCATGCACCTGGCTGATTTGTGAGCTGTTTACAGTTGCTAATGCAGTGGAAAAATGACTTTGCAACAACAAAGGCTGAGAATTTTCAGGTTTCCTGCTTACTAGAATTATTTCAGAGCTCACATACGTTACAAATTTTACTGCCTGTTTATTGAAGAGTTGGGAAAAACTGGCCAAGTATAGAAGGGGGGAAGTGCTAGTCTTCTCCTTTTTGCTTCTAGAGTCTGCATTGGATGTTCTTGTTTTCTTTCAGCTATAAAGAGGATCAGCTGTGGGATTGAACAGATCTAGCAGAGATCTTATTTTGTTCCAAAGTGACATTCAGACTTGCTTGAACTGGTGGTTTCAATTTGAAACTGAAAGTGGTGAATCCTTGCTGTTGCTTAGTCTGACTTGCTGCTGGGCTTCCCATACACGAGTATTTAAATCCAGTAGATCAAATTTGAGTCTCATTTTATTTCTCTGTGCACTCATGCTTAAATGCCAGGATGCTTAAACAGTTATGAGCATACACATAGGCATGAAAAATATTTAGTAGGTATCTGATGATCTGATGATCTCCCCTTTGCTGATATACTTGATATTTCATCTTCCCTGGCCTCTGCTAGTGGACTTTGAGGAATGCTGTCTTGTGTAGTGTGAAGTCTTTTGCCAGGCAGCAGCTTTGCCATCATCCTTATCTGTATTTTTTTGAAACTTGATAATTTTTTTTCAATATAGGAGTGTTACACAAGTTGTACCATCTTCCACCAGCAGTTACAAAAGGCATAGCTCCTTCTTGCTCTTCCACAGCAAAAATCGTATAGTACGATTTAATCGGTAGCTCTTTAGTATTAGACACAGTAGTTTATAATGACCATGCCTTGATATGATTTCAGAGCCAGAATTATAACCAGGAATATTTTCTAACCAAGTTTAGAAAATCTGGATTCTTCTTCACTTAAGCTTTGTTGCCAAAGAAAACAAGACTTGTGCGGTTGAGGCTTTTATGTGTCATTGTCTGTCATCCAGAGTTTATGCATCTCTTGGCTAATTTTCATGTGATTTGGCAAAAAGAGAGATTGAGATTACACAAGTTTGCAAGATAAATAGAGAGTAGGTAGGTAGGAAAGGGGAGAGACTGCTGAGGAGGTCTACAAGGTGACCACGACCTGTTTAGGCATCTTTGAATCCTTGTGGAATTGGATTTTGCTGTGATCATGTATACAGCTTCAGTCAACATTTGTTCCTTCCTTTACACCACAGAAGCCATTTATCAGTCAACACTCGTAGTAACACATAACCCTGAAATAAATTTACTATGGCTGGACTGTTTAGAGTGATGCTTCCATGTTGGTCCCTTGACACTGTGGGACCATAAGGCCTTGGAGAAACTGTAGTGTAATTCAAGTGCATTTTCAATTTGCATGATAATCCAACCTGGAGCCAGACTTTGTTCTTTCTGTTTCTTGTGTTACAACAGGTCTACACTTGAGGTTTTCTCATGGACTATGGAGAAAGCCATCAGTTTGCATGTTTTACTGATTGTTTTGTCCCTTTTGCATACTATTCAGATGTACGCTTTTTAGGATATTTTGATCTCATAGGATCAAAATTGTCCTCCTCACTCATCTCCTTCATAGCCTTTTCAGAAGTCTTCATTATGTTTTCTTCTATGTGCAGATTTTTGTATTGGGTAAACTTGGATACAGTAGAGTCATTTTAGAGCAATGGGGGTTTTTTCTATTGAGCACCAGTAATACAGTTACAGTTAACTTCTTTTCAGCAGTGCCTCTTATCTAAGCAATTTATTTGTTAACCTGTACAAAGCAGGCTAATATGCAATATGTCATTTGAAAACTGCTTGTGTATTGGTGTTAGAAATCCCTCACATGAATAAACATGGCACCACAGTCGCTGGCTAAGTTGTTAGTAGTGTCATTCCTATGACACCTTGGCTGCCTTGCTTTGCTGACAAAGTCATTCTTGGTTTTTTTAGACCTGGGCAGGGACCAGCATGAGTATCAAATGAATAATAAGGCTTATGTATAATGTAAATTATAGTGCATTCTGCATGCTACAGCTATGCAGAGCTTGCTACAGATGTTTTTTAGGAAATAAATTATCAAATATATTCAAAGGTTTATGATGTTACCACGGTTAATTTGAAAAGGTGGCTTCTGAAGTATTGCAGTTCTCTGCTTTATCCATTTGAGGGCAGCTGTTCACCGATGTTAAGAACTGTGGAGAACCTGTCTGGGGTTCTGCTATCTGCATTTTAGTTTTCTTAATCTAGGGCTCTCTAGGTTTTACACTGTTCCATCACCATA
>VZSR01003049.1:21999215-22016720 GCA_013398615.1 Brachypodius melanocephalos
ACATAGTGACAAAAAAGCGGGGCAAAATAGACACAGGTAAAAACTAAAAGTTTTTTTCTTATTGCTATGGTAAAGTATGAAATCTAGCTCTGTAATTTCACACTGGACAAGAAAAAGTCCCTTATTTTGTAAAGCCATGGCTTTACAAAAAGGGGATTACTCTAATTATGAACGTGATCCTTTTTTTCCAGCTAGAAGTGTGTCCCTGTGGAATTACTCTAAGATAGTTTGGAAGTGTCTGGGGAAAAAAACAGTGTACCACTGGGACTTTATCTCAAACCACAGAAGAAGGGCTGACAATCCTGAGGTTTGTGTTTTCAGAGGTGTGAGAGCAACCTGTGACTGGACTTGGCATGGTGAGCAGTGCTTGGGGAATGCAATATTTGGGTCTTGTTTACTCCCCAGTTGTATGTAAATCTGTAAATGGGCCGAGTTATGTTCCTGTTTTGCACTCGTGTTATGAACTAATATTTTTTTTAAAAAGCTGGGGAATAGTAAGTAGTTAAGATGTTAGGCTTTTGTATCAACTAATAACAGCTGGTGGTCTGGCACACTGTCAAATTCTTTCAGCAAAGTGAAATACTCTTAAAACTGAGTTTAGTTCAGCAGTTTCTTTTCGTGTGTACAGACAATTCTCTATGTGACTAAACAAAATACTGAGTATTTGTTAAAGGAGAAAGTAAGGCTTGCTTTGTACAGAATGTTGTATTTGATCCTGGTCTGATCTCAAATTATGTTATTTATATAATTATATTATATATTACATTTTGCTAAACTGCACACTTTGTTGGAACAACTGAGACAGTGACTAGTTCATCAAAAATGGAAAACTGATCTGTTGCCTCTTTTTGAATGATACATCAATAGGGTATGTGAGTTGATCTCGTTTGAGCTTCTGATTCTCTTCTTCACTTCAGTTATTCAAAGTAAAAACAAAAGGCTGCACTTTTCACTCTTTGGAGTACTTTAGTGAAGTTTTCTTATTTGAATTAAACCAAGATTCGAAGACACTTACTCTGAAGTATTCTAGTCAAGTGAAAGCCTAGTATTTGTATAAAATGTGAAATAATTTAGAATGGAGTTATAAAGTAATGTCATTACTGTTGTGTACAGGCTAATGGTAAACTGTTCCTTGGAGTTTTAGCAGGAAGTATTAAGTAGGAAATGCAAAAGAGTCTTTTAGAAGAAAATGTATGTCTAAATGTGCTTTCGAATAACATCTGAATGGGATGGTAGGAAAGAAAAAAACCAGCCATCTGTGCAAAGAAATACTGTGCTACCCAGCATTCTGTCACAGCTTTTCTGTATGCAACATCTGTAAAGAAATAAGGATTGTCTTGTTTGTCTGAGAAAAATATTGTGTTATAAGTAGGTGCTTACTGTCATGTATTTATATTCTCAATGAAATGTTAGAGATTTTTATATGTTTTTTCTTTTTTCTGTTTCTTCCATAAAAAACTTTCCACATGCAAATGTTTGGTCAGGGAGGCCCTCTATATGCAAATGAGACATGCTTACAGCTTGGCTTTTTGAAGGGGAAACAAAGAGCTAAGTGGAAATGCTAATACAGTCATATTTTAATGCTGGCTTTTGTCAAGTTACATTGTTGTGCTCCAAGCATTAAAACATTACTGCACTCCCTCTTTTGCCCTCACATAATTATACAGTTAATTATCTTTGCTGGTTTGTGCATAAAGAGACTTGTAAGATTTCTTAATGGTCATTTATTCACTGTGTTTTGGACTGTACTGACTCAGTTCGTACAAGAGCTTTGATGGTTTTCTGCATCTCTTATCAGCACTTTCATAAGAGATTTTCACAGGTTTTTCTTTCTTGCTACTTAGTTTTGCTCAAAGTGGTTTTCAAAATATGAATATGTTTTTAAGAAACATGTCCAAGTATAGGCACCGGAAGGGGATTGTGGGAACACATGGAGACATTTGAGGAAAGCTAATTTGATCAAGAAATTATTCAAAATGGAAGTAAACTAATTGTGGAAAATCTAAGTATTAGACATTGCTTTGTATCTTTGTTCAGTGGAGTAAGAACTTTTTTCCTGAAAAATGGGCCTTGGATTTGTTCCTAAGGGCAGGCAGACCTTTCCCCACATCCTTAAAGAGATGCTGTGTTCTTGGAGAAAGAGCCCCTCCTACTTTGCACTGGTGTGATGGATAGTCCTGAGCAAACTGGTACCCAAAGTCGTGGGAAATGAGTTGGCCAGAAGAGGGAAAACTACTGCACCATAGCATCCTTAGAGCCAAAGGCACCCGGATGTTCCTCCCCCTGCGGTGGCAGGGAGAGAGGAAGAGGTGCAGACTGGAGTACCTGTACATAAGTAAGGAAGGCCAGGAGGAAGGAATTAAAAATCACAATGTAGCATCTACTTTTATTAAACGAGCTTGTTATGTACCAATTTTTAGGAGACACTAATTTTTTTTTTCAATTTTTTAAAATCCACTTTTGTTTCCTTTTTTAACTTTTGGACAATATACTGTGTTTTTGGAGACCATGGTTGAGGAGCAGCGAAATCCGGATCAGTTTTTCATTTAAGTTTATTGACAGTCCAGAAGAAATCTGTTTGGGGAGAGATGGAATTGATCCTGCAGCAATACTGTCACCCTCCGAAGGTTGCAATCTCTTTGGATTCCCCTTCTGAAAACATAATACCAGCTTGTTAAAAACAAAACAAAATTAAAAGAAAATTCTTCCTTTAAAGTGCTGGTGTAAGTGACTGTGCTTATTAAAACTCCAGACAGTCATCATTTTCTTCTTTTTCAATCTGCAGATCCCTTTTTGGAGAAGGGCTCTTCTGACATTGCAGGGGAGGTCCACCAGCTGTTTGACTGACAGGAGCAGTCTGCCTGCCCCTTGGTGGTTTAATTCCTGTCTATACTAGGATAGCTTGCACTTCACTGAGCAGCAGACAGGTCAGGACACTTGGCAGGAGAAGGTTGAGAGACAAAGGCAGCAGGCTGTGGGGAGCTGATTCACCAGTCTGAAACTTTAGGGGAAAAAAAAAGAAAATCATGCAACTTTAAAGCAAAGTTTTTAGCAATGTTCTTACAGTGTTAGTAGACTTGACAAAGTAAGAACGATAAAATGTCCAAACCTGCGAAAACTGCCATCAACCATGGCTTGGTTCCTGTTGACCTTAAAAGTGCCAAAGAACCTCTACCACATCAAACCGTGATGAAGATATTTAGCATCAGCATCATTGCACAGGGCTTGCCCTTCTGCCGTAGGCGGGTAAGTGTAAAAGTCTTTAAAACCTGGATTTTCATCACTTGTCTTGGAGCTCAGTGCTTTGTCATGGTGCATTTAATCCATGAGGAAGTACTTAGGTCTGTTATTATCTATTCACTCAGGGTGCTGTAGAGGAGCTCTTTTGGCAATTTATTTCATCAGTTCTTGTGCTGTAATTTGTCTAAAATCTATACATGTTGTCTTAGGTATTACTCATTTAAAGGAACATGTCAGTGATCCTTTTATAGCTCTAAACCATGTAGGTGAAAACAAATGCTGTGCAAAAAAGAAAATGTGTATTTTGCTGTTATGCAGTCTTTTAGGTAATGAAGATAATTTGGGGTATAATTCATTGAACTCAGTTCTGAATTGTAGTGGCATATGAAACTTGTTGGATATTAAATTAGAGAATTTAGAAGTGTTAAACTAATTAATATTTAAACATTTTTAGTAAGAATTCTTAAAATACGATTTTAATACTTCTGTAGTTCAGTAAGGAAGATAACATTTTTTGCTGTTACATAAAATAAAAATAGCACGTTACTATGTGGAGGTTGCGATATAGTTTATATATAGACAATCCTAGCCTGACAAACTATCACGGGTCTTATACTACAGCTTCAGGAACTGTATGAATTAAGTGGCTCTTAAAATACATTATATGAGTTTTCTCTTACTGCTGAAGAAATACTGTTCAAGTTTATTGATGCAAGTTTGAAAATCTAGCTCACCTTTTGTAAATATGCTGGCTTTCTTTTAACTTGCTACTTTTTAGCAAACTTAGTTAAATCACAGACAAAATTTAAATTTGACAAGATCACCCTGGAAGGTTTGATTTCTTCATTCTATGTTGTTTGGAATATCTTAGAATGTTTCTTATATGTAAAAGATACATGGCATGCATTAAAGGCAGCGACTTAACGTCAGTCTGCAACAATGCAAAATTTAGAACACATATATATATACACACACAACTGTTTAATATTGGATCATGTGCATTTCAGAAAAGTATTTTTTCTGAAATTAGATACTACGCATATGTGTTTGCTGAACACGGAGTAGGAATATTTCATACTATTGAAAGTGATAAATAAGTTTTGTATTTTAATAGAGTGTTTTAAATTTTTATATGATTGGGGAACTGTTTGAAAGTAAGCATTTGGAATATGTTTTCTTACTTTTAGTTCCTTTGTCTTGGAAAAAGCATAGTATACAGTGTAGAAGATAAGTTTAGTAGATCTGCTTCACAAGCCTTTTTGTGGCTATATAAGTATGGTGTACTGTTGGAACTTTAATGCTGATATCTTATGTGTGTATTTTCTATAATGAGAAATATGATCATACATTAACTTATCATAGATAAAAAAAAAACCCAAACAACCCAACCAGAATCTAAAGCAGTTTTTCCAAGATTTTGCACTGTTCCAAAATGATGGGAATTATCTCATTTGTCCTGTCCTACGCCCTGCTCAAACAGTCAGTTTGATGTTTTAGTTCTAGGAGGGTTTAGAAAGCTGGTCAGCGTCTACTTTTCTTTTAGCATGAGGACTAAGGAGAAAATTTAGAAATGCTGTAAATGTATGTTTTACGGCTAAGCTATCATCAATCTATTTATCTTGTACTCTGAAACTAATAATTCTCAGTATGATGGCTGCTGATGGTGGAAAATATGAGAGCTCCACCTTTAGTCCCATGCCTTGCAACACTCAAAGCCTGCACGTAACTCCCAGCCATGACCATATTGGGTTCCTTCCATGCTAACGCACAAGGGTTGCATACAAGATCTGCTGTTGAAAAAATCCAGTAATAAAACCCAAACTAACTCTTCGTATCAACAGATGACAGAGCCAATACTTCTGTTTTCTAGATTAATTCTTTTATTAAACATAACAACAACAACCAGAAAAGTATTTTTATACAAAATAAGGGTTTTGACACAAAGTCTTTACTTCATGCGACTTCTAGTTTTATTTTTTAAAATTTCTACTTTTTGTTTAATAAGTAAAGCGTTGAATTATTTAGTACTTCATTTTCAGAGCCAAGTTTGATGTGCTTTAGAACATGAGCTACCATTTTCTTCCAGGTTATTGATTTGGTAATATATCATTGCACCCATTTTTTGGGCGAGTGTACGATTGGGCCATTCAGACATTGACCTGACTTTAGTATTGACCTTCTCCTTGTTTGAACTCATTTCTTTCCCTCCTTAATTGTACATCAGACCTAACAAAACATCTTTAAAATGTGTTCTGTGATCCTTGAGAGTAAAAATACTTCCGTTATGGGCGCCGACAGTTCATAGCTTCTGCATCCTCTGCATTGGTTATACTGGGCTTCTATCGAGAAGCGCACATAAATGGTCACAGGACTTAGCAGTTTGCCCTTTTGCATTTTGTCAGTTTGCTCAAGTAGTTAAAACACTTGTCTGCAATACCACTAATCTGAATCCAGTTAAAAATAGTATTACTGAGCATTCTTTGTGTAGCACTTGAGAATAACTTCAGTGCACAGCTATAAAAGT
Organism: Brachypodius melanocephalos; assembly: GCA_013398615.1. Classification (NCBI taxonomy): domain Eukaryota; kingdom Metazoa; phylum Chordata; class Aves; order Passeriformes; family Pycnonotidae; genus Brachypodius; species Brachypodius melanocephalos. The sequence continues at coordinate 22,004,980 of VZSR01003049.1, forward strand.
ACTGTACTTACACAGTAAACCTATGTATTCCTACAAATCTGTCAAGGAAAACACTGAAGCACTATCACCAGACATAGACATAGCTGTGGTCCTCTTTAGCCTTTGACACATCTTTCATAGGCACTGGAGTAGATTTTGCAGTATAAAGTGAAGAAGTAATGAATGCCTTTAGCTGGTACAGACTTCAAGTATCAAATATCATGTAGCTCTTCAGTGGATGTAACTGCAGCTGATCATTGAACATACCTACAGCACAGTCACGTATGTCACGCATGTTCCAAAATCAAGTGCTGCATTTTGTTTGCCATGGTAAATACTTCCAGTTGACAAAAGATTCGTCTCTTAATTAAGTGTGGGATTTTTCTTTTGTAATGCTCTTAAACCACTAACAGAAATATTTTTCCTTCTGAAGTCTTGTAATTCTCAACTCTTTGAAAAGCTATATTTAACAAGTAGATTTCTTCTCTCTTTAGTTTTCCAAGGTTTTCTTTTCCCTGAAATTTCTCTTGAATTGTCTTGAAATATTCTCTTGAAATTTGCTGTATAACAATTCTATCACATGGAATGTATCTTTTTAAGAAGTGCTAATGAGCTGAAGAATTTGTGAGAATGACTTGTTCACTTGCAGCCTTCCTTCATTTCAAGTGGATTAAAGTAGCCCTGAATTGTTATAAAGCAGGGGTTTTAGTGTGCACCCTGTGGTATTCCAAGCTGGAAAAATCAAGGTAATAAATGTATCCATTTTCAATGTTGGTAATCTCAGAAACACCAAAGGTTCTGTTATACTCTGTCATTTTGTGAGAATAGTTTTCCTGTAGGTATGTATGTTTCACCCTTAAAATACATCCAACCAAATTTTGGCAATTTGTCAGCTTAGTTCATCAATTAAGTGCTTCTTTCTGTAGGGTGCATTTGTATATTAAGTGAACACGAGATAAAGCATTTGAAGCGTTACGTTTTGCCAACCTGTGCTCTTCATATAAAAGAGCATCCACTGGTCTTACACATTTGTTACTCCAGTAGAGCATTTGAAATGAGACTTCAGTTCCTTTTCCTCCCTCTGGTTGACAGGTATGCTAGTAGTGTATTTAAAATATTGATGTGACTTAGGCATGAACAGCTCCACTTACTTGAACTTGTTTCTTTATCCCTTAATTCCTGTATTAAAACCAAAGAACTCTTTTCACTGTCAGTCAAAATCTATATAGATGTTTGTACCAGCAGGTCAACCAAGTAGTCTTTCCATTCACTTTTCCAGGGAAATGTAGTCCTGAATTTTTTTTCAATAAATCATATTTCTTGCTTGAATACAGTACTTGATTTCATGGATGACAGTGAGAAGTTACTTAAAGGACAAAAAATTGTTTAGCTTTCTCTGAAATTATTTATCATCCTATTTACACTTACCTGTACCGTAGATGACTTTTGGATCAGGTTCTGAATAACGTAAAAAAGCACTAATCTGTTTGCCCCCTAAAAAGAAAGTAATTTCCCTTGGAATTTCTCACCATTTGGTGAGAAGAGACTGACAGAGTAGCATAAGGAAAAAAAATTGTGAAAATGTGCATGTGTGTGTGCATATATATATATATGTATATGTGTACTGTTTTCTAATGTAAAAATAAAGGTAGTCTTCAGAGTCTGTCACTAGACAAATCAAAGCACTCCCAAATGCTTATGTCTTCTACAAGAGAATTTTTGTTTCTGGGCTTTGTGACCAGGAACTTGCATTATGACCTCTGGTGTTGAAATATCTCTTTGAATGACAGTCAGAAATAGCTTTCTTTCAAAATTCGTTTAGCCTTTACTTCACTTTCTCTTGATTTTTTTAGAAAATTTGTCAAGGTACAGATCAGTTGATACTTAACAGGAAAGCAAGTTTGTTCTTGACCTATGTTTATTTTTCGTAAAGGGGTGTGTCCATCACTCTGGATTTCCAGATATTCACAATGAAGCCTATCTTGTAGATATTTTACCTTTCTTTGTTAAATTCATAATTTATAGCAGGGGGGATGTTTCTTGGTTTTTTTATTATTTTTGGTGTTTCAGTTTTGGAAAACCTTTGGAATGAAACAGAAGTACTTCAAAAGTTCAGTGGAAGGGAAGTTAACTGAAAAGGAAGATGGTTTTGAGTGGTAAGAAAGGAATTGCTGCAGAAATGAGGAAGACTAAGTCTTCTGTGACATTCTGCCTAGAGGGTCATGCCTTTAGAAGATAAATAGTCTTGGATACTGAACTTCATCTTCTTTTTTTCTTTTTTACATATATGCAGTGTCTCCACTCTGAGTCTGCTTTTCCATGCCTTTCATCTCATCTCATCTCACAAGGGAAATAAATATTTTTCCTGTGTGAATTGGTAGCCTTGAGGAAAAAGCAGTATGTTACTTACTTTATCAATATGGAACAGCAAAATTCTAAAATTATCTTCTACACCCTTTTTTTGCTTCTTTGTGCAATTCTCTCTTTCATTTTGTTTGCAAACAAACTTTTTCTATACTGTACTTGAGAGAGAATAGTACAGGTTTCACAGACGTGGATAGAATTGTACAGATCCTCAGTTTTCTGGTCAGCTCAAGATGGGATGATTCATCCTGGGTCATCTGAGGTGTCCCATGGTCTCCCAGGCAATGCTCACAAGAGTTCTGCCAAGCCTTACTGAAATCTGTCTTTAAACTGTGCATACAGCAGATGTAGCCAGTGTTTATGGCTTTGGAGAATGAGATACGGGCAGAAATAGGCTTCTCTCTAGCCCTGCCCTGCTCTGGGCTTAAGATAGCCATTTGTTGGAGGAAGCACTCAGTTTGCTGTTCACACAGCTGTTCCCTGTATACTCTGGAGAAAATAAAACTGGAGCTAACCTGTGCATATCTAGTCCAGCCTGGTGTAGTGCGTCAAAAATAAAACTTGCTTGAGGTTTTTGTTGTTGTTTGGTTGGTTGGGGGTGGGGGGGTGTTTGTTTGTTTTCAAACCTGCACTGCAACACATGCAAGCACTCCCAAAGACTGCTTTTTCAGAATATTCAGGGATCCTCTGTCACCATACTGGCTCTTTGGGAAACACTGTTAGTTAAATTGTTCTACCTATTTCTGGCCAAGATAAGAGCGGCAATCGGAAACTCATTTATATTTAACGCTAGCTAAAATGTTTTTCTTTGTGGTTTTGATGCATTTAAAACTTCAATTTCCTCTTGCAAGGAGCAGTACTGTCTGTTACAGGCTGCAGGAGTGCAGATGTTAAAGGCATGTTATGATGATCCTGCAGTCAGTCCTTTCCCTTCAGGAGGTGTCAGAAGAAAGGTTTCCTGGGTGATTTTACTCCTTTGTGCCCAATTGTTTAGACGTCTTTAGAAGCCTTTATTGTCATGCTCTTTGAGCTATTCAAACACACTGGGTTGACTTTGTAAAAGGTCTTTACCTGCTTAAAGTCCATCTGTTTTGTTGTCTCAAACTGTGGAGGTTACAGCATCCAGCAGAAGAGGGAATGGGAGACAACAATGATGCCATAAACTGACCCAGCTGCTTCTATGCTGATTGATCGTGCCAGAGGGGAACTCATGAAATGTGTAATTAAATACTTAATGTATTGCTTTGAAACCTAATTGCTTTAACTATGAATCTTCCTTTTCTCTTTTTGCAGTCCGTTCTATCACTAGGTAAACACTTTTTGTCGTTCTGCAGCAAATGAAGGCACTTTAATTTCCTGAACAGATCTTTTTCAGGTATGGGGGCAGAATCCTTTGCGATGAAAATATTGCTCTGCTGTGTCATGACTGTCCTTAGTACAGAAACATGAAGAGGACAAATTAATTTTGACTGGCGATTTTTGTTCCATTGTTCCCCAGATTTTGAGTGGAAGTCAAACTGAACTAGAATGACACTCTGACAAGTCATAAGCAGGGTTGTAGCCTTAGCATCTTGCTCTTGGATCTCTGCCACTTACCACAATCAATTGGCTGTGGTTCCTTGTGTGATGAACCCTTTCTGTCAGTGAATGATTTTGCTGGTTTGAATAGCTCCACTCCTCAGAGCAACAATCCCATCTCATTCCTAGGCTCTCTGCTTGGCCTGAGTTTTTCTTTCAAACTCTGTCTGTGGCTCTGGTCTACTCTATCTCGCTCTCCCTTCACCTAGTTTTGGACTGGTAATTCTGCTTTCTCCCTACAGCTTCTCATTGATATTCATCTTCTGTTAAAAGTGGGCCTTTTTTCTGGAAAATTTATTTACCATGTTTGAAAATAGAGTTTTGCATAGGAACAACAGCAGTGTCTTTCTAAGTGCTGCTCAGGTATTTTATAATGTTACTCATTTTTTTGAAAAGACAAGAAAATAAGCACTGGAATTGACATGACTTTTACCTTTATTTATTTATATTTAGTCAAGGAACCCTGTACTTTTAATTTGTTCTGTTCCTTAAATGGTTTGCAGTTTGATTGCAGAGTTTCTTGGTAAGAGGTTTGAAATGGTTGCATATCATTTGTGTGGTCATGTGTAGTTCTATCACATTTCAGAAAAATATTTCTGGTTACTTGCTCCTCATGTGGACATGGGTTTAATACTGAAAGATACAGTCTATGAAGTAGGGTAATGATTTTTCTTTAAAAATCAGATTATAGTTACAAACTGTAGTGCATTTTTGATATATTGCAAATATTTATGCTTCTGAAAGAGAAGTACTTGCTATGTTTGTCATATGAAAACATTGATGCTGTGCAAGAAGGCAGTCCAGTAAACCTGTTTTTAATAATTTTGCTGCTACTGTAACACGTGAAAGTAATAGGCAAGTAAGATTTGTGGTGTGGTGTAATAGGCAAGTAAGTGTGTGGTGTTTTTCATTTGTTTTGTAGATCATATTCTAATGTATTGAAGGACAACCAAAATTCTGCTGACCCTAAGCTAATTGATAAAACAAGAAGAAGAATGAGTTAAAATACATAATGATGCTAGAAGTCCAAACACATTCTTCTATATGTGTTCTTCCCTTATGAATTATCTATGTTCAGCGGTACTTCCTTAAGCCAGCTTAGTTTATATGTCATATCAAAGGCACTCATAAGACTTGGGAAATGCTAAGGTATTCAACTTCATTATTAGCTAGGGAAACTTCTTTTTTTTTTGCAGAAAATAGTATAATAATGTAGCAAAGATAGTAAAATTCTGTGTTTTATTTGGTGAAACATGCTTCTTTCTCTCCTGTCTGTTTCAGATGGCTCATTATTTCTCATAGTTTGTTAAGTTTGTATGTGGTGCGTGGCTTTGCATATGCAAGGTAGTAAATAAGAATTTTATTTGTAAATTGATAAAAAGAGGCAGCTTGTTTGTAGAAGATGCAGGTAGGTAAAAAACTTATTTTAAGAGTCTGTAATATGTAAACACAAGGAAATTTGAGACCAGATGTTTTAATTTACATGACTTCCTGTGGAATTTCTAGATTGCATTAAGTTTATAAGGTAGCTAGTGTACAATGATGGTAAGCAGTTGCAGCATACTGATCCTAGATGGTATCATGTGGGATCTTTCCTCATGATTTAGATGCCCCCATTTATGTAAAGAGACATGGATTTAAAATGCATCATTTTATTTGCAAACATTATTATTCATATTATAGTAATTTTTTAATATATATGTATAAATATGACATATATAATAAGTCTGATATGCTGTATAAAAAATTGTCCCCACACAGAGAGTTTACTGCTTGTAGAGATGAAAGACAGAAGATGAAATGGGAAAAGAAACATGGTGTGTTTTTAGTTGCTGCTAGCAGAAAACTTCCTTGGTTCATAGGCCAGGAACCTATAGGTGCTACCATACTGGTCTCTTTCTAAAGGTGCTCTCCCAACAGCATTTTACTTTTTGAAAATTGAAAAAGAACAACATAGAAAGTGACACACAGGTATATTTGGTATATTTTTCCCTGTTTATCCTGTGTTTAGGTACTCACTACTATAATTAAACAGTTAAGATTTTGTTGCCCTAAGACAATCTGCATGGTGCAAGTACAAAAGACAGTCTCTTCCAAAGCCTGCTGCTATTAATAAACCCTAACACAAGATTACTTCTCATGATAACAGCAGCAGCTGGCAAGAATGTTTGCAATTTTAACATATTTACAGCATTGCTATGTTCCATCCTGCATTTCTCCTATAGTACGTTGTTAGTGAAACCTCAGACCGAATTCTTACCATGAATTTCTTCGTGGCCTCACAGCCTTCCCTTCTTTTGCCTTCCCTTCTCCGAATCCTGTCTACATACCAAGCTGTTAAACAGTCTCTGGTGTGGTGTCTAGTGCCTATTCTGTCTGTGTGGTTTTTGTAGATCATCTCTCTTTTCTTTCTTGTCTCTTTATACCCACAGCATTCCTGTCCTTTGCCTCTCTGCTTATCCTGCAAACTGTTCTGGAAAGTCCTTTCTGCCCATGCACCACCTTTAAGAAAACAAAGAATTACCTGTAACTGGCTGTATTTCCTAAGAGAACCAGATAAGCCATCATGCTAAAAGAAAAATTACAACTTCTACAATATCTTATCACTTGATTTTCAAAATACATGTGTTTGGTGTTAAGTAAAATAAATTCAGTATTAAAATACTACATGTCAATCAATTTCCCCTGCCTACCCTTGCTTTATTATCTCCAGGCAGATGATAAACTCTCATAGTTGGTACTAATTCTCTTCTCTTGAATAGCATTCAGAATAGAAGCTTGTGCACCTTTCTCCTTTGTGAGGAATGTTTTTGTTTTAAGCAATGATAAGCTTCTGTTCATTTAATTTATTAGACATATATGCTTGTCACTTACTTGCAGTTTCTGTTCACAGTGATGCAAGAAATAGGTAACAGACAAAAAACCTAATAATACAAATTATAGAAATGAGACTGCATCATCCCTTTAACCTATGGCAGGATCTGTGGTGTCTGTGCTATTTCTGACTGAGATTCATCTAATGGTATAAAATTGCTTCTCATAGAAATGGTTAGTTTTCTCATCATGTTTGAAATGTCATTATGTGTTGAGGTCACTTTGCACTGTGAAAATTTGACACTAATTGCAATTAATATCGAGATTTATTAAGGGCACATACATAGCAGTGCTGCTTCACTTTAGAAAGAAAATGGGTTGGAATAGCAGCAGCTAATTTGGTCGGTGCCTAATTAGTATGAATATTACATGGATTAAAATTGCAAAAGTAGATTCATTTTGGGGGTTTGTTTCTTGATTTTTTTAAAGACACACCATGCCCCTCCTGTATGGGTTAGAGAATGTTTGTAACAATTTTGTTGGGATTATGCCATTCAATTGTCAGATTAATTTGCTGTATGTCAGTTTACTGTAGCTTCTTGTCCACTTCCCTTTTCTTGTTGCATAAAGAGCTGGTCATCATGGGAGAAAACTTCAGTGAGTTGTAGCCATTCCCTCCCAGAAGAAGAAGAGGAGGAGGCAGCTTGAGCTGCTTGGTTCTGAGCTGTGTGAGTGATGGTGGGTGTCCGTGAGATCTGTTGGCATGGCTCAAGTAGCTTTCCACAAGGCCTGTGTCTTGTGCTGCCTTACGGAGAGGAATTTCTTGGGAGCATCTGGTTAGCGTGGATCCCTTTCTGGCACCACCTTCGTTCATTACATCTGCTCAACCTGTCTTCCTTGGTTTGGTCTTGTGCATTCCCATGAAGGGCTGTATCCAGCTGCAGCTGTCTTGCAGGCGCAGCACTAAACCCTGCGCCAGTCTTGAGATTTCTGGGAAGCCATCCAAGCTTCTGAGTGGGTGAAGAGGAAATAGTTTCCTGTTCTGAAGTACTGGCCCATTTTAATTTGAGCACACAAGTGAATGTTTTAAATGTCCATAAATATGGCGTATTTGTCCGTTTATGGCCATGTTTAGCAGGTCCAGCCTTACTTTTCTTGATTTAGGAAGAGCTCATATCAGAAGTGACCTGTTCTTTCTGGTGTGTGGAGAAAGTAAATGCTTCAAGACATCCAAGACATCCTCAGGGAATTAATTAATTCCTGAAAACATGGCAATGAGGAGAGGTGGGTGTGCAAACTTTCATGCCCCCTGCCCCAGTTTTTTTCTTTCTCCCTTCCTGATACAGAGGGGAAGCCTGCAGTAAAAATTCTCACTAGTCACTGAAGTGCAAAAATATTAAAACCCCGTAATTTGCACCTCTGGAATGTCTTACTGACTTGTGGGACCTAATTTATAGAAATCAGTAGCGTTGGCAGCCCCTTGCAGTGGACACACAGACCACATGAATTCATAATTGTTGAAAATTTTCAGCTTACTCTTTGGGCTTCAGTAGACAATTTATGCCCTCCCTGAGGTTATACATAGTTACCCAGTCAAAGGAGGTGCTGCAAGTCTAATAAAACTAATCTTTCAAGAGACATCTGTGTTTCTTTGCTCTCAGCATATTCCTTCTTTTGTGTATGTATGTTGATAGAAAAATTGGAACATGTTATTTAGTAATTGGCCCTAAGGCCTTGTGTTTTCTCGGTGATTTTAAGATTTGTAATTCAAATTTGCACTACTTAAAAGCATGAACATTAGTGAGCAAAAAACCTTTAAATTGAACTGTCGTCTCTCTGAAGTATCTAATCTTTGTCATATAAACACAAAAAGTCTTTTTTTTAAACCTAATGTAACAACTGTGTGCCTAATGTACAGTATTTGTGTATGAATATATTTAGAAGAAGGTAAATAATTTTTTTTTACACAAGTACTTATACTGACACAAACCTCAGTGGGGTGAAACATACGACAATTATTGAAAAATAAAAAAGTGCATTATGTAGTAGTTTTGAATGTAGTTTAAACTACCACTTCAATTTTAATTTCAGATTGCCTGTATCTTAGAGTTTTTCTTCTTTTTTGCTTATCCTTCAGAACCATGAAGTCAAGACAGCTGTTTGTTCATTTCCATGCAAGCAATTCCTTGCTGTGAGGCAACATGGGGCAGATGCTTTTTTTTTGGTCCATCTTTTGATCTCTCTTTACTAGGAGTTTTAAATTCTGTACAGAGTTTTGAGAAATAGTTCATGTTTTGATAGTGTGTGAATGTATGGCGAATGAATTTGGAATCCTGAGACTAAATGGTTCAAAATGTAAAGAATTGCCTTTTTTTTTTTCCTTCTCCTTTTTAAGCCTACTAGGAGAGCATTCCAGTAAAGAGGATGTAAAACATATGTTGCCTTTGAAGGATCAGCATGCCAGATATTCGATATGGCATGTAATGACATGGATCACAAAGATGTTGCCCTATTAAAAACCTAATATATGCAACCATCTTTGTATTTCTAAAAGAATGTCAGTTGCTACTAAGAAATATGCTAAAAACCTTTCTGAACTTGTGAATTCCTTTGACAGTGCTTGTGAACTTCAAGGTCTATTTTTAAAATACAAAATACAATATATAATTTTCATTCCGTAGCACCCAATATTATAGCTGGTAGGCAGTTGTTTCCTTTCTCCTTCCATTCAGAACTGGGGAGTCATAGCATCTCGTTATCTAATACTACTTAATGATAGTCCTCAGAATACATACACAGGTACAGATGCTCTTCTTTCAAGGAGAGTTTCAAGATTTCCTTCTGGCTTCTTGCCAATAAGTAGCACCAGTGCTTCTTCATGGGACTGTCCTAGGTTAGGTGTGTCTGTCACAGACATATCAAAAACCATATCAAGCACAAAGGTTTTATCTATCTCTCACCTAAAAGACCTCTTTTAGGTGTGCCTTCATTAATGATTTTCACAAATAGACAAATCGCTAAATTTGCTACTATTATCCAGCAGAAAAAAAACTTTAAGTTATTTTATTATTATTTTTCTTTCCATCTATATGATCTTATACTCTGACTTTAAAGTAATCAGGGGTTTTTTTGTGTGTAAACAAGAGCTCATGTTTAATCGGAAAAATATTAAATGGGAAAAACCTTGCATGTTGTCTTTAATGCATTATAAATAAGGAAGCTTGATTTTCCTTTTTCAGTCCTTTGCCCCTCATGTCTTGAAAATAATGAAGTAAAAAATTCTCCCAGCTTATCTTCTGTGTACATTTTTTCTTCTGTACACACAAAAGGGGACACAAGAACCAAGATATAGTTGTAAGCAGTAGCTTCATAAACAAATCTGGAAACTAAGGTAATCCTGCCTTATGTCCTTCTTTTCCTCATTTCTTTCACCTTATGGCTGCTGTCATAGTCTCCAAACTTGGAAACAGCTGCTGCTAAGAAACGCTTTCCTTGTTTGACTTGGAAAACAGAAGTGGATTTTTTCTGTTAAACTGAAATGGAAAAAATACTTGTGTTGAATGCTGGCCATGTGTCTGATTGCAGCAAGTTAGAAGTTGGAAATCTCTGAGGCAGTAACACACTGTTTCAAGAACTGGACATGTAGGGTGTTGAGACTCATCCCTGGTCCAGAATACATCTAGCATCAGGACAAAAGCAGATAAGAGACCACCCTTACCTTTAAAGTGTAAAATGTGTTTTCTTTCTTCATTTGTGAATGGGAGTGTTTGTGATTCAATTTACAGCCACGTTTATTTTCATAAAAATACAGAAATCTCTTAACCTGACTCTCTCACCTGAAAGTAAAGTTGAAAGTGGTCAGGAGCATTTGATAGATTACTCTAAATAATTGGAGGGATTTGTCTTCTACAAATGCGACCTGAGTTGCACTTCTGTGGTTTTAATGCAGTGATTTAGTTTCTTTACAGTGGTTGCTTGAAGGAAATGGCATTTTCAGCTTCTCTGGTGATGCTTCAAATTTCAGAGGCTATTTAGCAATATCATAGTTATCACAGGGTGGAGGAAGCCATGCGGTGCCACTCTGGTCCCAGGCTTGTGTCGTAGATGCAGCATTGCTTGGTTGGCTGCAAATGACGTGAGATATACAGAGAGCGAGACTGACAAAAGGTGGAACAGAAAAATGAGTTGCTATAGTACCAAGCAGCCAGAGCTGTACAGCTAAAAATGTGACTGTTTCTGTGTATGCATGTCAGCAAAATAGAATATCTTCCTAGTGGTAGAAGGTATTGAAGTATTTTTTTAGTACTCCCAGGGTGATAGTCCCAGTTGACAAGAACTTTACATCAGTTTTAAAAGTGGCACTGTGCATTATACAGTGAATATAGTGAAGTCTCTCAAACAGGAATATATTTTGAAAAAGAATATATCATGACTAGAGAATACATTCATTTCTTATAAAGAAGGTCTGACACCAAGTGTTGGACAGGCAAACTATGCCGTAGTGCCTTTTTTGAATCTTGCTTTATGCCTGGCTTGCAGAGTCAAAGGTGGATTATTTGCACTTACAGAGGTCTGACCTCTAGATGCCATTAGTAGGATAGAAATACAACCCCTGTTCTTAATCAAAAACCTTTCAATTAATCCAATACTGAAATTGTTTGTCACACTCTCTTTCATAGAGGAGAAACCCCTGAAGGGGTCATGGTGGTTCCCTTGAGATGCAGCTTTACTTCATAGCTCAGAATGTGTTTTAAGGGGAAGATACTGTGGTGAGAGACACTTATGTAAAAAAATTGTAGCCAGAGGAGAAAATAAAATACATAATCACCCAGATACTGTCACTAAATGTAATAACTACTTTTGAAGATTTATTATGAAACAACTTCAAACTTGTCTTTTAAGTCCCCTTGTTTCTACTTGTATGTAGTCAGAAGAGAAAGCTTGAATTTTGTTTCCCCATTGTTACTAGAGAATTCTTTGGATATTATTTTTATGGCTGTGGGAAA